>BPTQ01000007.1:183000091-183010835 GCA_019973895.1 Chrysanthemum seticuspe | reverse complement strand
GTGACTTCCTAAGTAGTTTGAAAACACACTTGAACTACTAAAGTAAAAATTCTGAGCACCAAAATCTTCCACCTATCTTAAGCAAGTGTTTAAAGAAGTGGTCCAGAAGGGTACAAAGTTAACTAACTCCCCCAACAAAAAGTTCGGTTTAGGCCCGAACGGGGAGTTCTCTTTTACCCTTGTCTTCTTCGAACTGTCGTAGACACCCCTGTAAGAACATAAACTACCATCTACGTTAGAACAATTGTGTGAGCTTCTCCAGGCACCCATCGACGGGTATGGAGACGCTATTGTTATCCCAGCCATTGTGGCTGAAAATTTTGAGCTCAAAACCGGGTTACTGAATCTTGTAACCTCAAGTCAATTCTATGGTTTTGAGCGGGATGATCCTCATGCTCATATTCGATGGTTTAACAAGATTGCATCTACCATCAAATACAAGAATGTCCCCACAGATGCTGTCAAGCTTCTTCTGTTCCCATTTTCTCTTGAGGGGCAAGCCCGGATTTGGCTTGAAAAACAACCCCCTCAATCAATTGAAACATGGGAAGACCTGGTGAAGAAATTTGTGAACGAATTCTATCCACCTTCTAAAACCACGAGTCTTAAAAATGAAATCATCAAGTTCACACAAAAGTTTGATGAATCCTTCAGTGAATCGTGGGATCGTTTTAAGAAGTTGCTCCGCAAATGTCCTCACCACGGTTTCTCCGAGTTGATGCAACTCGATACTTTCTATAATGGAGTGAGTCAATCTGATCAAGATTCTCTCAATTCCTCCGCTGGAGGAAATTTCTTGAGCAAAACTGTAAAAGAAGCTTTAGCGATCATTGAAAACAAGTCTAAAGTCCGCACTGCACGAAGCAAACCGGTTGTTTCCCAAGTCAGTGTTGGTCCTTCTACTTCATCGCCCGTGAGTGAATCTAGCACCGATGCCAAGATTGACAAACTCACGGAAGCAATTCAAGCTTTGGTTCTCTCCAACCAAAAGAAAGTTTCTTTTCCACAAACTTCACCTCCTGCTGAAGTTAAGAAAGTGGAAGTCTGTGTTACTTGCGGTGGCCCCCATGCCTACTACAACTGTATGGCCACCGATTGTAACCCTTTTGAAGCTAATGCTGTGGGCGGGATTTCTAATCCAGGAGGCAACCAATACCGTGCTCCTATAGACCCGAACCACCGTCCTAACCACTACCCTGGACCTCCCGGTTTCAACCAAAACCAAAACCGTAATCAAAATCAGAATAGAACGAACCAAGGTTTTCAAAACCAAGGTAATTTTAATCCAAATAACGGTTTTCAAAATCAAAGTCAAAACTTCCAACACCAAGGAAATTTTAATAGAAACCAAGGTCAGGGAAATTTCAACCCAGGGTATTTTCATGGTAATAATCAAGGAAATTTTCAAAATCAAGGCCCTAATCCAAACAATAGAGGCCAGAATTTTCCTACGCAAACTCAAGCCATTGTTCCAACTGGACCATCATCTGATGAGTTGTTGAAGCAATTCATGAAATCCCAAGAGGAAATGAACAGGTTGTTGGTTAGCCAGATTTCTGACATTAAGAAGTCTTTAAATGATCAACCCTCGGGCTCAGGTACTTTACCTAGCAACACGATCGCTAATCCGAGGGGCGATGCAAAGGCGATCACAACCAGAAGTGGTGCTTCGTATGATGGACCCGCTATTCCTACTACCTCTTCTTCTTCTCTCCCGAAGGTAGTGGAAAGTGAACCTGAGGCGACAAAGGACAAGGAACTTCCTACTAATAACGGAGGTACCAGCAATGTCCATCCTCAAGTTGTCCCGAAACCCAAGACCAAACCTGGAGTTGTTTTTGAACCTCCAGTTGAAAACCCCAAATCCAAAACTTCTATTCCTTACCCCTCACGTTTAAATGAGCAAAAGCTCCGCGAAAAAGCCAGTCATCAAATGGAAAATTTTTTTCAAATTTTCCAGAAGCTACATTTTGACATAAGCTTTGCGGATGCCATCATGTTGATGCCCAAGTTTGCATCAACTCTCAAACACATGTTAAGCAACAAGGAAAAACTGTTTGAAATGGCTAAGACTCCTTTGAACGAGAACTGCTCAGCAGTTCTGTTAAAGAAGCTTCCCGAGAAGCTTGGAGATCCTGGAAAATTTCTTCTTCCTTGTGTTTTTCCAGGGATGATTGAATGCTTTGCCCTCGCCGATCTTGGTGCAAGCATCAATCTGATGCCTTATTCAGTATGGAAGAAACTTTCTCTTCCGGAACTTATTCCTACCTGCATGACTCTTGAGCTTGCAGATCGTTCTATATCGCGTCCTCTTGGCATCGCCGAGGATGTATTCGTGAAAGTAGGAAAGTTCCATTTTCCAGCTGACTTTGTGGTTGTTGATTTCGATGCCGATCATCGGGTTCCCCTCATTGTTGGACGAGGATTCCTGAGAACGGGTCGTGCTCTCATTGATGTGTTTAAGCAAGAAATCACGTTACGTGTGGGTAATGAAGCTGTCACCTTTAACCTTGATCAAACTTCGAGGTACTCCTCAAATTATGATACTGAATCAGTTAATCGAGTCGATGTAATTGATATTGCTTTAGAGGAGTACTCTCAAGAGTTTCTTGGTTATTTTCATAATTCTGTGAGTGGGGATTCCACCACATCTTCTCAACCAATCATTGCCGACTCTTCCCCCTCTCTCACTCCATTTGAGGGGGGTGACTTCTTTCTGGAAGAGATCGATGAGTTTCTTGCTAGTGATGAATCAATTCCACCGGGAATTGATGGAGTTTATGATTCGGAGGGAGATATCCTTTATCTTGAGCAATTGTTAAATGAAGATCCATTACCTTCACTCCATCCGAAAGAGATCACGATTGAGGAAATTAAATTAGTACAAACATCTACTGAAGAAATTCCCGAGGTTGAACTTAAGGACCTACCTCCTCATCTCGAGTATGCATTCTTGGAGGGTGATGATAAATTACCCGTCATAATTGGTAAATACTTAACTGAGGAGGAGAAGACTGCTCTCATAAAGGTCTTGAAGTCACACAAGCAAGCAATTGCTTGGAAACTCTCCGACATAAGGGTATCAACCCTGAGTTTTGTACTCACAAAATCTTGATGGAGGATGACTTCAAACCAGCAGTCCAACATCAGAGAAGGGTGAATACTAAGATTCATGAGGTTATCAAACAAGAGGTTCTCAAACTTCTTGATGCCGGTTTAATTTACCCGATCTCTGATAGTCCTTGGGTTAGTCCCATCCACTGTGTTCCAAAAAAGGGTGGCATAACTGTTGTCACAAATGAAGAAAACGAGTTAATTCCAACTCGATTGGTTACGGGATGGCGTGTGTGCATTGACTATCGTAAGTTAAACGAAGCCACCGGTAAAGACCATTTCCCTCTACCCTTCATGGATCAGATGCTTGAGAGATTAGCAGGGAACGAATACTATTGTTTCCTTGATGGTTTCTCGGGATATTTCCATATCCCCATTGATCCGCTGGATCAAGAAAAGACCACATTCACCTGCCCATACGGGACTTTTGCCTACAGACGTATGCCTTTTGGCCTATGTAACGCTCCTGGCACGTTCCAACGATGTATGATGGAAATTTTCCACGACATGATCGGGGAAACAATGGAGGTGTTTATGGATGACTTCTCGGTCATTGGGGACTCATTTCAAACATGTCTCTCCCATTTAGATAAAATGCTAAAACGGGGTGAAGACACCAATCTTTGTCTAAATTGGGAGAAGAGCCACTTTATGGTCAAAGAAGGCATAGTCATTGGCCATAAGATTTCCAAAAATGGGATTGAGGTTGATAGAGAAAAAGTTGATGTTATTGCTAAATTGCCTCACCCTACTACCGTCAAAGGTATTAGGAGTTTTCTAGGTCATGCCGGGTTTTATCGTAGATTCATACAAGATTTTTCTAAAATCGCTCGGCCTATGACCCATCTTCTTGAAAAAGATGCTCCTTTTATCTTCTCACCTGAGCGCGTCGAAGCTTTTGAAACATTAAAGAAAAAGCTTACGGAAGCACCCATTCTAGTTGCCCCCGACTGGGATTTACCCTTTGAGCTCATGTGCGATGCAAGTGATTTTGTTATCGGTGCAGTCCTGGGGAAACGTAAAACCAAGCATTTTCAGCCTATCCACTACGCAAGTAAGACTATGACTGAAGCTCAAACCCATTACACCACTACAGAAAAAGAATTATTAGCTGTGGTGTATGCGTTTGAAAATTTTCGGTCATACCTTATCTTGACCAAATGCGTGGTGTATACGGATCACTCGGCTCTTAAATATCTCTTTGCAAAACAAGATGCAAAGCCGAGATTGCTCCGTTGGGTTCTCCTCCTACAAGAATTTGATATCATTATACGTGATAAAAAAGGAGCTGAGAACCTGGCTGCTGATCATCTGTCCCGTCTAGAAAACCCTCACCAGGATGTGTTCGAGAAAAAGGAAATAAACGAAACATTTCCTCTCGAAACACTCAATGTGGTTTCTTTTCGTGGAGACTCTTCTACCCCATGGTTTGCTGACTTTGCAAATTACCATGCGGGTAACTTTGTGGTGAAAGGGATGTCGTCCTAACAGAAAAACAAATTCTTTAAAGATGTAAAACATTATTTCTAGGACGACCCCTACTTATTCAAAATTTGCGCGGATCAAGTCATCAGGCGATGTGTGTATGGTCAGGAAGCTATTGACATTCTCAAGGCTTGCCATTCTGGACCTACTGGGGGACATCATAGCCCCAACTACACCGCCAAGAAGGTGTTTGATTCCGGATTTTATTGGCCCACGATTTACAAGGATGCCCATGAATTTGTCAAAACCTGTGACGCTTGTCAGCGTCATGGAAATATCTCACAAAGAAATGAAATGCCGCAAAACGCCATTCAAGTGTGTGAGATTTTTGACATCTGGGGCATTGACTTTATGGGGCCATTTCCTTCGTCTCGCGGTAATAAATACATACTCGTGGCCGTTGACTATTTGTCAAAATGGGTTGAAGCTAAGGCTTTGCCTACCAACGATGCCCGAGTTGTTGTGAAATTCTTAAAATCTCTTTTTGCTAGGTTTGGAACTCCACGAGCTATAATCAGTGATCGTGGTACGCATTTCTGCAATGACCAGTTTGATAGAGTCATGCAAAAGTATGGTGTAACTCACCGTCTCTCTACTGCGTACCACCCCCAAACAAGTGGGCAAGTGGAAGTTTCCAACCGAGGGATTAAAAGAATTCTTGAAAGGACAGTAGGCGAAAACCGTGCCTCTTGGTCGGATAAGCTAGATGACGCACTCTGGGCCTTCCGTACAGCTTATAAAACACCCATCGGGTGTACTCCATACAAGCTTGTGTACGGAAAGGCGTGTCATCTGCCGGTTGAGCTTGAGCACAAGGCATACTGGGCCTTGAAGCATGCTAACTTCGATATTCAGGCAGCTGGTGATCACCGGAAAGTTCAAATGAATGAATTAAATGAACTCCGTGATCAAGCATACGAGAACTCTTTGATCTATAAAGAAAAGACAAAGAAGATTCATGACTCAAATATCAAGAACCGCGTTTTCAACGTCGGTGATCGAGTCCTTCTTTTTAATTCAAGATTGAAGATTTTCTCGGGAAAACTAAAATCCCGCTGGTCTGGACCATTCACCATCACTAAAGTATTCCCATATGGAACCATTGAGTTATCTCAACCCGATGGTTCAAACTTTAAAGTGAATGGTCATCGATTGAAGCATTATTTTGGAGAGTACATTCCTCATGTGGTTGTCCCGGATCTACAAACTTTCCCCATGAACCAATGAATGCGGGGATCGAGTCAAGCTAGCGACTCGGGAATCAAAAACAGTAGCATGCCATATGGGTTTTCACCCATATTTCTGACTTCTTTCTATTTTCTACCACCCTAGTATGGGGGAGCTGCCCCCGCTGTTGTATATAAGAGTTTCAAAAAAAAAAAAAAAAAAAAAATCTTACAAAATAATGGCCGTAGTATTTCCCTTTTACGTTCTAAGTTTCGGCATAACCGCCGGTACTTTGAATATTGAGGGCAATATTCATTTCTAGTGTGGGGGGGAATTCTCATGAATTTTATCATGTAATTATACCGCCCAATTCCCCCATTTTTGGCCAAATTTTTTTTTTGAGTAAGTGTTTTGCACTTACTCAGATTACGGTTATCAGTCCGCCATGTCTAATAAACACCAGGATTGGCTAATCCAGGAGCAAACGGCTCTTGGTAAAGATATATCAAAGCCGTTGACGGCTTGCAATTTGCCTAAAATTGTATGGTATTCAGCTCACCATATCCTTAAAAGTGAAGAGTTGGCTAGCCCGCAAGTTTATGGCTTGTGGTAAAGGCAGTGGAAAACCATAATTGGTAATCAGCTCACCAAAGATAGTATATATTATCTAAGAGTTGGCTAGTCCAGAAGCAAACGGCTTCTGGTAAAGACAAATCAAATCCGTTGGAAGCTGGTGGTTTGCTCAAAATCATTTGGTTATCAGTGTACCAAGGTTCTTACTTGAACTAAAACAATTGGCTACTCCAGAAGTAATGGCTTTTGGTAAAGAGATTCAAATCCATTAAGTTTTTCTCAAAATATTGCTAGGGACTAGCAATAGTTTAGTGTGGGGGATTGATGAGTGTGTAAATACTCATCATTTTTGGTCAAATCTGAACTGCAAAACAGTTAAAAACGCTCAGAAATGCATCAAAATACTGAAAATATCTCAAAATTGCATTTTATATGTTTCAGATGCAAAATGTTTAAAATCAGATGAAAAACGAGCTAAGTTTGCATAATTGGCAGTTTCAGTCCCCCGACTTTCAAAAATTGACAGAAATAGTCCCTGAGCACTTATTTTAAAAAAAAGTCACCAAAGGTCATTTTGGAATCATAAATTGTCATAATTAGTCCTTTGGTGAAAAGTTCCAAAAGTTTTGAGAAATTACAGTTTTGATCCTTGGATTTTAAAAATGGTCATGTTTAGTCCTTGGAATTTCACAATTGGCAAAAATGGTCCTTAACTTATTTGAGATTTACAAGTTTGACCCTTGGACTACAACTTCATAAATTACAGTTTTGGTCCCCGGAAATTCGGATTGTACACTTTAGGTCCCTTAACTACTAATTGGATTCAACTTATATCCCATATCCAAACCAAACCCAAAATAAATACCCAAGCCCAATACCCTTTTACCCGGTCCAATCCCTTTATCCAATACCCAACACAACCCGAATCCAACCCACCCACGGTTTCAAAATAAAACCGCCCTCACGGGTTACCCTCTCCATCATCACACCTATGCCTGCAACTCTTCCAACACCAACTCCATCATCATCACACCCACCCTTATCACTCCACCTCACCCCAAGCCAAAAACGCATTTAATGCTTCGTCTAGGTCTCCTAGCAATCAGAAAAGTGGGTTGAGAAGTTTTCCCGCCAAAATGCCATCAACGGCTAAAAACCAATCAAGTGATCCAATGGCTCAGATTAGTGGTGGGATTTGCTCAGATGACACGTGGGAGCAGTGTTGGTGTATAAAAAGGAAGAAAGAGAAGCTAGGAAGAGTAGTCTTTAGTTTTTAATTTCTATGTATGTCGTTTTTATGTTTGAGTTTTAATTAAGTCTTAAAATTGTATTTTTAATCCTCCTTGTATCAAACTTAAGCTATTGTATCAGTTGTATTTAATTTTCAGTATCAATTCAAAGCTTGGTTAAAGTTTATGTTTTTCCATTTTCTGAAATCAAGCCTGTCTTAAAACTGCTAATCATCAAGCTTCAATAAGCTTAATTACAACTCAAATAAGCTCACTCAAGCTGTCCATAGCTTTGAGTAAGCTTATAAGTCATTTTTTAAGCACAAGTGCCTATGGTCAACGAAAGTCAACTGTGGGAAACTTTGGGTTAAACAGATATGGAAATGGGTATTGGTGGATGCAGTGTTGGATTTGGGATGATTCTGAGTTAGAATTGAGATTGATATGATTTTGGATAGTGGTACTTTAATATCAGTTGCAAGCCATAGTGGCTGTGGACACAAGTGAGTTTGCACATTTATATATGTCTTGATTTGTTGTTAAGCTTTAGTTTATACTTGCTCATTTAACTGCTATTAGGTCATAGTTATTCAGTTTCAGCAGTAGAATAAGCCAGATAGTAATTTAGGTAAAGTCATCAGTTAATCAAATAGCTAAAGTTGTGTTTGGATCAGTTAATATAATTGAGCTTGAGCTTTGGTTTATGCTTAAAATTTGTCTACTCAGTCTCAAATAGGACCACATTGAATCATTTTAGTCTTCATATTGCCTCTGCACTCTCTAAAGTCAAAATCCTCAATAATCTGTTCTATTTTCTTAACTGTTGGAAATTTGTGAAATCAAAAGTTTGTTTTGTGTTTAGATAACAGTGGAGTAGCTTAATATAGCTTTATTTTACCTTAAAACATCATAATCAGCTCATGGTTTAAGCTCAAATCTCATTTAAGTCAAAGTATCAAAAACTGCTTAGAAAGTCAAAGTTGAAAATTCAGTTTTCACCCAACCTTGGGTGATTTTTCATTGATTCAATTCCGGTTCAAATTCAGTGAAACTCTGGTTTTAAAAACTTCAGTTGGTCAAGTCTCTTAATATGATTTTTATAGATTTTTAGAAATTTTTTACGAGCCTCAAAATAGCTTGTCAAGTTGAGCTTATCTCCCCTGTGCACACACTCAGTATATACTGAGTGTGCACAGGCTTTGTGCAGAGCTTGGCATAAGCTCATAAGAGCTTGTCCAGGGCTCACATTTGGTTTTTAAGTAGCTAGCCAGGTCTACTTTAGGCCCCAACTTCTGGTTTTGAGTTTCAACCTATTTGAGTAGCTTATTTTTAAGTTTCAAAGTAGACACAAAATCTGTTTTTGGCATTTGATCTCAAAACATCAAATCTGTGTAGTTTGCATTTTAGAGGTTTAGGATAGTTGTAATAAGTTGCTTTTGAGTAGTTTTAACATATTATAGCTTCTGTGATAGTTTGGTAGCTTATTGTGCTCCTTTGGCTTATTTCAAGTGCTTATTTATAAGCACTTGCACTGCAGTTTCATATTCTCACACATAAGCCACTGTTTTTATATTTTTCACAGATTTAGAATATTAATTTAGACTTTTCCTGAATTTTTCAGATTTTTCTAGCACTGTTTGCTATTTTTCTTCATTTAAAACAGTTTTTAGGCATTTTTAATTAGCTTTTAATACAATTAAATCAGAAAAACTTCAAAAAAATAAGTTTTCATTTTTCCTAGGTTAAGATAAATATAAAAAGCAAAAAAATAATTTTTCCAGATTTTTCATAGTTTAATTTGTAATTTTTAGCAATTTAAGTAGTTTTTAATAGTTTTTAATTCATAGAAAATAGAAAAATAATCAGAAAAATACAAAATTAGTTTTGAAAATTCTCGTTAGTTATTTTAGATTTTTCTAAGTCATAATTTCATTTTTCTAGCTTTATTTCATATTTTCTTGTATTTTAGGGTATTATTAAATAAATAAAAATATTTTTTTAATTAATAATAATTAGATAAATAGTTTTAAAAAAAATTTATTTTTCTCAAAATTTTCTCTTATCATTAGGTTTGTAAAAATGTCATTTTTATATTTTTAAGATTAATATTGTTTCAGTTTCACATTTTCTTTTGTACGTTACGTAGTTTTTAAGTTAAATTTATAAAAGAAAAATCAAAAACATTAGATTTTAAAAATAGTGATAGCGTTTATTTAATATAATTTATCTTTTTAATTTTCTTTAATTTGAATTTAAGCCCCTGTAGTTTATATACTTTTTCTTTAGGTATAAATCAATCAACTCTTTCCCGTTCAAATTCTCCCGATCACTATACGTTTGATTATTCTCGCACAGCTCGTTGGGACTTAACGACCTGGGGAAACACTATACTCCTCTAGATCTTCATTGCATTTGGTTCCAGACTGTTTGAAGTTTGTTACGGTTGACCATTCACAAGTGGTCAGCTTGCGTGAGTGTACTACCTAACTGGGGGTACGACCATAATAAGTTCCCGAACCAAAGATTAAAACTTGCCTTTGTGTCCTTGTGAGTGGTGTACCTTTTTCAAAGAAGTCATTCATCTTGTGATTATTGGTTTAAGTTCACTGTTGTTTTGCCTCGATTTTGTTTTAATTGGATTTGTTGTTATATCTACTTTTCAAAACCAGAAAACCCAAAAAGATTCTTCTTACCCCATTTTCATAATTCCTTTCATAATTCTCTTCCTTAACTCTGAGATTCCTTAGAGTTAACTCTAGTGTATGCGCACTCGCTCTTCTAGATCTGTAAGCCCATTTCGTGAGCTTGTCAAGATTCCAAGAAGGCGTGTCCGTAGACTTTCTGCCCCATCAGTCGGATCTGAGATCCGGACTGCTCACACTACTTCCGTTATCATGGCGGAAGAACGTCCTATGTGTGAGCTTCTCCAGGCACCCATCGACGGGTATGGAGACGCTATTGTTATCCCAGCCATTGTGGCTGAAAATTTTGAGCTCAAAACCGGGTTACTGAATCTTGTAACCTCAAGTCAATTCTATGGTTTTGAGCGGGATGATCCTCATGCTCATATTCGATGGTTTAACAAGATTGCATCTACCATCAAATACAAGAATGTCCCCACAGATGCTGTCAAGCTTCTTCTGTTCCCATTTTCTCTTGAGGGGCAAGCCCGGATT
>BPTQ01000007.1:182898737-183000081 GCA_019973895.1 Chrysanthemum seticuspe | reverse complement strand
AAGTTATGGTCACAGTTGATCACTGTTGATCATCGTACACATAACTTGGACCAAAGACGGGATTCCAACTTATACCTCCCGATAAAGAAAAGTGGGAAAAAGTAATGTAAAGAAAAATTAAGAAGTTGGGGAAAAAAGAGGAAAGAGTGTAATGAGGAAAAAAGTTAGTAAGGATTCCTGAAGATTATGATTGATAAACACTACAGGAACCCATCTAGGGACTAAGCGAGAGTCTGCCAGTTCAAAACAGTGCGTTCGACTGGTGAACACTTACCAGTTGGCATTGTTTCTCAGCACAGCTCGTTGGGACTTAACGACCTGGGGAAACACTATACTCCTCTAGATCTTCATTGCATTTGGTTCCAGACTGTTTGAAGTTTGTTACGGTTGACCATTCACAAGTGGTCAGCTTGCGTGACAAAACTTGACCGTCTGAGAGCGAATCAGGGATCTACCCAAGGACATCACAAATAGTTAGTATTAGAAGTCCTTAGGAATGATTGAAAAAAGGAGTAATGTGAGAAAGGAGAAAAAAGGGGTTGAAGAATTAAAAAGAAATGTAATGAAAAAGGGTGAAAAGAAATAGCCCTCCATATTCAACCTTAGGGCAGAAACCAGGTTCAATACACATGCTACTAGTTGTCACTAGTTGACACTGGTATTGAAGACTAAGACGTCATGGACCCAGTGACGCACTGCACTAAACCTTCTAGCCACTCAATTCCTCTCAAAAGGGATTTATTTCATTCTCACTGGGAACCCTACATAATCTATTGGCTTTCTCTTAGAGATAGCTGGTATTGAAGAAGGAGACCCCCTCCCTAGTCTCCGCTCAGGAAAACCAAAATGCACTATTGAGTCTAGAGCCACGAGATTCATCAAAAGATCTCATAGGAACACTTGACATGACATCGCTTGTTGTTCATCAATAAGGACACAAGTGATATATTCTAGAGTCCTACGCAGATCTTAGCAATTTGCCAGAACATTTATGAGAAGTTTCACATCTGTGATCTTCAATGATTGAATGGAAACTCCTGCCAGGGTCAACATCAAGCAGCCCTGACAGCAGGTCACTTCGGTAATTCTCCGTGGATTACGCTTAGTGTGTCTCAAATGGTCTACAGTCGTGAGGTGATGCTTCGGTGTACCTCAGTGACTCATCTGAACTGTAGATGTATTTCGGTACATCGCGTTATCTCACTTGTGGGACTCCAGTTCAGGAACGGCCTTTGTGAGAATTAGAGACGTGTTTTCACACTATGCTGTTAACACCCTCGAAATTCAAACTTGTAAGTGCCGGAATCCGCTTATTACTAACCTGTTTTATGTTTTCTTCTTATGGAAGCTCCGGAGCGGATGTATCGTGCAGACTTGCCACATGCTCATACCAACAACACATGAAAGTTCTCATCATAATCAAAGGAGATGATTCTTCGTCAATGTCAAAGAATCTACAAAGTTTAAAGACTCCAGAACTACATCATTGGTAACCAAAAGAAAAATAGAAGTGTGAGCATGGTGGAGAAAGAAATGGAGAATGACGTGGAGACACCTAACCAACGAAGTTGACAATGGCAGACAACCACATTATCTGATCACAAAGCATGAAGGAACAAAGAATCAAGACTATTCTATATCTACATGCAAAGTTCAAGCTCAAGGAAAGTAAAGACCTAATCAAGTGGAGCATCATTTGAATGACCACCCCTTAGGGGGAGATTGTTAGCCTTAATAGTTTTATTAAAAGTGATGGTCATTCACGATTAGGAACTTTGTAACGTGTGTTAGATATCGTGATAGAATAGTCAACGGGCTCGTGGATTGGGCTAAGCTAAATGGCTAATAGTTATGTTAAGCTAGCCTTTTATTAAGTGTAATCCAATCCAAGTCCACGAAAAGCCCAAAGAAAGCCCAAGCTAAAGCCTTTAGGGTTTTATGCCTCTTGTACTATAAATACCCCTCAAATGGTCATTTGAGGGGTGTGCTTGAAAGTGTGTGTGTGTGTGTGTGTGTGTATTTTCTCTCTCAAGGAATATACAACTTATTGTTTGCATATCTTCTACTCATAACATACACGGATTTATATATCATTCAAGTCACCATCTTTCTCATCTAATTTCTAAGCTTTGTTTGTGTTTGTGTTAACGTGGTATTTGTGTTGGGTTTGTGATAAGGTTGATAAAACTAAGGTCCTACACTTTTATTATTTTATTTACTTATGTTTAATTTTTCTTCTATTATACACAAATATGTTTTTTGTAACTTTGCACTTTGTTTTTGTTTTAATAGCCAAAAGATCTGGATGAATATGAAAGAGATATAAAAGGCCATTCTCAAATGTTTCGAAGCTACGTTGAAGATCAGTTTCAAAATGAAAAAAAAGCTATGTCAATGGAGAAAATTGAACTGGTAATATTGACATTAATTTTTTTAAGCAGTTTTTTTTACTGGTGTACTCTATTACTGATATTAACATAATAATAATCATGTTTATTTAATGTTAATTTCACTTTTAATAGGTCGTCTTTCCAATTCTTGCATATGAGCACTATTATGTAATAGTTTTCAACATTACAAATGGTCGTGCTGTAATTTTACAGTAAGTCAGATGCTTCATATGATGGTAAATACAAGCATGTTTTTGATTATGTGGTAAGAATTGCTTTATTTTTTTGATTATGATTGTAATTTTAGACAACAGTATATTTTTTGTGTTGTTATCATTAATTTCTTATTTTTACAGAAAAGTCTGTTAACATCCTATTTGCTTCATCACAATCCTCCGAAAATTGAACTTTTGTTGGATTCAAAGGCTGAAGTACTTCCACTAAAATGGAGAACTAGGAAAGATAAAGTTAATTGTGGATTATATACAATGATTCATATGGAACTATATGAGGATCAAGACAAACAATGGGAAACAGGTCTTTTAAAAGAAAATGACCGAAATCGTCAAATTCAGCTGGATGTGTTGAGAAGTAGGTATATAACAAAGATCTTACTGCATGAGATTAATATGCATAAAGAAAGTTTGATAAAATATGCAGACGAGTGGATAGAATCTTCAAAAGTTTTTGACGAAATTGCAGCGGATGAAAGTACTGCTAAAGAAAATGTTCCTACTGCTCATATTTCTACTGCTGATGAAGCAAGTTTGAAGGAGAATGGTCGAAAACAAGTTTCCAGAAAGTTTAGCAGAGGCAAAAAGTTTGGTGATAAGAATGACTTTGTAGTAGTGAATAAAATGGGTAAAGAAGTAGTTTTGGAGCACCAAAGTAAAGCAGTTGAATATACACAGGTTGTTGAAGAAAGTGCTGCTGGAGGCCATAACACTATTTCTAGTGTTGCAGAGGTGATGATTGATTTGAAGAAATCAAAACCAATTGTTAAGGGTATTACTATCCAACAACCTTCTTTTACACCTGTTAGCGCTATAGAATCATCATCACAAGATATAAACAAGGGTAAAGGAAAACCTGTTGAAGATACTGATCTTGAGATACCTGAGGAATTAGGTGCTACATTTGAAGAAGATTCTAAACTGGCTCGTGAATTAGGTGCTACATATGAAGCAGAGAATCAAAAGTTTCTTGAAAAACAAAGAAAAGATGCTGAGAAACAAGCTAAAACATTAGCATTAGTAGTTGCTTGGGATGAGGAAAGGGTTCAATGTGATGCACATATGGTGCTTGCTAACAAGCAAACTCAGAAAGCCATGCAAATGTACACTATCGAGGAAAAAAATGAATGGTTAAAGAGGTACATGGAAGAAAGAAGGAACTTATATGCTGCTAAGAGACTTAAAAAGAAGCAGCTCAGACCACCTACTGTTAAGCAAAAAGAATGTTTCATGAAACTTATTTAAAGAATATAAAGGGTTGCAGAAAGAATCAATTGTCTCATATACCAGATGATCAAGTTGAGAAGATGTATAAGACAGCTAAGGAAGAAATAGATACAGAGGGACATAAAAAAGAAACAGTGGAGGTAGTCGATAAAGAAAGCTCTAGCTCAGGATTGAAAAGAGCTGCAAGTGTGTTAAATACTATTTGTAGGAAAAAAATGAAACCAGATAAGTCTTAAGCATTTGACTTAATATCAAAATGTTTGAAAAGAACAATATTAATATCAGAGTTATGATGTCTTAATATATTTAAATTACTTAAATAATTTTACTTAAGTTATGATGTTTATCAGAGTTATGATGTTTTATTTCAGTTATCAATGTTTAACCATTGTGAGATGCTCTATGACGTATACATATTTATGTTGTCTTTAATATCAGAGTTAGTTGTTTTAATATATGATATTCTGTTGATATCATAGTTAGACCTATGACGTATACATATTAATATTATCTTAATATCAGAGTTATGATATCTTAATATATATAAATGACTTAAATAATTTTACTTAAGTTATGATGTTTATCAGAGTTATGATGTGTTTTATTTCAGTTATGACTGTTTAACCATTGTGAGATGCTCTATGACGTATACATATTTATATTGTCTTTAATATCATAGTTAGTTGTTTTAATATATGATATTCTGTTGATATCATAGTTAGGCCTATGACATATACATATTAATATTATCTTAAATATCAGAGTTTAGTTGTCTTGATATATGATATTGCCTTAATATCAGAGTTATTAAATAATGTTAAACATAATAATAATATATGATATTCTGTTGATATCAGAGTTAGGCCTACAGATTTCAAATATCAGAGTTTAGTTTAGGCATATTGTTTAACCATTGTGAGATGCCTAACAACTAAATGTTAGTTTTTTGATGTTTAGCTTTAATATATACTTGAATTATAAATTTTGAACCATAAATTCGCACTACTTTAAGATTGGGACCTTAAAACCAAAAAATTTCTTCATAATACGAAATTGCATAATACTTCTAGAACAACCAACAAACAAGCAACAAACCAAACTACAAAAGATCATTAAAACAAAAAGATCTAAACAGCCAAACCCCCTATCTTCAAACTTCTTCATCTTCATCTTATCCATCATCTTCTTCATCTTCTCCGTCTTCTTCATCTTCTCCATCTTCAAACTTCTCCATCTTGGTGATATGCTCCTTCTTTTTATTGACAATTGCACGCATATCAATCAAAATGCCAACAAGCGAATCCAACAAACGACGCTCCATGACTTGAATGTCATTCAGGGAGTCATAGATCTTGTCCGCAGCTTCTTTTTCATCGAAATTAAGAGACAATACCTCAGTCATTGCCTCTGTACGCTTTTCAACCTTAGTAACCAACTCAGTTCTACGCTCGCCAAGCCACCGAATAATCCCTTCTTCATCTGTAACTTCTTGATTAAATAAACACTTGAACAAGTTGTTTAGTTGATTAGTTCCAAAAACGTTTTTGAGTTCATTGATAATTGGAGTTTGTGACATTTTGAGGATGATTAGGGTTAGAGCAGAGATGGTATCTTATTGTAACTGAATAGGCTTATTTATATTGTAACTGAATAGACTTTTTATTGCAAATAAACCCTCCAACTTCAAAAATGCGTTAAAATTTCAATTAAAGTTTTCAAAAATAAGAAAAGCAGCCTTTGTATCAGAGTAAGTTAATAATATCAGAGTAGTAATTAAGTAAGTTAATAATATCAGAGTAATAGTTTATCACTACAATTATTATTGACATAATATCAAAGTAGTAATTAAGTAAGTTAATAATATGATTGTAATAATATATTGACATAATAAATGTTAAATTTTAAACTTAAATTTGTTAAAAATTTTTAGTAGTTAAATATTAATTTGAAAATAATAAGTGTTATATTTATTTTTTTAAATAACTATAAGGATGAAAAATAATAATTATATTCATTTGTGTCTATTTGTGTCTTGTGTATTGTCAAAAGCAACTTTAAAGATTATCACAAAATAAAGTGGTATTTTACGTCTCGAGGAATCTTTAACAACTATAAATAGTATCTGAGAAATATCTCTGTTGAAAATTACTTAATAAACAGATACTCGAATATATATACGTCATAAGCAAACTGACTCTGATATTAAGGAAATATTAATATGTAACGTCATAAAAACATACAAAATATTAAATTTTATTTCGTTTGTATGCGCTTCTTCTTTTAGACTTTGTATGAGAAAAATACATAGAAGTTTGATTTAAGTGCTCTCTTATTATTTTGTTACATTAATAAAAAATTATTGTAAATAAACTTGAATCTTGATATTTAAAGCCATATAAGATAAGTGAACCCTATAAAAAAGGGTGGAAATAAAGTAAAATTTTAGTTAATGACACTTTTTGTAAAAAGTATGTGTTAGGAAAGACAAAAAATTAATAATTACATTTATTTGTTTATTATAGTTAGACTTTTATCTGCTTCACTTTTAATTATACTTACAGCAAACACAATTTTTAATATATGATATTGCTCTTTAATATCATTATGATATTAAAGAGGAATATGATATATTAAAACAACTAATTCTCATATTAATACAATATCATAAATTTAAAAATGTCAAAAAAAATAAAAAATAAAAAATAAAAAAAATCAGACACTCTTATATTAAAAGAAAATATCATATATTAACAAAAATATCATATATTTAAAAAATTTTATATATTATAACAACTAACTATGATATTAATTTTTTCTTTAAAACACTCTGATATTAAAAAAATAAATTATGTATGTTAATTTTATGTATGTTAACTTACATAATATTCTAACATACAATTAAAGTAATTACTCTGATATTATTATGATATTAGTTTTTCTTATGATATTTTTATTGGAATAATTTAACTTTATATTTCAATATATTTAAGTGATGGTGATTTGATAAATCATAACTAGCTCAAACGACCCATTTCATTCATTAACCAAAAAAAATATTATTATTATGAAATTATTGAGATATACCCACTCACATATTTTTACAAATTTTAAAAATATTGTTATTAAGAAATTATTGTGATATTCACAATCGCGCCCAAATACATCGGTTGAGCAAACAAAAAAAAAAATTCCCACGACCGATATGGAGTTCAACCGACTTTTAAGACGTTTACTTTCCCCACTTTCTTAACTTGACCGTTGCATTAAAAAAAAAAAAAAAAAAAAAAAAACTTTATTTTTTAAAACTTCACCACTATATAAATACTAACTCAAAGACATTTCTACACTATATAAAACTTTATTTTTAAAAACTTTATTTGCGTCTTGAGCAATATTTTTCTCTTACATTTTTTTGTAACTTAATATCATAGACAAAAGATGTGAGAAAGAAGTAACTAAATATCTCTGACATATATGTCAGATATTTATTAACTTAGTGCTCTTATAGTCTTGAACATTACTTCCTCGAGACTCAAAATATTACTTTATGTCAAGTTCAAATCTATAAACCCTAAAATCACCGTAGATACAAAATCAAAATCAAAGAAAATTTTATATTTAAAAAATACATATCACATTAGATAAAAAAAAATTTTAATTAAAAATATTCTTAATATAATTTATTAAGTATATTTTTCAACATGATTAACGTTATTATTTTTTTAAAATATCATAATAACTTTCAGTTATATAATTAGTATTACAAAGTTTTGATCTTTTGTCTATGAAAAACAACGACTTAAATATTTTGCAATGGAAAATTGTTTATAATATTTGTGTTAATATCACAGTACATTAAATAAATATGTTTAATATTTCTTAATATCAGAAAATGTTTAATATGTTTTATTTTCTTCATATCAGAAAATATTAATCTTCATGTTCTATTTAAAATCAAAATCATAGAAAATTTTATATTTAAAAAATACATATCACACTAGATAAAAAATATTAAATTAACAATATACTTAATATAATTTATTAAGTATATTTTTCAACATGATTAACGTTAATTCAGTAAAAAAAAAAAAAAAAAAAAAAAAAAAAAAAAAACAAACACCAGATTAAAAAAAAAATTAAATTCATAGATGATGATTCCGCTATATAATTAATATTACAAAGTTATATATTACATGATTTCTTTTGAATAACATTATTTCTAAGAGCACAAGGTATGGGGTGCTATTGGTGTGCCAAATGTTAATCATGCCAAATGGTAAGGCATGCCATTCGTGTGCCAGCCATACCAGAGCGTCTTGTTATCCATGAGCCAAACGTTTTTGAGCCAATGCAATTGTTCAAGCCATTTTTTTTTCTTTTTTTTGTGTATTGTGAGTGAGTGTCTATTTTTTGTGTGGTAATTTTGAGGGACTCAAAAACATGTCAGTGGTGTTTTATGAGGGAGGATGTTTTAGTTATTGGTATGTTATTGGGGAGTTGTACGATGTTGCGCAGAAGTGGCATACCAATAAAATGTTATTTGTATCTTCTCCAAGTTGTGCTCTTATATGCAATCTACTGTCCTTCTCTTCCTTTGTGCTCAAATTTATGGACGGACTAGTAAGATGCTAACCAATATTGGTTGTTCTACAAAGGACTTGTTTGTAGGACAACCAATATTTTTCTTCAGAAATGCCTAATATGTTACTCATGCTCATTCTTATGAGTATGGCGAGACATAGGTAGGCAAAATAATTAAACTTTCATCACGCACCAACGCCATCTTCATCAAGTGTCCCCAACTTTTTTTATTGTAGTTGGGGCTTCTTCTACGTGACGACTATCATCGATATCTTCATTCAGAATAAAATCAATAATGATTTTTCTGAATTAGATCATGCAATTCCTTCACCGCATGTAGTTTTAGTACGTCTTGCGTGACTACTGTTAAGATACATACAATAGACGAAAAAGATAATTTCAAATGAAGTTATAGAACTTTGAAATACCCCTTTTTCATCTATATAACTTTCGGTAAAATATCTAAGTTTCTTATCAAATAAAAAACCATATCATATACTCCAGGATCATGAATAACAATTTGGAGAAAAAAAAAAAAAAAACTTAAATTCAAATACATAATTTTTCAGTAATTTTTATTTTTGATGAACTAACTTTGTGACGAAAGTTTAGAATCTATATGGTTGTAATGATAGGTTTTTATAACAAGAGTAAATTACTTTTTTGATGTCATTGATGGTTTGCATATCGAGGAAAAATAATAAATTAATATCATTGAAAGAATGTAAACATATAATTTATATTTATATATTTATATTTGAAACAATTATAACAATTATAATAATATTAATAACAATTATAAATTGTAAATTGTATATTTATATTAAATGTAACAATTATAATAATAATTAATAACAATTTAATATCTCCGTAAATTAATATCACACTATTTTTATTTAGTATTGTCTTAATTAATATCACAACAACATCTACGAAAGTTGTAAATTGTATATTTATATTAAATGTAACAATTATAATAATATTAATAACAGTTATAATAATATTAATAACGATTGTATATTTATATTAAATGTAACATTAATATTACTTTTTTTAGTCATCATTTATAGTAACTTTTCTTACAACATAATTAAAATAACATCTTTTTTTATAATAGTTAATTTTGTTTAAAATAATATTAATATTGTCTTAATATCAGAGTTTCTTGTTTATTAATAATAATATCAGATTTAATATCAAAGTATTAAACAAGTAAATTAATACTCTGTTATTAAATCTGATATTAATAGTAAATATTGTTTAGAAAATATCATATATTAATACAATTAAATCTGATATTAAGGCAATACCATATTTGCCTTAATATCAGATTTAATTCTCTTAATATATGATATTCTCTAAACCATAGTCTAAACCAATTTGAGAGTTAATTTTTTAAAATGAATGTCTGATAGAAAATATTAACATTTTTCCAAATATAAGATTTTGTTTATTTAATATATGATATTGTCTTAATATCAGAGTTAGTTGTTTAATATATGATATTGTGTTAATATCAAAGTCTCTGAAATAAAATAATAATCTTCACGTTTTAGTCATACGATGGTTTTCTTAATATCTGAGTTAGACATACGATGGTTTTCTAAATATTTAAAAACGTAAAATACATAGTTAAGATGAAAATTAAAAATGTATAAATAAAAAATATAAGGAAAAAACTAATATCAGTCTAAAGTAATATTTATAAGTAATATTAAAGTTTAAGAATGTAAATTGTATATTTACGTTAAATAACAATTATAACAAAATTAATTATATATTTTTTTTTATTTTTTTTAAATTAGAATGAAATTTGACAATTAATTTTTTTAATCTTCGCGTCTACAGCAATATTTTTTCTCTGACATTTTTTTATGTCTCGATGTAATGATGTTTTGTCAAATATTATGTTTAATTTTAAAATTTTATTTTTAAATATTTTCACTATATAAATAATTTTGATGTACTGTGATATTAAATTTAATATCTCTTTAATTTTATTTAGTACCGTGTTATAATATTATTGTCTTAATATCACAGTAAATTAAATAATTTGAAAGATAGATGTATAAGACACTGACATACATGTCAGATATTAATTATACTGTTGAAAAACTACCTCCTCGAGACTCAAAATATCACTTTATGTCAAAGTTTTACATTTAATTTTAATATAGTTTTTAATTAATATTCTTTTTTTAATTTATGTTTGTTATAAGTATATTTTGTTTATATTTAATTTACTAAATAATTTTAATTGAGTTATATTATTTTAACTTAAATATACAATTGATCAAGCCTAGTTTCAAATAATTTAGTATATATCTTTTTAATTTCATTGTAATAATATTTCGAATAGATATTATATTGATAAACAAAATGATGATCAATTACGAAAAATATTCACGTCTATTCAGAGATAATTTCTCTGACATTTTTGGTAGCTCGATGTAGTGATAATCACGATAATCGGCTAAAAAATCACGAGCCGTCGAAGTTGATGTTTCTTTCAAAAGATATTGATATATTATTTTTACATTTCGTTTACATTATTTCAAAAAAAATATTAATATATTATTTTGCCTCGAGCTACAAACTATCAATCACATCAAAAAAGTAACTTACTCTTGTTATAAAAACCTAACATTACAACCATATCTATCCTACACTTCAATAACAAAGTTAGTTCACCAAAAAAAAAAAAAAAACAAAAACAAAAACAAAAAGTGTTCTTACTGAAAATTATGTATTTGAATTTACTATTTTTTTTTCCAATTTGTTATTCATGATCCTGGAGGATATACTATGGTTTTTTATTTGATAAGAAACTTAGATATTTTACCGAAATATAAAAAGCGTCCAAGGCTACAAGGTGAAGATGGCCTTTGTGAAATGAACATTGCAACCAACGACATTATCAAAGAAACATGGTGACATTGCAAGCAACGATAACTTTGGACACTTGATGAAGATGGGCTTGGTGCGTGACGAAATTTTAAACATTTTGTCCCACAAACAAGTCATACACAACGTTGAGATCGTTTGAATCCATTATATAGACGGAAAAAGAGATGCTTTTAACTTTGTAATATTAATGATATGGTGTAACCATCGGCTATGTATTTTAATTTTTTTTTATCTAGTGTGATATTTAATAAAATAATAACATTAATCATGTAAATATTGTGATATCACATATTGAATAAAATTTACTAGAATTAACTTTTTCTTATCTAGTCGTAATAATAAATTAGGCGACTCAAGTTGCTTCTTTTATCAATCATTACATGCACACTAAAGAATTTGCTTATATTAATTTATGTATAAATAGCTTAATAGATGATATTAAGTATAAATAGCTTAATATCATAGCAAAATTTGTGAAAAAAAACACATAAAACAAAAACGCAAAAAGAAAAAAATGATATTTAATAAAATAATAACATTAATCATGTAAATATTGCGATATCACATATTCAATTAAATTTACTATAATTAACCTTTTCTAATCAGAATATTGTTAATATAATATTTTTTTATCTACTATGATATCTATTTTTTTTTATACTCTGATAATTAACTGAAACTTATTATGATATTTAATGACATAAAAACATTTATATAAATTGATTCATATTATTATGTTGTGTGATATTTATAAAATTTATTATTAATTTTTAATGTGATATTAATTTATGTTATTTTCTTATTTCTAATAAGATGCAATTTCATACTAAAAATAATTAAGTGAATAGTCGTAATAATAAATTAGGCGGGTCAAGTTGTCTCTTTAATCAATCATTACATGCACAGTAAACAATTTGATTATTTTAATTTATGTATAAATAGCTTAATATCACAGCAAAATTTGTGAAAAAAACACATAAAGCAAAAACACAAAAAAGAAAAAAATGGAAAACAAAAATATCAATAAGAAAAGGAAACAATATAATCGTGAAAAAAAGGAAAATGACGAAGAAAAAGAAGTTAAAAAAGAAATTGAAGTTAAAAAAGAAGAAGAAAATGAAGTTACAGAAGAGGAGGAGGAGGAGGAAGAAGAAGAAGCAGAAGAAGATTGTGATATTTTTAAGCGAATAAAGTATATTGATGAACCTGAAGATGACTATGATTATCAGAAATCTCCATCATTAAAAGAATATGAGAAAGAAGTAGCAAAACTTGAAAAGATGGGTGATCAAGGAGAAGAACAAGATAAAGATTCTCAAGATAATTGCAACTCTGATGAAGACTAAATTAGTATTTATGTTTGTAAACTTTATATTTTGTGTTTTTAACTTTATTTTCTGATGAAACAACGAGGTGTATCAAACTCATATTTTGTGTTAAAATGGTTTAATGAATTAATTTTAAAACAAAAAATCACATAATTTTTTAATATCACAGTACATAATTTTTTATTATCGCAATACATAATTTTTTAATATCACAGTATGAATTTCACTTTATAACCTTTAAAAATAAAATACTTAATCAACATTACAACTTAACAAAATGAAAATAAATAATGAAAAAAATAAAAAGAAATAACATTGATAATATCACAGTACATCAATTTGACTTTATAGCTTTAAAAAAAAATTAATTAATGCAGATTCAAATCTTAACAAAACCGACGCAGACACGATAAGTTAACTTACTCCTTAAAGTTAAATTTTTCAGTACCGTGCTCAGCATTAGCATTATTTGATTTCCTTTTAACTTTCTTTCCGTTTCGTTTCGACTTCTTAATGTCTTTCTTAGCACTAAGAAGTTTCCTATCTGGATTATTTGGACAAGTCCTGAAATCATGATCTATTAATATGTTACAGATTCTACACTTTCCCACATTCTTTAGGATCTTTAAATCTGACGTCATTATTAGAAGGTTTATATCTTGCACCAGTAACGCCACCCTTATTTGATCCAATATCAGGAGGAAAAACATCAAGAGCAGCAGGTTTAGGAATACCAATCATAGATGATATACTATCCTCTTTATTTCCTAAAGACTGTGCAACAGTTGATGATTCAAATCCAGATTCATAGATGCTCAATCTTTCAAATAATATACCTAGTTTTTCTTCATCATATCCGCAATGATTGATTATCGAATTCACTTTAGAATAAATTTTAGAAATACAACTACCTGAAGATCCATTTGCTTTAAAAGAAGATCCATTTGCTTTAAAAGAAGATCCAAGAAGAGGTAAAACAACACTTCTTTTTTCCAACGTCTTAAAAGATATTGTTTAGGAATCTTGTTAATACCATATCCTCTAAGAGTATAAAAAGCATGACGACATAACAGACCACGTCTTTCAAAATGTAGACAAGAACAGTTAACTGAACGAGTTCCTTCATCATAATCAACCTGAAAAAAGTAAATGAAAAAATTAACTGCAATTTATAATGAATTAAAAAAAAAATCTTCACAATTCTTATTTATTTAAAAAAGACAATACCTTAAACTCTCCAAACCACTCTTTATCAATGTCTTTTACATAACCCAAGTTTTTCATAGACCCAATACAACTCTCAATAGAAGCAACAATCTCAGCCTGAACCACATAGAATGCTTCAAGAGTATAAAATTCTGCAGCATGTTTTTCAACTAAATGATTGGTTTTCAATGAAGGTCTATTAATTCTTGAATTATTATCAAGAACACGTTGATTATTCCTTTGTTGATCTAAGGCACTTTCATAACGAAAAAGAAAATGAACTAGAGTAGAACTCCAATTAGAATTATGACCAAAAAAATAGTTTTCACTTTCAGATCGTGAAGTAGTTTTCATCAAACCACTCATTGGGATATCTCTAAAATAAGCAGGGATCCAACGTTCTTTTATGTTAAACATATCATTCAACCATTTATGCTTATCTAAATCAAATTCATCCAATAAAGCTTCCCATTTCTGAACAAATTCAACAGGTTTATCGCTTTCCCTCTATACAAGAGAACATAGACGTTTCTTAAATCCTCCTTCTTCACATATACTACAATCGATCTATATAAAATAATAATAATAATAATAAGAATAATAATAATAATAACAATAATAATAATCATAATAATAATAATAATAATAATAATAATAATAATAATAATAATAATAATAATAATAATAATAATAATAATAATAATAATAATAATAATAATAACTAAAAAAATTATATATATAAATACCTTGGTAGGAAGTTTATTCATTATATGCCACATACAAAGCCGGTGTTTAGCAGTTTTAAACATATCTGGTATAGCTATTAACATTGAAGGATCTTGATCTGTTAAAACAAGGTACGGCTCCTTAATATGAGTGTTAAGAAAAGCTTGCAGTAGCCACTTATATGAAACAACATCTTCTTTCGAAAGTAAACCACAAGCAAAAATTACACATTTTTGATGATTATCAACACCCGTAAAAGGCACAAAAACCATATTGTACCTAAAATATATATATATATATATATATATATATATATATATATATATATATATATATATATATATATATATATATTATATATAAAAATACAAAAAATAAATAAATAAGAATAAAAGAAAGAAAAATAAAACTTACATATTGGTTTTGTATGTAGCATCAAAAGAAAGAACATCACCAAAAGCTTCATAATTCCTTTTACTTGTATCATCCGACAAAAACAAACAACTTAACTGACCATCGGTGTTAGTCTTAAACTCGAACGTAAAATTTTCATCTCTTTCTTTCAAAATACTAAACTTGTCAATAATCATTTGAGCATCATATTTACCAATATAGCTATAAATGTCACGACTCATATTCTTAAAATCAATCTTAGTAGCACCAACATTTTCATATCCTCCCAAAAGCTCTGCGATAAAATTGAATGACATACAAGGACCGATGTTTAAGTTCGAAGCCTTAATAGCAAAATAATGATGCGCCAAACTCATAGACCTATGAGACTTTTGCAAATGTCTATCCTCAGCAGTAAAAAAACCATGATTGTGCTCTTCAGCAAAATTTTTAACCCTATACTTTTCACCAGATCTGACAACATAAATTCTAGCTTTGCAATTTGCCCTAAACTCTGATCTTATTCTCTTTACAGACTTAGCATCACAATTATCTTTTAAACTATCAAATTCTTTAACTTTAACTTTCTTGGTACCTTCTTTACTGCAAAGAAATTCCTTATTCATAACAATACCTCCATCGTTAGTTTGATGGCCTCTACGAACAATAAAACCAGCTTCAGCAGCATAATCTTTGTATGCTTTATAAACTTCTTCAACACTATCAAACAAAGTACCTTCCACTGGTACAAGAGTTTTAACAACAACAGGTTTAATAAGCATTGAAGTTGATGTAAAAAAATTTGGTGAATTTACTTCTTCATTCTCTTCAACATTAACATCAGCTGACAAATTTTCATCTTCAACAAACTCATTGCTTGCACAATTTTGTCTCATTGAATCACCTAAAAAAACAAAACATAGAAAACTCAACTTTACTTAAAATATCACAGTAACTATACTTGAAAGTGCTACTGTAACAACAAATTTTATTAATAGCATCTTAATATGACTATCCTTGAAAGATATATTAATAGCATCTCAGAAAGTGCTACTACTGCTGCAACAACTTACTACTGCTGCAGAAATTATTTCTACTGCTGCGTCAACTACCTTGAACAAATATTTAGATAAATATCACAATAACTATCATTCAATGATATTAACAGTTTTAATATCAAAATAACTATCATTCAACAACTATTTTCTTACCTATCACAAGAATTATACTTGAATGATATACACAGCTTTAATATCAGAATATCTTTTTCGCAAAGCTTTAATATCACAATAACTATCATATTAAAATCATTAAACATCACAAATAAAATAAACTTGAACAAAATTTTTTATTAAAATAATATTACAGTTTTAAATATCAGAATAACTATCTTAGAAAACATTACTCCAAAAAAAAAACATTACTCCTACTGCAACAAATGTTACTACTGCTGTTAATACTAATTAAACAATATTAACAATACGAAATACATAAATCATAAATCCTAGTCTTCCTAAAGGAGACCGATAACTGGCATATTCCTCAATGCGAGCCAAATCTTCCTAGTCTAGCAGACGAACTTGATGCAGCTACACCATTAGTTTTGTTCTCCCGATAGCTCCAACTGATTTTGGTATTGATGTTGTTCTGTATTTGTCAAACACACACCCACAAAATATCAGAAATATTGTCATCTTTGCTGTCTTCATCCATCAAAAACTTGCCTGCTCAAACAAATCGTGTAGTCTTCCCTCATATGTTGCTTCTCTACCCTTGCCTGCTCAAACAAATTGATAACGTCTATAATAGCGTTTTTTCGAGCCACATAATCTTCTTCACATTGTTTTTTAACGTACATTTGCATATCTTCAACGGAAGGGGAGGGACAACAAGCCATAATAATTTTGTGTTTGGAATTGTATGTTAGAAGTATATGACAATAACAAAAAAGATTAATATCACAATAAGTACCCTTAATACGATATTAACAGATTTAATATCACAATAACTATATATAAGATATTACCAGATTTAATATCAGAATAACTATCATATAAAGGTTATTGATATCAGAATAAATATCCATATATAAAACAGTTTTAAAACGCATAATAAGAAAAAAAAAACTTAATATCAGAATAACTATCAACATATTAACGTTATTAATATGTTGATATCAGAATAACTATCATTATATGATATTAACAGATTTAATATCACAATAACTATTATTATATGATATTACCAGATTTAATATCGGAATAACTATCATATAAAGGTTATTGATATCAGAATAACTATACATATATAAAACGCTTTTAAAACGCATAATAAGAAAAAAAAAAGCTTAATATCACAATAACTATCATATTAACGTTATTAATATCAGAATAACTATACACATATAAGAAATAAAGAATTAATATCAGAATAACAGTAATATTAAGGATATTGATAAAAGATACAAAAATAACATTAATATCATAATAACTATCCTCATATCAGCATAACAAACTTAATATCAGAATAACTATCCTAATATCAGAATAACAAACTTAATATCAGAATAACTATCATACTAACGATAGAAACATCAAAGTGTAAATGTACTAATACTCAGAATAACAATAGCAATATCAGAGTAACTATCCTCAAAATCATAATAAAAACCTTAATATCATAATAACTATCATAAAAATACCTTCAACAGCGTTTTTAATGAAAAATGTACCGATAGATCAGGACCGATACGAGAATACTGATCAGGTAATTCCATTCGATAAAAAATTTAAATAAAAAAAGCTGAGAAAAATAAGGAAATAGAATATTCTAATAAAAATAAAAAGATACGGAGAGAAAAAAGGGATGAATTTGGTCAAATCTCAGCCGCTAAATGAAAAAAGATCAACAGATGAGGAACATCCGCACATCCACACTAAAAAAAAATATCCGCACGTGATCCTCACTCTCTCTCTCTCTCTCTCTCTCTCTATATATATAATATATATATATATATATATATATATATATATATATATATATATAGAGTTAGGATCAAATAAGAAGAAAAATTAAAATGAGAAGGATAAGAAGAAACCACAACCACACATTTCAGATGCACCTATTAAAATAGATGCATCTCCCCTTAAAAATCTCCCCCTTATTTGTAATATGTGGCTAGAAATTCTTCTTATTCTTCTTATTTTAGTTTTTCTTCTTACCGGATCCCTTCCCTATATATATATATATATATATATATATATATATATATATATATATATATATATATATATATATTTGTATGTATGTATATATACTAGTGGCAAAACCCGTCCGATGGACGGGTATGCCTTGTGATTTTTATTTTTAGGATTTAGTAGAACAAATATATACTAAAAAGTAATTAAAAGTTAAATGAAACGGTTAAGATCTATAATTGATGTTACCAGAATCCATAAAACGATTAAAAGCAGGTAAGTATTTTGATTTTTGGTTTTTATTTTTAGGATTTAGTAGAACTATTATATACTAAAAAGTTATTAAAAGCTAAATGAAACGGTAAAGATCTATAGTTGATGTTACCATAATCCATAAAACGGCTAAAAGCAGGTAAGTACTTTGATTTGTGGTTTTTATTTTTAGGATTTAGTAGAACAAATATATACTAAAAAGTTATTAAAAGTTAAATTAAACGGTTAAGAACTGTAACTGATGTTACCATAATCCATAAAACGGCTAAAAGGAGGTAACTACTTTATAACATTTTGTTCTAAACAATATTAATCATGAACATCTTTTACATTTGATAATATTATTAACATTTATTATTATTATTTTGTTTTTGTTAATTATGTTTATTTAGTTATTGTGTGCTTCCAGCTGATTTTTTTACCAAATTTAGATGATGTTGACGAATTTGAAATATCTGTAAATGGATTTATGGTTTGGTTTGATGTTCGTTGTGATGAGAATATGTATGTATTGTCGGGTTACAATGGAGTTTTGTTGTTGATACCCTTTGTTTGTTAAGTGGTGATGTTATTGTGTTTACCAGGAATAGGGGAAAAATGTTGTGGTTATATGCTTTTGATAATGATAGTAGAATTCTTACAGAGGTGGTTTTCAAAAGGGCGGCTTCTTTAAGGAGGCTACACGTACCATTTACCGAGTTAGAGCAGTGTTAGTGTTTTTGTTCAGACTTCTTAATTTTTTTTTGTTTAAATTTGATTCATTATTTTGTTAGTTTACATTATAATTATATTCTGGTGTGTTACGTGTTTTAATTATTTTTTTGATGACGTTATTAGTAGTTATATACGGTTATATTTTCAATAAGTTTTTAAACGAAATTTTATAAACCAAGATACACGATTAAGATAGCTCGAGTATGTGTTTTTAGAATTCTCGTAAACTTACAACGTTTTTTGTAACACCCCAACCCGACACGGGTCAAAATGTCACATTATGGTGTCATACAAAGCATATAAACGCAAGCAGAAGTCTTAAATAAATTAACAAGTCATTTAAACGAACGACTTCAAAAGGAAAATACATAATCCAACCAGTCGAAACCAAATGAAATATCAAATTAAATGATCTTCAAAATGAGTCCAAAAAGAGAAGGTAAACTAGGGTCAGTCCACTCTAAAGCTTCTACTCTCAGCCCATCAAAGCCTAGCATCCCACTTGATACCTGCCGCATGGAAAGAAAAATGCGACTGAGCTTAAAAAGCCCATTGAACAGATATACAATAAAAAAATAATCAAAACATATATAAGTATAGAGAAATAGAAACATAAAATCCTGCCGAAACGAATATCATTTGTCAAAAGAATGAGAGATCAAGGATCAACTGAACAAATATCATAAGTCAAATGAGAGATCCACGATAACACGAATAAGATATTCATAAGGTGAATGAGTCAACAAGAATAAGATAACAAGATCATACGAATCAGATAATCATAAGGTGAATGAGTCATCAAGAATAAGACATCAAGGTCATACGAATCAGATAATCATAAGGTAAGAAAATGGTGTGAGGATTTCAGAATTCTACCACGAGCCCAAACAAATCAAATTATATCATATCATAAGTAACCATGGAGTAACTAGCTCCCAAAATGTGAAAGACGTGTATTGAACACAAGCATTAGTCACCAAATAAATCATATCATATCCAAATTAAATACAAATCAAATCTAGGATGCATCCATACGCCCTTGTAAAGTCATAATCATAATGCGCATATATCTCATATATATTAAAAAGAGACGGGATGGTTCATCACTCGACCACCCTGGAGTCATGCCATTGGTGCATCAATGACATGGCCATGTTACCTTCATGGCTAGGAAAATGGCTCGGGTATCAAACTGAAGGGTCAAAGGAAAAGTCAAAAGTTTGGCAAATGTCTAAGTCATCAGAATAGCAAAGTCAAAGGTTCATAATCAAAGGTTCATAGAAAAGGTTCATAGCAAAGGTTCATAGAAAAGGTTCATGGCAAATGGTTCATAGCAAAGGTTCATGACAAAGGCTCAATTCAAAGGTTCACATCGAATGGTTCAAGGTTCATAATCAAAATAGCTAAAGATCAAAAGGTGTGCAAGAGATCATGAGAAACCTTAAGAGAAAGGTCAGAATATCTGTACATATAGTTTACGAAATTCCTGAGTATCATTTAAATACCATTTTCATAAAAGAAATGGTTTCCAAGAAGCTTTATATAAAGTGGTGTCGCATTATATTTCTGACGAATCATTTTAAACATGGTTCCCATAAAAGTCAAGAGACAGTCGTTTAAAAGCGGTATCGCATTATGGTCAAAATTATAAATCATAGTTATTATAGTTTTATAAAAATTTCCTTTTAAAAGCAGTTTCATAAACTGATAAAAGTCATTTAAACCTTCACATGAGAGTGATATCACATCAGTTTTCTTAAAGAATTGTTTTAAATAGTCTTTCTCAAAACATTCTTCGGACAAATATGTAAGAAGGTTTTAATATAGGGTCAGGATATTAATTTATTACAAGTTTTCAAAAGATTCATTTATAAATATTGAAGTCCCGAATGAAAACAAGCCATAATACTAGAACGAACATCAATTCAACTGAGATGGCAAATCAGGGATAACGGTAACGATTAAATTCATGATGCGGATCAAAATAGTTAAAGTGTAAAAGCAACGGATCCAAAAGCCAAGAGGAATCCTTACAGAGAAAGCATAATCATATCATATCATATCAAATGAAACATATCAAACTGAAGGGAATCATGATCATAGCAACGGATGTTATAGCGAATAGAATCATACCAAGGATCATATCAGAATCATATCAAAAAGGCCATAACAGAATGAATCATATCAAAGGAATATCATAAGCGAAACAAAGTCAAGGATCAGAAAGTCATAAAAAATCCCTACTGAAAAGGGATAGAATATATGTACCTTAGCAATGAAAGCAAATGGAAATGTGAGCACGAAGAAATAACGTCACGTCTTCTTTAACTAGTCTACACGGATTATGGTTCGTATGATACTTATTAGCTCATCTAATTCATAATGGATTTACTGCTTATATGAATCATATTAATATTTTTAGAGTTATTAAGCGTATTCTCAATTTTAGTAATAGACTGAATCAAAATACTTTAGGGCAGTAATCATTAATTAGCCAAACTTAGGGGTTCTAAATTATAAATGGTAACTTAAAGGTTTAATAAGACAAATTTTCTATTTTAGGGCTTTATTATATCATATTTTAAAGTATAGGGTTCGCATGGTAAATATCTCAAAGTGTAGGGTTTAAAATGTAAAATAACTAAAGATTTTATATTACAAATCACATTCATAACGTTTAATGAAAAAAAAGAAAAACACTTTTAGTATATGATCGGTCCATCTTTAAGCTTGCTCGCGGTTCAAATGACAAACATTTACGACCTAGTAAATACACATTACTACTAACCCCCGACTCATCTTCCCTGACGCCTTATCAAAACACCAAACGACACACGTATGACTCCCGCGATCACCCTTGAACATACTCCCTCGCAAGACCATGTATGGACCATTTCAAATACACCTTTTCATGTTTGATCGCGGCTCACAAAACTCACAACTACGACTTAGTGAACATACATTATGACTCACCCCCAACTCAACTATCCCAACATGCTTTCAAAATTCCGAACAACCTAACTATTTTTCTCGCGATTACCGTCAAACTTACCCCACGATACCATGCTTTTAGTACATTCTATTAGATGATGCTTATATATCATATGCTTTATATATGTTTACCTCGAAATCACTAAACATGCAACACCAACAATTTATACTTTCAAATATATATCGTAACATATTTAAACTCAATAACTATCCCTCATAATAAAAAATATATGATTCTTGATTTAGGGTTCTTATATGATCATACCATTTTAACGTGTACAAGTTTGGAAGATGAATGATATACGATTCCATGCAACTCTTTCACATTCGAATGTTTAATATAACCATCCTCTCCATCAGGGCCGTCTTTGAGGGTGTGCAAGGTGAGCAACCGCTCAGGGCACCAGAATTTTCAGGGCCCCAAAATTTGTCTCGTTTATAATTATATGCATGTGTAGACATATTTTTCACGAAAAAAAAAAGAATTTAAATAAGAAAATATCTTAAATGAGTAATATGTTAGAACCTTTAGATAACTAATTGCATTATATCTTATAAACGGTGACACTTTATATTTAATATTGCTTAACGAAATGCCCCATTATATAATTTCGTACAGGGCCTCAAAAAATTTTGCCGATTCATGGGACGGCCCTGCTCTCCATCAGTTTCTAATATGCCACACTTTTAAGTAGTTATAGTTTTCATGCACATTTCTCTATTCAACTATTTGATTTAACTGTCTCTTTACTCTATTTTAAGTTTATGATAACATGTGTACGTATACATATATTGTTGTAGCGAGACAAAGACGAGAGGTCAAGAATTACCTCTGAATAAGATGTTAGATCGAAACTGAAACAAGAAACACGAATACTATTGTTAGACGATGCATGATCTAGTCCCAATCCCACTCGTATACCAGCAGCTAAACACGTAACTCAAATTCTGCCAAGTCGCGAGTATAATCCAACAAAGAATCGAGACCAAACTTGCAGCTTACGCGCGTATAGATCGAACCACTCGTATGCAATCTGTTCGGAATTCACAGCCTATGTCCAACCGCACACCGACCATGATTTGAACAAATGAATCTGTGACTCCGTCCTAATCAGCAACCCTACTCAACGCACACCACAGCCACACATACAAAACTCGTAGCAAGGCTTAACTTCTTGCTCAATGAAACCTTAACCCTACACGAACCACCACCTTCGTCTTTCACACAACCTCGAACCAACTCAGCTATAGCCAAAAGAGATCAAAACATACTCGAACTAGAACAGGCGAAGTCAAGACTTGGAGTATCCACGTACAAGAATAGAAACTCGAACACCAAAGTAGGCACGATCTCAACCCCAACAAACCTTCGACCCTTGTAACCTTAAAAAGGGAATAGTTTGGAACTCGATTGTGACTTTATTTTGGTTTAGAAAATGTTACTGAGTATATGAATGGTTAGGAATGGAGGTTGTTATATGGTTTCAAAAAGAAAGTGTGTGGACGAGTAAACAAGAAAGGAATGCCGTGTTTTTTTTAGGTTAGGAAATAAACATGTGTATCTTCTTAAATATATATCTGATTTGGTCATATCTCTTTTCTCATGAACATGTGAAAAAAATAATAAAAAGATTCAGGTCTTATCCAAAAGAAGAAAACGTGTGGTTTGCATACACAAAAGGAGTGTGTCATTCGATGCAATGAAGCTCAAACAAAAACGTATGACAAATCATAGGGAATTTAGAGTGTACAATTTATGTTTAATTACTTAGGTTTTATTATGACATATATTTAATTATCACATAACAAATAGTTGAGACTTTTATTAATAATTATGCGACTTAGTAAAATTTAAATTATACGTAAAATCGGGAATTCGGAATTTAGGGTTTTACAACTCTTTCCATCTAAAATAAAATTCGTATGCAAATTTGAAATGAAAAGATTAAACGAAATCGTACCAGATAGAGATGGTTTTAACGAACGGAAGGGTTATTTTCTCATGACTCGATCCTGACGGTCCAGAATAGCCTCAAGGTCTTCAACAAAAGGCAAATCGTAACAAATCTGATTCAACGGATACGGAACATATATAGAGCGGATGATAATTACACAAAACACAATCATGAATATGAAACAAATGCGAAGGTAAGGCTAAACGATAAGAAACTTTATCAAATAAATCACAAACTTTCTAACGAATAGTCGAAACGTACAAACAATCCAAAAGCATAAAGCGAGTATTTAAAATGTATCAACGCACATAACAAAATGTGTTGGGAATATGTTTTTTGGGAGTTAATACTTATTTAGGTAGAGTTAGTACTGATAGTGTTAAATGATAAGTATTAACTAGTTAGTACTGATAGTGAGAAAGTTAGTACTGATAGCTTCAAGTTTGTACTGATGTAAGTATGGAATGTCGTGTAAGAGTTGTAACAACATATCTTCTATTCCAATAGAAGATATGATATACTTAGTCCATAGTTATATCTGTAAGGGATCTCCTTAGTGTATAAAAGGAGATCCTAGCTAGGTTAAACATACATCTCATATTCTAGCCGTCTAAAGTAGAGCTTCAAGGTTGTAAACCCTAGTACTAGGAGAGTACTCGTATTATTGCTTAATAATATTGAAGCTGTTGGTGTTATACTTTGTTTACATTGTCTTTGCATTAAATCTTCTAAGTGCATACAAGTAGTTTCCGCATACTTGTGTGTATTCACAACAAAGTTTCTCATTGTTGTTTTGGAAACATCCAAGGAAACTAATACGTTTGCAAGCTAAGTGTTCTAGATCCAAGGTTTGGGACTTCACAAGTGGTATCAGAGCTTGTGTCCTGAAGCTTTGTTTTTAGAAGATCCTGTGTTAACAAATCTGAAGAAATGGATTTCGAATCAATGCAATCCAATGCTGTTAACAGAGTTCCTAAGTTGCAACCACATGAATATGAACTATGGAGAATGCGCATAGAGCAGTACTTCTTGGTACTTGATTTCAAGCTGTGGAACATTGTGCTCTATGGAGACTCTTACAAACGCACTGTCACTGAAGAAGTTGCTGGTAAGACTGTTACTACAGTGAAAGGTGATCCTATCACTAATGAAGAAATGGCTCTAAGAGGCAACGATCTCAAGGCTAGAACTCTTTTACTTATGGCAATCCCCGATGATCATCAACTCACCTTTAGCAAACACAAAGATGCACAGAGTCTGTTAAAGGCCATTGAATCCAGATTTGGTGGAGATTATGTCACCAAGAAAACTCAAAAGACTCTGTTGAAGCAAGAATTTGAAAACTTCACTGCTGGTGCAGCTGAGTCCATTGACTTAGTTTATAATAGGCTTCAAAAACTTGTTAGCCAACTAGCTGTATTGGATGTGGAGTTCTCCAAAGAAGATGTCAACCTCAGATTTGTTGGAAGTCTTCCATCACCAAAATGGGACACTCATGTCATTGTATGGAAGAATAAACCAGATTTTGAAACTATGAAGTTGGACAATCTATTCAACAGCTTTAAGGTGATTGAACAAGACATGAAAAGAAAAGCAGCTACATCTTCCAGTTCTGGAACACAAAACATAGCTTTTGTGGCTCACCCTGTCACTAGCAATGATGTGGACAGTTTTGATGTTAGTACTCCTAGTACTAATGTTAATATTGATGGTCCTGTAACCACTGAAGCAGGCATTAATGAAGGCACAATCTATGCTTTCATAGCTGAACAGAGTCATGGATCCCAGATCACTCATGATGATCTGAGACAAATCCATGAAGATGACATGGAGGAGATGGACATCAAATGGAACATTGCCCTGATCAGCATGCGGGCGAAAAGGTTCATGAAGAAAACTGGAAGGCAGATTAAGATCAATGATGCAGATGTTGCTGGGTTTAATAAGGGAAAGGTTGAATGCTACAACTGTGGCAAGCTTGGGCATTTTTCCTGGGAATGCAGAAGCCCTAGGAGCAAGGGGAGACACAATGATGCTGATAACTCCTCTTCTAAAGCAATGGTGGCTGTTTATGGTGATGGATATGATTGGAGCTTCATGGCTGATGAAGAAGAATGTCCAATCAACATGGCTTTGGTATATGAGGTACTTAATTGTTCAGATACATGCATTCCATTAGACAAATATTTAGAGCTAAAAACCATGTTTGATAATGTGTCTAAAGAACTTTCTAAAACTGAGTATAACTTAGAAAATCATAAGAGAGGTTTAGCAGTCTTAGAAAAACAAGTTAAGCATTATAAAGAAAATGAGTCTCTGTTTACTGAAACAACTGCTGTGCTTAATAGGGAAATCTGTTTCAAAGAAATCACCATAAATGTGTTAAAAGAAGAACTAGAGAAAGTCACACTAGCTAAATATAACATAAATTTAAGTATTGAGGCTCTTCAAGACGCAAAACATTATAACACTGAGAGAGTTGATAAATTCCTTGAAAAAGCTCTAATTGGTAAAGCCAAATCAGGTATGGGTTATAATGTTGTACCACACCCATTCAGAGGAGTTCATTCACCTCCTGGTATAGACCTTGCCCACATTGGATTAAAAGAATTTCAGGAACCCACATTTATTCGAGGCCCTGTAATTAAAAGTTCTTTTCCTGAAAAGTCTGATGAAGTGTTTGAAAGTGCTAGTGACACCTCCTTACCTGAGGTGTCTGAATCTGAAAATAAAAAGGCTAGTGTAGAGTCTAGTGAACCAAAGCAAGAACAGGCCACTAAACCAGTAAAATAAATTGACACACATGTTAAAAAGCTAGTAAAATATGCTGAGATGTATAGAAACAGGTCATCTAGTCCTAGAGGTAACAAGAGAAACTGGAATTAGTAAAAATCTAAACAACTAGGAGATGAATTTGTCATGTATAACAAATCTTGCTTTGCGTGTGGTAGTTTCTCTCATCTGCAAGCTCATTACAGACACCCTATGAGACCCCGACCCATCATGACCCCAGAGCAGTTCTTCTCAAAACTAGCATAAAACCTTTGAATAATGCAAGGCCAGTTAATACTGCTAAGCCACAACCCAGAGTATTTGATGAAGACCTAAAAGAAACTTTTCAAAATCAACATCTACTTCACCAAGGTCCTTTAAATCTGCAAAAACCTTTAACTCTTATGATGAACAAATCAAGTTTTACAAGAAAAGGTTAATACTTATGAGCCAAAACTTAATACTGATAGGCCAAAAGTTAATACTTTTAAGCCTAAAATGAAACCAGTTGGCTCTAAAGTAAATGTTGCAGAGGGTGAAGGGCCATCAAGCACAGGTGGTTCCCAACACACACCCACAGGTTCTGATCATTCACCACACCCACAAGCTTCATCAACCAGTAGGCACACCAGACAGGAGAGTGGGACAGCTCAGCCCCATTCTTCTCCTAACCTTGTACTAGATGAGCCTATCCAAGGTGATGAAGGGGATAGAGTGGTGAGGGCTGCGACTACTCAACCAGGCTTAGAAGCTGGTGAGGAAAGTGGTAACATCAATAAGACCCAATCCATGCCAACACCTAGTGAGCAATCACAGGGTGGACCCAGGAAAAGGCTAAAAAGGGGGTGTATCTGCTCAGGCTAGGCCTGGGAGTGCATCTCAAATGCCCAGTGACCCACCTCTCTCAGCAGGTAACACAACTGGAAGTGGTGAGGGCAGTCTTACACTATTGGAAATGACGGATTTGTACAAGTTCCTTTGCAGAAAGATTAATTCACTAGAGATTGCACTGGATGAACACAAGAAGGTTGCTGCAAAAGTTCACACCAAGATGCTTTTAAAGATGAAAATATTAGCACACCAGGTTCAGCTTCTCTCCAAGCCACCTGCAACAGCATCTCCAGTCACCACTTCAATCAAAAGGAAAGCCAAGTTCATAGTTTCAAGCACATCAACAGAGAATTCTTCCAAACAGGGGAGGAGTTCTGACATACAAGGAAGAAGAGAATTTGGTCAATGGCAGGGTGGTCAAGACTTTCAAAGCCCTTTCCTGGATGATGAAGAAGATATTCAGACAACCTCACATGCAGAAGAAGTGCTCAGTACTCCTAAATGCACTATCAATACTATCCCAGTTAGTACTTATAGTGCTGTAGTTAGTACTGATAGCACAATAGTTAGTACTCATGGTGTTCCTCAATCCGTACTAACTCCTATCCTTCAAGTGGCTGCTGAAATTCAACAAGCTACAACAACAGAGGCTACCATCACCACCACTACACCACAAGAAGATACTGATGAAGAGAATAAAGTATCACATGCAGTTCTTGGACTCCAAAGCCTGAAGAAAACAATCCCTATCTCTCCAACCTACAAGAAGCCACTTGTTTTGTATCTGAGAAAGAAGACCAAACCAGCAGCAACCAAGCCCAAAGAAAAAGGAGTCTCTGTCAGAGAAGGTGCTCCACCATCCCCAACTTCAGTTCCTAAGATTGATCTCAAGGACAAAGGTAAAGGGATACTTGTGGAAGTACCAAAGAAGAAAAAGGAGATTGAGAGGTTAAATGAAGAAGTAGCAAGACAACTTGCAGCAGAGTGGGATGAGCAAGAGGCTGCAGACAAAGAAAAGAAAAAGATGGCTAAAATTGAAGAAGACTGGCAAACTTGGGATGACATGAGAGCCAGAGTTGAAGCCACTCAAGAGGTGCAACAGAAGCTGCAACATGATCAAGGAAAAAGTATTAATGAAGCAGCTCAGATGTTCAGTGAAATATTGGCTAGAAGACAGAGCCAATTCAGACAGCAAAAAGAAATGGAAAAGGCTTCAAAACCTCCCAACAAGAGTCAACAAAAGATGTACCTGTGCAAATACATCAAGTATCAAGGTAAAGATAAGAGGACCTTGAAGCAGCTCAGTCAACTGGCATGGGAAACACTTCAAAAGCTTACTGACAAGACACAAAGAAGCATACTCAACTTTAGGTCTATGTCAGATGCTGATTTCACCATAAGTTCACAACCTATTGATCCCATTACAAGTTTTAAAAGACCATCTGAAGAAGGAGGTTCCTCATCTGCACCCAAAAGACTGAAAGCAACTGAACATGAAGGTGGACTCACTGAAGAGGAACTTAATCAGATGATGATAATTGAATCCCCAGAAGATGCATTATATTCAGAGCCCATCAACACTAGGTATCTAATTCTTGGCTGGGATATCTACACTGAAGATGGAAAGAGACATTGGCAGATTCACAGAGCAGGTGGAAGGACAAGTGCTTTCTTATACTTGGTGGATCTGTTTGCATCTATTAACAGGGATGATTTGCTGAAGCTATGGGAATTGGTCAAGAACATGTTCAAGAATAGAGATCCAGATAATGACAAGGATCTGGAATTACTGTTTGAGTTTCAGAATATATTTGAACCTGACCCAGCTGGAGAATAATGGAAGTATCAAACTGGTGAGGAAGAACTGTCTTGGACATTGCTAGATTCATGTGGACTACACTTGGTTACTATACGCAATGGGACAGACATCTACATGCTGGTTGAAAGAACTTACCCTCTTGCCCTAGGAACACTTCTGGAAATGCTTACAGCAGGGCAAAAGATGGGCAATATAGTTGAGATGGCCAAGGAGTTGCTGATAAAGATTTTTGATCAGGATGGAAGACCTAGCAGAAAGTGAAGTTTGGAAGAATCCTCAAAGACTGAAGAAAACTTGTGATTCTGAAACCCAATCACAAGTTTAGGGGAGGATTATTGGGAATATGTTTTTTGGGACTTAATACTTATTTAGGTATAGTTAGTACTGATAGTGTTAAATGATAAGTATTAACTAGTTAGTACTGATAGTGAGAAAATTAGTATTGATAGCTTTAAGTTTGTATTGATGTAAGTATGGAATGTCGTGTAAGAGTTGTAACAACATATCTTCTATTCCAATAGAAGATATGATATACTTAGTCCATATTTATCTTTGTAAGGGATCTCCTTAGTGTATAAAAGGAGATCCTAGCTAGGTTAAACATACATCTCATATTCTAGCCGTCTAAAGTAGAGCTTCAAGGTTGTAAACCCTAGTACTAGGAGAGTACTCGTATTATTGCTTAATAATATTAAAGTTGTTGGTGTTATACTCTGTTTACATTGTCTTTGCATTAAATCTTCTAAGTGCATACAAGTAGTTTCCGCATACTTATGTGTATTCACAACAAAGTTTCTCATTGTTGTTTTGGAAACATCCAAGGCAACTAATACGTTTGCAAGCTAAGTGTTCTAGATCCAAGGTTTGGGACTTCATAAAATGGATAATACACTCACCCAAATGAAAATGAAGTAAAGAAACTACGAACCACATACTCTCTTCCTTCAAGCCGAATCTCCAAGCGAATCAACGAAATGTACTAACGACCAAAACCACATAACGTATATCGAGCTGTCTCCAAACGCATAATGAAATAAATGAATGAAAAGCGAATCGCGAAAACTCTATCTCCCACCATTCTCAGGTTAATCATGGACTCGATGCTCCAGGAAAACATATAGACCAGATGAAATCTTCTCAGCATCTTCTCTCGGATACGACGACCTAGTAGCACGGCTAAACTGCTGACCAACAATACGCCCAAACTCCTGGTAGTAGTTTCTTCGCCTATCTGAAATACGCAAGTCATAGTTCTTCTACCCATATGCCTTTCGAGTGCATGCTAGTTGAATCTTGTCTCCATCTTTGCTCCTCTTGTTGTTCTTTCCAGCTCTCTCATGCAGCATCTTGGTGTCTCCAGCAATGTCGCAATACTCCAATGATCTTCTCGACACGAGCAATCTTGTCTTCAACTTAACTGGAACGACAATGGTACTAAATGAATGCGGCTTCTTCACGAACCTCCCTAACTCAGCAACTCAGGATCCGAATCACCATCTTCGATTCTATGAGTAGTCACCATCTAAACTCTGGAGTTGCGGCTCGTTCTCATTGATACTGAGGGAAAGACTTGTATGATGGATGCTCTTAATGCCACTTGACTTGCTTCTTCCTTCGTTAACATCAAAAGGGAGTGTACGATCGATAAACAAAACTCGCGAAAACAAAAAAAGGCAAAATCAAAGGTGGAAGGAGGAAGATCAAATCAGCGATGACAAAAGAATATCAAAATCAATTCTCAACGAAAAGGTCCAACCAAACGGAATAGGTCAAAACAAACGGAAGCCTAACGTCTACCCATATCCTCACAAGTCATTCCTAAGGTTCAACAGGACGAAACCGAAGCTCTGATACCATAATTGTAACACCCTAGGCAAATCCTACATCGGCTGTGGCCTGGAGATATGATGGGCTCATAAGATAACATTCGCCTTACAATGACATAACGCGTTTTGTGGTCTACTGCGGGTGGAGTTCTTAGGAACTGGCAGTTAAGCGTGCTCATGTGAGAGTAGTACTGGCTTGGGTGACCTGCCGGGAAGTCTTTAAATGAGGCCACAAAAACAAAGCCGTGAGCCTGCGGGCAAAGCGGACAATATTGTGGTCTGTGTTACATATTGGATTTCACAAACACATCAAACCATAATCAAGTGGGGCGTATACTATGTGGTTTTTAAAGAGAGAAAGTTTAGAGGTTTGGGAACTTAGTGAGAGAAAGTAAAAGTATTATTATGAGCTCCAACCCTCTACCTTGGGAGGTAGAGGGTATTTATAGTATCTTACATAAACGCCACCTACGGGCTATGGATCAGGCATACAGTGGGTAAAGGCCCGTCCGTCCTCCACGGTGTTACTTAACTAAATACTACCTAACATTAAATAACTACGGCTACAAGATTTCTAACGATTACATATACTTGAGGTGACCGACACTTTAATAACTGTATTTACTAAATCCTAACAATCTCCCCCTAAGGGTGGTCACCTCAAATTACATTGAATACAAACAGATATTAAATTAAGATTGTTTTTGGATTCTTGTTAATGTTCTTTGCTCTGTAGCCCGTAGTTATTGATTCTTCATTTTTGCATGTTTGGTTAATCCAAGTGGAGGTCTTTAACTGATCCACGTGATAATGAGTTTTGAGCCAACTTTGAGATCATCAGCTACCATAAATCTCTGAATCTTCCTTTGTAGTGTTGACATTATGTGATGTTGTGACATTTGGATCGACATGCTCATATTCTGGATCATGATTTCTTCTCATCAGAGTAGCGAAAGCTTTAGTTGATTCATGATATTTGCATCAGCGTAGCAGAAGCATGGAGTGAGAATATCAGAGTCATTGACGCATTAATCATGATTTCTTTGGAAATGAATGTGTTGTGTGAGCATGCGGCTATGGATTGACCTCTCCATTCTGATCAGCTGCAAACGTCGGGCGTACATGCATACAACAGTTAGCAATAAAGCGCACGAAAGTGTCTTTGATCACTTTCGTTGAATTGAGGTACACGGCCCACGATTCCCTGTTGATTAGTACAAGTACTGCCTGTGATCAGGTATAATTCTGAAGAATATCCTTGACAGGGTTTCGCAGCTGTTCTAGCCATTCTCAAACCGGAATGTTTCAAAGAAGACAACACGGAGTGAGTGAACCAGCGAATTGAGATTCACTGATTGATGAAAATGACTTGAAAACAATCGTGTATTGCTTAATAAAAAGTGTTTTGCAATACAACGAAGGTTTTATGGAAAATCAATTATCAATCATATATACCCTTTAATTTTGAAACATTAATACACAGTTGATGTGCTACAGAAAAGAATTTTTAAGCACAACGACGGGTTTTTCAAAGGTATCCGTCAATCCATTTCCTGGACCAAGGATGATTCAAGATTGAATCGCCCCATTATTTCTATCCAGTTGTTACAAGCTTGATCTTTGGAAAAGATCTCACATGTCACCTACCAAGAGCTTGTTTGATGTTGGCTCTGGAAGGCTTTCCATCTTCATTGTGAATATGTTAGCATATCACTCAGATGTTCTGGCAATACCACAAGGATAATGCGTAGGACTCTTAAAATATATTCTCTCTTTTCACATTGTGTGAAACAGAGAGTCTTCATTGACAGTGTCCTAATGAGATTTATTTTATGATCTCATGGCTCTAGACTCAATTGTGCACATTTGGTTCCTATGCCGGAGACTAGGGAGAGGGTCTCCTTCCTCAATATCAACAATCTCTAAGAGAAAGTCGATAGATAATGTCGGTTCCCTGTGAGAATGAAACAAGTCATTTTAAGAGGAACTTGAGTAGCTTGGGAAGTTTAGTGCAGTGCGTCACTGGGTCCATGACGTCTTGTCTTCAATACCGGCGTTACCTTAGTAACCACCAGTAGCATATGTATTGAACCCGGTTTCTGCCCTAAGGTTGAATAAATGGAGGGCTATTTCTTTTCACCCTTTTCTCATTCACTTCTTTTTCATTCTTCAACCCCTTCAGTGCTTACCGAGACTTCATAACTAGATCCTTGTTAGGTTTATTCTAGTACTAGCTCAGTCTCAGTCCGTACTATTCCCATTTCTCACTTTTCTCCTTTTTTCATCATACCTAAGGACTTCTACACTATCTAGTGGATTGTCCCTGGGTAGATCCCTCTGGCTCTGGCGGGATCGTAGGAACGAATACCTAACCTAACCATCCTTATATCACCATCCATAAAGTAAATTTGGTCTGTCTATTTGGTATTGTTCATCTGCCATTGGAACCAATTAAAAACCATTTGAAAATCAATCCAGATACTTGTGATATATAATCAAAATTACTAATTTTTCATACTTTGTTAAGGGTATTTTTGGAAAGGATGTGGTTTTCAAAAAGTTGCTCCCCCTCAATATGTGCATAGAGATTTGAAAGTGTTTTGCGCATATTAGGGAAAACCTGCACATTGAAACAAATCAATCACGTTTCAATCCTTTTTGGTTTGAAATAGATGCTCCCCCTCAACATGTGCATGGAAAATTTGAAATCGTTTGGCACATCTGGGGAGGAGAACTTGTAGATCACTATAAAACCATTTATCGAATTATCAGTTTAAATCCAATTTAAATCACAAATTCTCCCCCGATCAGAATTTTCAAATCATTTGAGATTTGTGATCTCTGTAGATTTAAATTGATTTTGAAAGCTTTTGAGGAGAATTGTGACTTGCTTATGAAAACATTTAACCGATAAGGATCAAATCTGAGACTTTAAACTCCAAAGATTAAACATGCTTAAATATCTTTTGAAAACATGACATAAACCTTGGTCTGAACCAATTGTATGACAAATAACCTTTTGATTTAAATGAAATCATTCTCCCCCTCAATCAATGACATAAGTTGTTGATTGAGAGATAGAGATTTTGACAAATGTAAAGTTCAGATGATTTTCAAAGATTGAGACAGAGTTATTTTTATTAGTTTTCATTAAGATAACAAATATTTTTCAGAAGAATTTATAGAAGGAAAAGTATTTGTGAGGGAAACATTTGCCTTTTTAAGTGACAAACATTTGTTTTAAGAAACAAAGCATGAGATTTGAAAAATAAGATAAAACATGGCTCTGTTCTTTCTTTAAAAAACGGGTTATAGACTGAAATGACTATAAGTCTTTGTTTTACTTTCTCTCAAACAATTTTTTTTTTTATAAAAAAATTATATACATTCGAACAACATCTGAAGACCCGTGTCACTCTTTGAATGACAGCACAAAGACCGTAGATATTATCGAATCAAGAAAAACATGACAAAATGACAATATTTTTTGAAATTTTTCGAGTTTTTCAAATTTTTGTGGATTTTTGAAAGTTTTATATTTTTCTATTTTCTTTTGAAGGTTTTATAATTTTGTATTTTGCTTTTTGAATAAATATATACAAGACATGGATGAAGAAAAAAAAAACTTTTACTCCTCTTCTTCCTCTTGAAGACGTTTAAGTGTTTCCGGTTGTAGACTCTTTAGACAAAGTTGTGGGAGGATAAACTCAAAACGTTCTCTAGGAAGAGCTTTGGTGAAGATGTCTGCTAACTGGTATTCAGTCATCACAAAATAGAGTTCCACCACACCATTCTCCACTTGCTCCCTGATGAAATGATGTCGAATGTCGATGTGCTTTGCTCTTGAATGTTGAAAGTTGTTGCATGAGAGATCAATGGCACTTTTGTTATCACAATAAAGAGGGATTTTGTTGAATTCAAAGCCATAGTCAGATAATTGGGATCTCATCCAAAGGATTTGAGCACAACAAGATGACATGGCTATGTATTCAGCCTCTATAGAGGATATAGAAGTACTCATTTGTTTCTTTGAAGACCAGCTCACAAGCTTATCACCCAAAAACTGAGCACCCCCTGACGTGCTTCGACGTGTATCTTGACACCCTGCATGGTCAGCATCTACATAGGCTGTTAGTGACATACCGTCCTTCGGGTACCAAAGTCCCATGTTGATGGTTCCTTGGAGATACCGAAACACCCGTTTAACCGCTTCAAGGTGCTTTTTGGTAGGCTTAGCCTGGTATCTAGAACACATGCATACAGCGAACAAAATATCAGGTCTACTGGCTGTGAGGTACATCAGGGATCCAATCATACTATGATATTTCGTTTGATATACCATGATCCCTGAGTGGTCCTCATCCAGTTTAGTACGCTCTATCATGGGAGTGTCAACAGGGTCACAAGAATCAAATCCAAATTTCTTTAAAATCTCATTTGCATATTTAGATTGATTTATAAAAATTCCTCCGGGACTTTGTGAAATTTGTAATCCCAAGAAAAATGACATTTGTCCCATCATTGACATTTGCAATTTGGAACCCATCTCCTTAGAAAAACGGTCACATTCATTGGGGTCAGTCGAGGCAAAAATAATATCATCAACATAGATTTGAACGTGAATTAAATGTTTGCCTGACTTTCTGGTGAACAATGTCGGATCAACTGCTCCTTTGCTGAATCCAGTAGATAGAAGAAACTTTGATAGTGTATCATACCATGCCCTTGGAGCTTGCTTCAAACCGTAAAGAACCTTATTCAAGCGATAGAAATGAGTAGGATGCTCTGAATTCACAAAACCTTCAGGTTGGCTGACGTATACGACTTCTTTAAGATCTCCGTTAAGAAAAGCCATTTTTACGTCCATTTGATAGACTACCATGTTCTTACTTGCAGCATTAGCCAGGAAGATTCTGATTACCTCGATGCGTGCAACTGGAGCAAATGATTCCTCAAAGTCAATACCCTGCTCTTGACGGTATCCTTTTGCAACCAATCGAGCCTTGTTCTTTAATACATCACCATGCTCATCAAGTTTTACTTTGAAGATCCACTTTAGAGCAATGATCATAGCACAGTCAGGAGCAGGTACTAATTCCCATACATCTAGTCGATCAAACTCATGAATTTCTTCTTGCATGGCATCGAACCAGCTGTCTTCATTCATGGCAGTTTTAATGTCTTTTGGTTTGATTTTAGACAGTACGGAGTTGAAGAAGCACCATAAGGCATCAGTTGCAAGTTGTTTACGAGTGGATACAGGACGAGAGGGGTTTCCAATGATTTTGTCCAATGGATGGTCATGTGTCCATTTTCTAAGGTGTTCATGTGGTTTTGTTTGAGGAACTGAAGTAGCAGAGTCGTTTTCACCTGATGAAGATGGTTCTGATGATGATTCAGGAGCAAATATGTTTTCAAAGGGAGCATCTTCAGGAGTAGCAAAGGGGTTATCTCCATCATAGGTGCCAGAAACAATTCCATGATGTACACTTGATGATTGAGGAATTGATGGTGAGACATAGTGATCAGCAGAAGGTGCTTCTTGACTTAATGACATAGAAACTGAAGGGTTATCTTCATTGACAGGGATAGGAGCAGCCTCTGTTGATGGATTTGACAGATCATTAGCAATTGGCTCATAGTGTTCATCAAACATTGGATCAAACAATTTCTTTAAATCATCTTCTGAAGGAGGTACATAAGGAGTTGCTGGTGAGAGATTTTGGACAAGAGAAGAACTAATGGGAATACTTGATGAAGGTTGTGATACGGGTCCAGAACTTGATTGTCCTTGAGCCATTTGCCCGGACAGCTCATCGAACGTGACGTGAATAGTTTCCATGATATCTCGAGTTCTTTTGTTGTAGATTCGGTAACCCTTCTTGTTTGATGCATAACCAACAAAAACTCCAATGTCCGCCTTAGCTCTTAATTTACCTAAATCTTGACCGTCATTTGTTGGATAGCACAAAGCACCCAACACACGAAGGTAGGAGAGATCAGGTTTTCGTTTATGGACAAGTTCGTATGGAGTTTTTCCATGAGAGGTGTGTATAAGGGAACGATTTTGGGTGTAGCAAGAAGTGGCAATGGCTTCAGCCCAGAGAAACATTGGAACCTTTGAGTAAATCAGCATTGTTCTTGCGGCTTCCACAAGAGTTCTATTTCGTCTTTCAACAACACCGTTCTGTTGAGGAGTTCGAGGAACACTTCTTTGATGACTAATTCCAACACTTTCATAAAATTGACTTAAGTCTTTGTTAACGAACTCTGTGCCATTGTCTGTTCGAACAATTCTAACAGTATTGTTAAGTCGAACCTGAAGCTGCTTGATAAGTTTGATGATGACATCTGGAGTTTCGTCCTTTGTTCTCAAAAACTTTACCGAAATAAATCGAGAGTAGTCATCAACAACGACTAAAATATATTTCTTCCCATTAATCGTTTGTACTCTCATTGGTCCGCACAAATCCATATGAAGGGTATGAAGAACTTCCATTACTGAGTTTGTGGGTTTGGGTTTGTGGGCATATTTCTTGCTTTTTCCCAATTGGCATACTGAACAAAGATGATCTTTTTCATACTTTAATCTGGGTAAGCCTCTTACAAGATCCTTTCTGGAAAGGTTATTAATGGTGCCGAAGTTCAAGTGATTGAGACAACGATGCCATAACCATGATTTTGTGTTCGAAGCCTTTGACAACAAGCAGATTGGAGAAGACTTCATCATGTCTTCGATAGAGATGGTGTATAGATTTGAACCACGAGTTCCTCTTAACAGTTCCACACCATCAAGTTCTCTAACGAAACAAGTATGTTTTCTAAAAGCCACTTCTAGATCGGAATCACAGAATTGACCAACAGAAAACAAGTTATGACCAAGACCTTCAACATAATATACCATGGAGATTACACTATCACCAACAACATAGTCTCCATAACCCATAATTGCACCAAAATGGTCATTCCCGAATCTAACAGTCCCGATGAATTTACTCACGAAGTTCATGAGCTGCGAGCGATCTCCAGTCATATGCTTGGAACAGCCTGAGTCCAGGTACACAGACAAGAATGGATAACTGGATAATTGGGATCCCCATGTAAGAATGGGTTCCACTTGGTTAGTAACAGTAATTGGAACACCCACATCAGAAGCAGAACAATGACTTCATTAGGGATAGATGTTGTGCTAGTATGTGAATTAGACCTAATTAAAGTATGTTCACTTCTTAAAGGAATAGTTTTACCAGTAGGCATCCATTTCCTAATGTGCATTGGTCTAGATAATCTAGGGCACAACTCATTAAGATTGAATTTACGGCCAGTAGGTATCCATTGATAACCTATATTACTAAATTTTCTTCCTGTAGGTTTCCAATGTTTTCTAACTTTCTTCAACCATTGCATTCTAGCCTTCTTAACCTGTTTGATAGCATTAACATTCTTAGCTGGGTAATTGATCACATTACTCACATCATTCACAACACATTCATGATTAATACCAGAAATCAAACATTCATTACATGTTTTGCAAGTAGTAGTAGAATTCGAATTAATTACAGTACGCTTAACGCTAATACTAGAATCAACACGATTCATTTTATTCAATTCCAACTTAAAGTTCCTAAGGTGGTCTTCTACTTTCCTCCATTGATTACTCTTAGCTTGCAAGGTCCTATCTTGCTCTGTATTTCCTTGAGGCTTTGACCTGCTCTCTTTGGTGTTACTTTTTACTCCTATAGAGGGAATGGGAACATTAGTTGGTTTTGCTACCTTTTGCATTTCAGGTTTAGAAGTGCTGGGATCTGAACTACTTAAAGGCACATTGAAGCTTACATGCTTAACTTTAGGCACTGAGTGAGGCATATCAAGATTGGCATTCTTAAAAACAAGCATAGAACAAGGCATAACTATTTTATCTTTTTTACCAACGGGTTTAGGGCATGTTGCTCTTAAGCATTCTAAAAGTTCTTGAGATTGTTTGGCATACAAGCAAGCATACTTAACTTCACTATCAAGTGGCTTATTTATGAAATCCTCTTCTACAATCTAACGGAGACATACTAGACTATCCTTAAGGTGAGCAAAATAGTTATGAAACACAAGTTCGTTATTTCTAAGATGAGAAGGAATGTATTTAACAGTCACAGTATATTTGGAGTCTGCATATGACTTTGATGCAACATTCTCATTAAAGATAAGTGGCATTTTCCCTTTTACCTGACTCCTCAGATTCTCAATTTCCTTTTGTAAAGACGTTATTTTTTATTGTTCTTGTCACGAGTGACTTTCATTGAATCATATAACTCTTTAAAGTATCGGTTAACTATTTCATTTCTTCTAGAAAACACTCATTTTCCTTTTGTAAAACATTAACCAAGTTTTGAAGATGAAAAGTTTGAGAGCACTGAGAATCTAAAGGATGAGGCATTTGGGAGCCAGTCACATTGTTCTTTTCACCCTTTAATTGTGAAATTTGGGCTTTCAACTTTCTGATCGTGTTACAGTGAACTTGAATCTGTTCATCACGTTTGTTTATTTCAAAAACTGCATCAAACTCTGAAACATCCGAGGATATCTTGATGTTTGAGGTTTTAACATTTTCTTTTAGATGTTGATATTTTAGTTGCAAATCAAAATGTTCAACTTCTAGTTTAGAAAAATGTTTTACCAAATTATCGTGATCATCCTCGTCAATTTTCTCATTTAGTTTTGAGTTTTTGTTTTCAAGCTCAATGACACGATCATGAGAAACTTTTAAAGCAACAGATAATTCATGACATTGAGAAGCAGTAATAGAATGCTTAGTAATAGTATAAAACACATCTTGAGCCACACAACTCAATACTAAGTTCTCATTTAGGATATGCAAATTCTTCCTTTCAATTTCATTGTATTTGAGTTCCCGTTCATAATCATTGACATCAACAATCATTGCATCAAATTCCTTTTCCATTTCTTAAATATCTGATTTTGTCCCTTTTTGAAGACTCTCAAATTGACTTTTTAATTGTTTAAAGAAGGGCATGACCTCAGTTAAATAGCATTCTTTAGTTTGCTCAAAACCCCTTTCCCCTTCAGTTATCCCTATAGGTGTGATTCTCTTCTTACACGTCTTCTCAAAATCAACGAATAGTTGATACACAACATACAGGCTGATTAAGGTCTTACTATTAGTGGAAATAGTTCTAGGAACTAAATGCATTGGTGTATTCGGAGGATACAAGGTAGCTGCAGGCACTTTCCTAAGGGGAGGGTTTGTTTCAACAAGTTCACTTGCCTTTTGCTTATCCATATTTTTCTTCCAAAAAATTTGTTCTGGGGTTAATTGGGTTTGAGGCTTAAACCTGTTCAGGGAGATCCAATTTTCTTTTGTGTAATCATGGGGTTTGAACGTTATGTTTTACTTTTTACACTCAGGATCTTTTAGCTTCTTATCCATTTTCTCCCTATTGACTTCTTCAAATTGCATATCTTCCTCAGTGCACTTAGCACAACTAGGTTTCTGCCTAGGCTTAAGGATTTCAATGCCATCATAGATTACCTTCTGAGCCTCTCTAGCTATTTTACCATACTTAGGAGTGGGTTTCTCAACGAGGGGAATACTATGCTTATCGCTTAAGACTCTATGCTTAGTGATCATGTGAGCTGTCTGAATGGTATTCCCTTGTACGTACAACTTATTTTCAAGCTTGTTTTTCAAAGTTTTTAGATTGGAAAAATCATTCAAAAGTTTTGATTCCTTAGCATTAAATTCTTGTTTAAGCACTTTAACATTATCTTGAAGTTCTTGCTTTTGCTTAACAGTTTTAGAAAGCTTTTCTTGTAAGGAATTTAACTCTTGTTTTAACACTTCTTCTCTAAAATTACTTTTTCTAATGATTGTACGCATTTGGTCATTCATTTCCTGTTCACGGGTAGTTAACTCAAACTTAGCACGTTGTTCATAAATAGCAACTTGTTCTTTATAGGCATTCAGTTCAGAGAAAACAGAATCATCAGGGGCACATGCAGTGTATTCATCAAAAACATAGTCATCATTGACTGCAGAAGATGCATCACTTGGTACAATCTCACTTTCACTTTGTGTCACATATTGATCATATGGGACAATATTGCTATCACCCTCATTATCAATATTTGATTCATAAGTTTCAAGAGATTGTACTTCGTTATGTATCTTTTGCTCATCAACTTCATCGTATAGTTTTAATATCTCTGAAATGATTGAATCTTTGGATGAACCAGCCTGTTGTGGTGACGAGACCTTTGGAGAGACCATTGGTGAAATGCTAGACATGAAGATTGTCTGGTCAGTAGGTTCATCATCGACATCAGAGTCAAATGCATCACAGTCAGCTACTTGAAAGGCATTTTGATGATTATGACCTATTTCCTGAATTGGCTGCTCATCAACATCAGCATCATAGGTTTTGGCATTTCCCTCAAGAAGAAACAACAACTCTTCTTCGTCCAAAACCGCTCCACTATCCTGAGCTTGTACCAGCAGCATCTTGTCCCTGAAGTACTCTGCATTTTGAGGGCGTTTTGGAGATGTGCAGTTCCTTGCAATGTGTCCATCACCACCACAGTTGTAGCACTTGATTGGCTTTACTTGTCCTTGATTGGCATTCCTTCCATGATTCTGATTAGCCACATACCCTCCACCTACTCCAATGTTACCATAACCTGCTCCAATCATCCCTTGTTCATACCGTCTTCCTTGCACATTCTGCACCACTACCTTACCATCTCTGACAGTAGCTTGATTGTGTGGATTAGATGCAGTTCTGAGGTTATTGTTGGTGTGTGGAGTGGAATTCATATTTTGACTAACCATGAGAAACAATTGATTGATGAAGTTTTCCATGAGTGTGTTTGAGTCTGGAGGCTTATATGCTGGATCATGAATGAGCTTGTAATTACCATTACCCGTGGGTATGACTTGAGAAGCTTTGGTGGTAATTCCAACATTGGTGTAAAAGGCTGTTGAATCATTTGACGAACTTTTTTCTCCCTGTTTAGATTTGAACTGTTCAAGAATCATTCGTTCAAACATAGCATGTCTCTCATTCTGAAGCAGGAAGGCATACAGTCGCTCATAGTTGGTGTTCTTTAATCCTTTGGTTAGCTTCACAGAGGTGACAAATTTGTGCCATTCGGGATTCATGTTGTTCACAAACTTTGAGTTCAGCTGAATATTTGGCATGGTCATTTTGATATTCCTCATGTCATTCCCAAGCTTGTGGAATCTCACGTAATATTCATAGACACTTTCTTCTGGTTTCATCTTAAAGTGCTCAAATTCATCATACAGTTGTGATTCTCTGTCTTCCTTAGTTAATTCAGAACCCGAGAGAAGCATCTTGACATTATCCCAAACAGCCTTGGCTTCAGTGTTGTGATTGATAAGCTTGTAGATATCTTTTGGATGACCCTGAAGTATAATGTTTGAAGCCCTGATATCAGCATCGTATCTCTTTTTCTACTTATCACTGAGCTCATCATACGTCTTTGGTCTATCCAAACCTAAGATCACTGTTTCATCTACAGCTGTTTCAAGTGTGTCTCTTGTAGCCTCAATCTGATAAGGTCCTTCATCAATTAACTTGAGAATGTTGACCCCATTTTCCTTTCCCAAATAGTACAACCTAATTCGTTGAGCCCATGAGTCATAGTCAGTTCTGTCAAGCATGGGTGGAAGAGTATCTGATCCAGCTGCTTGAACATCCTCAGCTACAGAAGAGATGATTGTAGGCACGTTGGTAGACATGATTACAGATTACACGGGATTTTATAACTGTATGATTAAACCTGGAAATAGATTCTTTCACGAGATTTTACTAAATCAAGAGAAAACCGTATCAAAAACAATAATCAACCAAGTCACTATAAATCTTGAGAACAAGTCGCTAAGTCACCAAGTCGCTAAGTAACCAAGTTGCTAAGTAACAACTCGCTAAAAGCACAAGTCGCTATGAAACAAGTCGCTAGACACAAGTCGCAAAAGCAACAACTCGCTAAGTTGACAAGTCACTAAAGAACAACTCGCTAAGTGGGCAAGTCTCTAAGGAACAACTCGCTAAGAGGCCAAGTCGCTAAATACCTCGCTAAGTGGGCAAGTTGCTAAGGAACAACTCACCCAAGTCGCTAGGTATAAACCTTGAGAACAAGTCGCTAAGTAACAACTCGCTAAGCACAACAAAGACAAGTCGCTGAAAATAGTAAAGACAAGTCGCTACGTTGAACAAGTCGCTAGCCGAAGTGGTACCTCCACTACTTTGTACTATTTGTCGCCTTGTCTCAATAGACAAGTCGCTACCACTTCAACTACAAGTCGCTGAAAACTAAAGAAGCAAGTCGCTACCAAGAATAATTATCCGCGAGTCAAGTTGCTAGCTAGAAAAACTTAAACACATCCCTTTTCAATCCAAAACAAGTCCAACCACAGTGATTCAAGCTTTCCAAATCAAAACCCAAGCACATACAATGATTCTAAACACAAAAGTACAATCAAAATTCAAACTTTAACATAAGAAATGATCCAAATATGCAAAAACCACTAAACTTTTTCAAACCCAAAAACCATATAAAACCACTTGAAATCCAAGGACATGTAAGAGAGATGATCAAACCATGGCTCTTGATACCATTTGTTACATATTGAATTTCACAAACACATCAAACCATGATCAAGTGGGGCGTATACTATGTGATTTTTAGAGAGAGAAAGTTTAGAGGTTTGGGAACTTAGTGAGAGAAAGTAAAAGTATTATTATGAGCTCCAACCCTCTACCTTGGGAGGTAGAGGGTATTTATAGTATCTTACATAAACGCCACCTACGGGCTGTGGATCAGGCATACAGTGGGTAAAGACCCGTCCGTCCTCCACGGTGTTACTTAACTAAATACTACCTAACATTAAATAACTACGGCTACAAGCTTTCTAACGATTTCATATACTTGAGGTGACCAACACTTTAATAACTGGATTTACTAAATCCTAACAGTCTGAGTAGGCGGGGTGTTACAGGTGGTATCAGAGCCACTCCAGAGACGTTTGGGATGGTGGGGCAAACCTCATCGAGGACAATGAGTCCCTAAAGGGGGTGATTGTAACAACCTAGGCAAATCCCACATTGGCTGTGGCCTGGAGAGATACTGGGCGCATAAGATAACATTCGCCTAACAATGACACAACGCGTTTTGTGGTCTACTGCGGGTGGAGTTCTTAGGAACTGGCAGTTAAGCGTGCTCATGTGAGAGTAGTACTGGCTTGGGTGACCTGCCGGGAAGTCTTCAAATGAGGCCACAAAAACAAAGCCGTGAGCCTGCGGGCAAAGCGGACAATATTGTGGTCTGAATAGGCGGGGTGTTACAATTAAATATTGTGGTCTGAGTAGGCGGTGTGTTACAATAATTGTAACACCCCAACCCGACACGGGTCAAAATGTCACATTATGGTGTCATACAAAGCATATAAACGCAAGCAGAATTCTTAAATAAATTAACAGGTCATTTAAACGAACGACTTCAAAAGGAAAATACATAATCCAACCAGTCGAAACCAAATGAAATATCAAAATAAATGATCTTCAAAATGAGTCCAAAAAGAGAAGGTAAACTAGGGTCGGTCCACTCTAAAGCTTCTACTCTCAGCCCATCAAAGCCCAACATCCCACTTGATACCTGCCTCATGGAAAGAAAAATGCGGCTGAGCTTAAAAATCCCAGTGAACAGATATACAATAAAAAAAATCAAAACACATATAAGTATAGAGAAAGAGAACATAAAATCCTGCCGAAATGAATATCATCTGTCAAAAGAATCAGAGATCAAGGATCAACTAAACAAATATCATAAGTCAAATGTGAGATCCACGATAACACGAATAAGATAATCATAAGGTGAATGAGTCAACAAGAATAAGATAACAAGATCATACGAATCAGATAATCATAAGGTGAATGATTCATCAAAAATAAGATATCAAGGTCATACGAATTAGATAATCATAAGGTAAGAAAATGGTGTGAGGATTTCAGAATCTACCACGAGCCCAAACAAATCAAATCATATCATATCATAAGTAACCATGGAGTAGCTATATCCCAAAATGTGAAAGACGTGTATTGTACACAAGCATCAGTCACCAAATAAATCATATCATATCCAAATCAAATACAAATCAAATCTAAGATGCATCCATACGCCCCTGCAAAGTCATAATATAATGCGCATATATTTCATATATATAAAAAAGGGACGGGATGGTTCATCTCTCGACGAAACTGAAGGGTCAAAGGCAAAGTCAAAAGTTTGGCAAATGTCTAAGTCATAAGAATAGCAAAATCAAAGGTTCCTAGCAAAGGTTCATAGCAAAGATTCATAGTGAAGGTTCATAGCAAAGGTTCATGGCAAATGGTTCATAGCAAAGGTTCATGACAAAGGCTCAATTCAAAGGTTCACACCGAATGGTTCAAGGTTTATAATCAAAATTGCTAAAGATCAAAAGGTGTGTAAGAGATAATGAGAAACCTTAAGAGAAAGGTCAGAATATCTATACATATAGTTTACGAAATTCCCCAAGTATCATTTAAATACCATTTTCATAAAAGAAGTGGTTGCCAAGAAGCTTTATATAAAGTGGTGTCGCATTTTATTTCTGAAAATAATTTTAAACATAGTTCCCATAAAAGACAAGAGAAAGTCGTTTAAAAGCGGTATCGCATTATGGTCAAAATTATAAATCATAGTTATTATAGTTTTATAAAATTGTCCTTTTAAAAGTAGTTTCATAAACTGATAAAAGTCATTTAAACCTTCACATGAGAGTGATATCACATCGGTTTTCTTAAAGAATTATTTTAAATATCCTTTCTCAAAACATTCTTCGGACAAATATGTAAGAAGGTTTTATTATAGGTTCAGGATATTAATTTATTACAAGTTTTCAAAAGATTTATTTATAAATATTGAAGTCCCGAATGAAAATAAGCCATAATACCAGAACGAACATTAATTCAACTGAGATAGCAAATCAGGGATAACGGTAACGATTAAATTCATGATGCGGATCAAAATAGTCAAAGTGTAAAAGTAACGGATCCAAAAGCCAAGAGGAATCCTTACAGAGAAAGCATAATCATATCATATCGTATCAAATGAAACATATCAAACTGAAGGGAATCATGATCATAGCAACGAATGTCATAGCGAATAGAATAATACCAAGGATCATATCGGAATCATATCAAAAAGGTCATAACAGAATGAATCATATCAAAGGAATATCATAAGCGAAACAAAGTCATGGATCAGAAAGTCATAATAAATCCCTACTGAAAAGGGATAGAATATTTGTACCTTAACAATGAAAGCAAATGGAAATGTAAGCACGAAGAAATAACGTCATATCTTCTTCAACGAATCTACACGGATTACGGTTCGTATAATACTTATTAGCTCATTTAATTCATAACGGATTTACCGCTTATATGAATCGTATTAATATTTTTAGAGTTATTAAGCGTATTCTCATTTTTAGTCATAGACTGAATCAAAATACTTTAAGGCAACAATCATTATATAGCCAAACTTAGGGGCTATGTAACATATTGGATTTCATAAACACATCAAATCATATTAACAAGGGGCGTATGAATTGAGTTTTAGAGAGAAAGTAAAGAGAGTTGGGAACTTGGTGAGACAAACAAAAATGATATTGAAAGCTCCAACCCTCTACCTTGGGAGGTATTGGGTATTTATAGTTTCTTACAAGACACGCCTCCTACGGGCTGTGGATCAGGCATACAGTGGGTAAAGATCCATCCGTCCTCCACGGTGTTACTTAACTAACTACTTATTAACATAACTTGACTACGACTACGAGCTTTCTAACGAATACATATACTTGAGGTGACCGACTCTTTAACTAATGGATTTTCTAAATCCTAACAATCTCCCCCTAAGGGAGGTCACCTCAGTTTATATTGAATACAAACAGATAATACATTTTGATTGTTTTTGGATTCTTGATTAAGTTCTTTGCTCTGTAGCCTGTAGTCTTTAATTCTTCATGTTCTGCATGTTTTGTTAATCAAAGTGGAGGTCTTTAACTGATCCACGTGATGATGAGTTTTAAGCCAACTTTAAGATCATCAGCTACCATAAATCTCTGACTCTTCCTTTGTAGTTTTCCATCATGTGATGTTGTGACATTTGGACTGACATGCTCACATTCTGGATCATGATATCTTGTCATCAGAGTTGCGGAAGCTTTTGTTGATTCATGATATTTGCAGCAGCGTAGCATAAGCATGGAGTGAAAATATCAGAGTCGTTGATGAAGATATGCACTTATCATGAATTCTTTAGACATGAATGTGATGTGTGAGCATGCGGCTATGGATTGACTCCTCAATTCTGATCAGCTGCAAACGTTGGGTTTACCTGTGTTGAGATATGAAAAGTTAAAGTACTAAAGAAGTCAAAGTACTACTAAAGTATAAAGTCAAAGTACTGCTCGACACATCAAAGTACTGCATGCTTAAAGGACTAATATGCAAAAGCGTTAAGGATCATTATGTAATTCTAGAATGTTCTTAGATTAGTATGGTATTACTTGTCGTACAAGGTTACAAATTGTAAACCGGCTAGGGTTATCCTTAAGCCTATAAAAGGACCCCTAGATTGGCATTAGAGAATACGTGTTTTTTAGAGTTTTAGAAAAGTACTACATTAGAGTTTTAGAGTTGTTAAAGAATCTGCATAACAAGCAAATTTAGAGTTATTAATAAAATCGTTGAAAGTTAAAGTTAATTCTTCTTACCTTTGTTAAGTAAATTCCGCATACTTAATAGAGTTTGCTCAGTGTTTCATTGTTAATAACTTAGGATTTATCCGAGGTTATTAAACCCTTAACAAGCTATATAAGTTAGTTTTGTTAGAGTACATCGATCCAACAAGTGGTATCAGAGCTTATGTGGAAACTCTGACTAAGAAGAAACCCTCAAAACCTACTTTAAAAACCCTAAAGATGTCGACTGAAGCTGCACCACCACCATCAATCACCTCACTAAGAATACCAATTATCAAAAAGGGAGAATACGATCTTTGGAGCATGAAGATGAGGCAGTATATTGCAATTACAGACCATGCACTGTGGAATGTGATTTTCAATGGTAATGAAGTTGTGGACGAACCTATAGACATTCCTGGACAACCTAAAGCACCTAAACCCATCTTGCCAGCTGCTACAATAAGGAATTAAGAGAAGGCTCTCAACATACTCTTGTCTGCTATACCTAATGGTCATCTACTCAAGTTTCATGATGCTAAGGATGCTAAACAGTTATGGGTTGATCTCAATACAAGGTTTGGAGGTAATGATGCTTCCAAGAAGATGCACAGAAATCTGTTGAAGCAACAGTTTGAAACTTTCACTGTTGGTGAAAGAGAATGTCTTGATGCTGCCTATGATAAATTCCAAAATCTCCTCAGCATGCTAGAGTTATACAAGGCAGAGGTATCTGTTGAAGATGTCAATTTGAAGTTCTTAAGGAGTTTGCCATCTACATGGCATGTGATTGCTACAATGATCAGAGGACAACCTGGCTTGGACACTATGGACTTTGATGATCTCTACAACCATCTGAAGGTGTATGAGCATGAGATGAATGGCCAAATAAGTTCAAAGTCTCACAGTATAGCTTTTGTGTCATCTGAAAAGAGAGGCAGTACTTCCACTAAAAGTACTGCTCACCCTACTCAAAGTACTGTTGCTCAAAGTACTGGCTATCCTGCTCATTCTATCACAACTATGACCAACCCCACATCATCACCATCAAGCACCATCCATTCTGATGAAGTTGTATGCTCATTCTTTGCACAGCAAGCTACCTTACCTGTTACTTATGAAGAAGATTTGTCACAGATTGAAGAGGATGCTCTTGAAGAAATTGATATCAGGTGGCAAGTTGCTATGATCACTGCAAGAATCAAGAAGTTCATGAAGAAAACAGGAAGAGGCATTGACTTCAAGCCTAAGCAGGGTATCACTTTTGACAAATCCAAGATTGAATGCTTTAAATGTCAGAAGACTGGACACTTTGCAAGGGAATGCAGGTTTGCTAAATATCAGGCAAACAGGATGACTGAGAAACCAAAGCTTGAACTAAAGGAAATTCCTATTACTGAAACAAAAGCTTTGGTTGCTCAATAGAATCTATCAGAGGTTGACTGGAGTGCTGAGTTTGATGATGAACCTGTAACCTACTGTATGGTGGCAATAGAGGATTTTGATTGGAGCACAGCGTTTGATGAGGAACCTGGATTTGCTGCTTTTGGAATCCAGAGATGGTCTAGGAAGCTTTGAATGGAGCATGGAGAGTGAAGATGAACCTGTTCTGCTTGCTATGGTAGCCACTTCACCAAGTTCACCCCTATCTCTGAGGTATGTTCTAAGTGTCATGACTTTTATCAAAAAGTGCTTAATGATTATGTGTCTGAAAGAGATAAGTGTAGAATGGCTAGGTCTGAAGTAGCTGGTTACCAAATTACTTTAGAGTTAATGGAAGCCAAAATAATAACACATGCAAATAATGAAATGGCTTGGGCTGAAAAGTATGAACAACAGGATTATCAGTTAAAGTTAAGTGAATGGAAATTAGGATGTAAGATTTCTATGATTGAAAAGCTGACTAAGGAGAGGGATGACTTGCTAGACAAATTTGCTGCTTGGGGACAATCTGGTCTCTCTCATGTTAGTTATGTTGAAAAACAGAGAAGAGCTTACATTAGAACTGGACTAGGTTTTGGTATGGATTTCAGTAGTATAGAACAAAACCCACCTAGTAATCAGGATGACCTTGATTTTGAGGATATAACAACTAGTGATGATGAACTCATTAACTATGTAGACACATCTAGTAATGAGGAATCACTTAGCGTAACACCTCCTGAATATAAGAAAGACAAAGGTTATCATGTTGTCCCTCATCCCACTGGTAGTTTTCAACCTCTTAGACCAGATGTTTCTCGTTCTGGTGTAGACAACCTAAAGTTTAGGAAAAAGCTTACTGGTGAATCTAGGTTTGAAACCCCAAAAGAAACTGTTGAAAAACCTAAGGATAATGATGTTAAAAGTCAAGCAGTACCTTCAACTCAAAGTACTGCCACATGTTTAGCAGTACCTTTAGGAAAACATTTTCAAAGTACTGCTAAACCTTTTAGGGATAACTTTGGTCATCATAATTCTTATTATTCACCTAGAAGACAGGATAGGTTTGGTCATATACATAGAGGAAGCAATTTTGGGATAACAGGTCAAAAATTGTGTTTTGTTTGTTATAGTTCGGATCATCTGATCAAGGACTGTGACTTTCACTCAGACTACTTAAGCAAATTATCAAAGACCAGATCTACCAACCATAGGCCTAGAGAGAATAAACCAGTCTGGAATCATTCATATAGGGTTAACCATAGCAACTTCTCACAAGAATATAGGTACCCTCACCAGAGAAGACCTTTTTCAAAACCCCCAATACCTTCAAACACTTTCCAAGGTACTGTTAAGCCAAATACAGTACTTTCTCAAAGTACTCCTCAGTTTTCACCAAACACTTTTTGGAATAGGAACCCTAGGAGATCTAATTACTATCAATCAAATGGGTTAAAAAGGAAAGTACTTATGAGGAACAAACAGTACTTTCAGCAAGTGTGAGTGAATCAGAAACTTTTGTTGAAAATAAAAAGGAAAACTTGGATGAAAAAGAGATTTTTATTGAAAAACCAACACAAGTTTTTGAACAAACAAAGATAATTGATCATGTGCTTAAAGACAGTGGCAATTACATACTTAAAGAATTTAAGTATGTAACTCCACAAGGGGAACACAAGTCAGTAATGGCTTGGGTTCCTAAAATTAACTAACTCTTTTATCTTTGTGCAGGGCAACCCAGAAGAGGAGCTTAAAGATCATCTAATTGATGATAGTGGTTGCTCTGGAAGCATGACAGGAGACAAAGATATTCTGTCAGATTTTACATCCTATTGTGGAGGAAGAGTTGCTTTTGGGAATGATGCTAGTGAAGGAAGAATTACAGGCAAAGGCACTATTAAGGCAGGGAGCATAGATTTTGAGAATGTTAGATATGTGAAGGAGCTCAAGTTCAACCTTTTGTCAGTCTCTCAGATCTGTGATAAGAAGCACCATGTGTTATTCACTGACACAAAATGTCTCATCCTTTCCCCTGAATTCAAGCTTGTTGATGATAACTTGGTAATACTAAAAGTACCAAGAACCAATGACGTGTACAGTCTGGATATGAAGAGTCTTCACTCTTCTGGAAGAGCAACATGTTTAATAGCAAAGGCAACACTTGAAGAAGCACATCAGTGGCATAGAAGATTGGGTCATGTAAATTTCAAGAATATCAACAAATTGGTCAAAGGAAATTTAGTTAGAGGTTTACCTTCCATGACTTACAAGAATGATCACTCATGTTTGGCGTGTAAGAAGGATAAACAACACAAAGCTTCATGCAAGAAGCTTGAGGACAGAACTATTAGAGAACCTTTGGAGTTACTGCACATAGATTTGTTTGGATCTGTTTCTGTTGCTAGTTTAAACAAGAAGAAGTACTGTCTGGTTGTGACAGATGATTACAGTAGATTCAGTTAGGTATTTTTCTTGGGATTTAAAGATGACACCTTTGATGCTATTCATGATCTAATAATAGCCATTGAAAACCATTTGAGACTTAAAGTAAGAGGTATTAGATGTGATAATGGGACTGAATTCAAGAACAAGCTTATGGATGAATTTTGTGCTAAGAATGGAATCAAGAGAGAGTTCAGTATTGCTAGAACTCCTCAGCAGAATGGTGTTGCAGAAAGAAAGAACAAAACTTTGATTGAAGCAGCCAGAACAATGCTTGCAGATTCATTACTACCTATTCAATTCTGGGCTGAAGCTGTAAGTACTGCTTGCTATGTGCTTAACAGAGTATCTGTCACCAAACCACATATGAAGACACCTTATGAGTTACTAATGGGACTCAAACCCAACATTCGTTTTATGAAACCTTTTGGATGCCCTCTGACTATTCTCAACATAATTGATAATTTGGGCAAATTTGATGGCAAGTCAGAAGAAGGATACTTATTGGGATACTACACCAATAGCAAAGGATTCAGAGGGTATAACAGAATCACCAAGAAGGTTCAAGATTGTCTTCATGTTGAATTTTTAAAAGATCAAGAAAATCAGAAGGGTAAAGGTCCTGATTGGATGTTTGATCTTGAAGTTTTGACTCCTTCTATGAACTATGTACCTGTTAGAGAAGAAAATCAAGTAGATCACAAGGAAGATGAATTACAGTACATTGTTCATGGAGTCAATATTATACCTGATGTTGTTCATGATGAAGAACCTATAACTATTGAGAAGGACAAAGGTACTGATGAGCTAAAATCTACATTATCTGCTGAAGATCAAGCTATTCAAGATGAGCTTAACAGGATGATTTTTCAAGACATAGTAGCACAATCTTATGATGATGATCAAAGAAGAACTTATGAGGAAGCAAAGAAAAAGAACAAGACTGCAGATTTCTCTCACAGTACTTTGGATGACAGTACTTTAGATCAAAGTACTGCTGCACCTGATGACAGCACTTTGGATGATTTGGATGATCCTACCATGCATGGCTTAGAAGATACTGATGATGAGTATGATGATGATGGTATTTTATCAAATTCTAATGAAGGTGCTGATTTCACAAATTTGGATGATAATGTTGAAGTTCCATAGACCCCAATCTTAAGAGTTCATAAGAATCATCCTACTGGTCAAATCATAGGACCTTCTAACTCTGGAGTGCTTACAAGAACCAAAGCTAAGGGTTTTTCTAAACCTCACAATGCTTTACTTAGCTTTTTTTATAAACAGAACATGCTAAATCACAAGGATCATCAAACATGCTTATTCACTTGCTTTATCTCTCAAGAAGAACCCAAGAATATAGCTCAGGCATTATCTAAAGAAAGTTGGGTTGAAGCTATGCAAGAAGAACTTCTTCAATTCAAACTTCAAGAAGTTTGGGTACTATGTGATCTACCAGATGGAAAGAAGGTCATTGGTACCAGATGGGTGTTCAGAGTAAAGAGAGATGAAAGAGGGAATGTCATTAAGAACAAGGCTAGGTTAGTTGCACAAGGATATAGACAAGAAGAAGGAGTAGATTATGATGAGGTATTTTCTCCTGTAGCAAGGATTGAAGCTGTGGAAAACTAGAAGGGGGGGTTGAATAGTTTTACCAACTAAAACTTCCTTTTAATCTATTTAGATTGACTTATATCAATCTATTTGGTTGTGTGTGTTGGATGTTGATAAGCAAGCATATAGAAGATATGTAATGAAAGAAAAGAGTAAGAAGCACAAAACCACAACGCAAGTATTTATAGTGGTTCGGCTACAAGGTCACCTTCCTTGCCCTACTCCACTCCCCGAGTCACCTACTCGAGAGTTCTTAATCACTACACCAAGCTCCTTATGGCGGAGAAGCCTTCACAATGTCGCCTACTCTTTTTCCGGTACTAGGCTAACCACCGGGTTCTTTCACACCAAGGTGAACCACTCCTACAACAACGTCGCCTACCCTTTATAAGATACTAGGCTAAGTACCCAGTTCTTTCACACCTTAGGTGAACTACACCTTCACAACGTCGCCTACCCTTTATTAGGTACTAGGCTAAGCACCTAGTTCCATTGCAATGGAGGAACTACTACCACACTACACCAACGACTAATCCCAAAGGAGATCTACTCCTTTACAACATCATCAAGGATATCAATATCCTTGGATCCTATACTAGTCTATCTTGTACATCGAAACACACCATATCGATTGTACATCTAAGGCACCTTTCACTAATGCCTTTGACTAGATCTACAAGACACCTTTCACTAATGTCTTGTGTCTTCACTTCTAAGCACCTTTCACTAGTGCTTCCTTGTCTTGACTTTTAAGCACCTTTCACTAATGCTTCTTTGTCTTTGACTTCTAATCAACTACCACAAGTGCTTATCCTATGGACGATAGATACCCTTCACTAATATCTTCGTCTTGACACTTGAGACATCTTTCACTAATGTCTTCAACACTATACTTCTTTGAAGAAAGAAAGGAATCATCAACAAGAGGACTTCAGTAGCCTTGATGATGAGGAAGAATAGCAACTCATGGACTTGAGCTTGCTCGACTTCAAAGGTGGTGATCTTGCCTTTAAGAGGAACATAAAAGATCACACAAAAACAAAACTACAAACATAGATCTCTTGGATCTAAGGTTAGTGAGATCTAACTCAGGGGAGAAAGTGTGTTAGAAAGAGGATTGAAAGGGGTGAGTAATAATGAAGAAATGGCTCACTATTTATAGGCAAATTTTCTCACTGTTCCCACGGATCCCACGTATCCCTTCCACTTGGGATCCAGCTAGCACAAAGCTAGGGATCCGTGGAACGATCCTCTTTACCCATGGGTATTTTTGGTTATGGGTCATGGGTCATGGGTTATGGGTTGATCCATGGTTTTCTTTCTAGATACAATGTACCTTAAGGACACATTGAACTTGTATAAGTGGTATATATAAAACCATGGGTTATGGGTCAAAACCATTTGCTAGTTTTTATCTATTTAGTATATACTTGTTTTTTACCCATTTTAGTATATACTTGTTTTTACCCATTTTAGTATACTTAGCTTAAGTATGTGTTAACTCAATATGTAAACACTAGTTGTTGTACATATATATCTAGATTATAAAATCACTTATACTTGTTAAGCCAATATGTAAACACTAGTTGTTGTACATATATATCTAGATCATAAAATCACTTATACTTGTTTTAGTGTTTTATGTGAAAATGTGAATATGTTAGAAAACTATTAGTTCAAACCATTTACGTATTTTATTTGTTTCGTTAATATGATTTTACTTTTGTTATCGACAAAACATTAGAAGATCGTAAAATATAAATAAACGTTTTTACGGTTTATTTGTATTAACATAAGCCATTCGAATCTTCCTTACTTTTGCATCATATATGGGATTTCAGGTTTATCAAATGGATGTCAATAGTGCCTTTCTTTATGGCACTATTACAAAAAAGGTTTATGTCAAACAGCCTCCTGGTTTTGAAGACCCTGCTCATCCAAACAAAGTCTACAAAGTTGTTAAAGCTCTTTATGGCCTACATCATGCACCTAGAGCTTGGTATGAAAGGCTTTCTACTTTCTTATTGCAACATGGTTACAGAAGGGGAGCTATTGACAAGACTTTGTTTATCAAGAGAGATAAGAAGGATATCATGCTGGTTCAAGTTTATGTCGATGATATCATCTTTGGAGCTACCAAACAGTCCATGGTGAAGGAGTTTGAGCAGCTGATGCAACATGAATTTCAAATGAGTTCTATGGGTGAATTAACATTCTTTTTAGGACTTCAAGTTAAACAGTCAAAGGAAGGAATTTTCATAAGTCAAGATAAGTATGTCTGTAACGTACTTAAGAAGTTCAATTTTGATACTATGAAGCCTGTCACTACACCTATCAAGTCAATTAACTCATTGGGCAAGGATGAAGATGGTCAACCTGTTGAAGTCAAGTTGTACAGATCTATGATTGGCTGTCTTATGTACTTAACTGCATCTAGGCCTGATATCATGTTTGATGTTTGTTTATGTGCAAGATATCAAGTCTCACCTAAGGTCTCCCATATGAATGCAGTGAAATGAATTTTTAGTTATTTGAAACAACAACCCAAGTTGGGGTTGTGATATCCAAAGGATTCACCTTTTCACTTGGAAGCTTTTTTAGATAGTGATTATGCTGGTGACAACTATGATAGAAGATCAACCACTGGAGGATGCCAATATCTTGGAAGAAGATTAGTATCTTGGAAATTTAAGAAGCAAACTATTGCAGCAACATCATCTACTGAAGCAGAATATGTGGCTGCTGCAAGCTGTTGTGGACAAGTGTTGTGGATGCAGAATCAACTCTTGGATTATGGATTCAACTTCAAGAATACTCCTATCAACATTGATAATGAGAGTACAATTTGCATTATGAAGAATCCAGTTTATCACTCCAAGACCAAGCACATTCAGATTCGGCATCATTTCATCAGAGATTGCTATGAGCATAGGCTCATTAATGTTGTCAAGGTTCTCACAGATGATAATGTAGCTGATTTACTCACCAAAGGATTTGATGTTTCAAGATTCAATCACTTGGTGGTGAGTATTGGAATGATTAATTACTGAGCTAAGTTTAAGGGGAGGACTGATTAGTGTGTTAGACAGTCCTATGCTTTGCTTAAGGGGAGGCAATACAATGCCTATTTGGAGTTTTTGCTATTGTAGTATCTTAGGATGTCAAAGTCTTCATGTGTGAATTAAGATACTACAATACAAAGGTTAGAAAGAAAGTATAATTCACAATTTCCTGCAAATGTGATGCAAGTTAGTAGGAGAGAAAAAAAAGAAAAAGGTTTCCTGTCTTCACGGATCCTCCGGTTCCCTCCTAGTAGGGATCCGTCTAGGTTATTCTGAGGGATCCGTATCAGCTGATCAAATTCAGCAAGGGTGAAATAACAAATAATGTTATCACATAAATGAGATATGAAAACAAAGTAATCATATGCTCAACGAAATAACAAGTAGCATGTAATTCCATTTAATAAAACAAGAGTTATGATATACATGACTCAAAAATAAGAAAATAGACAATACATAACTAGGAATTTCTTAGACCAACTAACGCTTGAAGCTTAGACACCACTATAATCTTCTAGCTCAAGTTATGTTTAGGTTTAATCTTATCGAAACGTTCGAGGAGATGATAGAACATGAAACTTTGGTCTTCTCGTACTTCATGTATCAAACTTTCAACATGTTGACAATGATAGCAATATTTGACATGGCTAGGTAGTGGTGGTGGATGAAATGAAGTGGCTTGATTCAAAGGATCAATTGAAGTGGTTTGAGGAGCCTCGAATGATGGAGGGATTGGTAGAGGTCCATTTAGGAATGGTTCGATCAAGAATGATGATGGTGGTAAAGATGTGTCAACTTCCATAAGGTCGGGTGGTTGAATTTGATGATTTCTTATAATCCAAATGGGATTATATGATGGAAACGGCGAAAAGGAAGCCGGAGCAAGTGTTGACTCAACACCTTGATTTTGAATCATTGTTCCTCCTAATGAGGAGAATGTTGTCGGCGGAAGCGGATGAGACGGCTTAGGTGGCAAGTCCTCTAAATTGTAGAGGTGAGGTGATGATTGTGGGGATGTAAAAGAGATAGCTCTAGGAACCAAAGGTGATGGTTTAGTGGAGATTATATTGTTTGGCCTACTATCCTTTTAGGAATTGGTTTGATTGGATGATGAAGGTTTGTTGATTTGACCGGAGATGATTCGGTTGAAGAGATTTCGTGTACAACACGAGCCCTTTTGATGGGTAGTTCTTTGGTGGATAGGTTGTTACTTGGGGTTTTTCTCATGATGAGATGATTTGAAGAGATTGCAAAGGCTGAAAGTTAGAATGAGAGTGATGACTATGGAGGTCCTAACAAGGTGGTTTATAAACCAAAAGATTTGGAAAGTGCATTTAAGCTCTAAGCCACTAAGATTCATCGGAATGTGATGATTAGCATGCACAAGAGTCAACTACAGAGGTTGTGTTGTTCTAGGAACTCATTTAAGATGAGATGGAGTGTTTGAGTTGAAATGTTTTGTTTTAGTAAGATTTGTCATAGACTGTCATCCGGATCCCACGGTTCCCTTCTCAGAGGGATCCGTCTAGGCTAGTTCTAGGGATCCGGCGTTCAACAGTTTATGAAAGAGTGGAAATGATGTTTCTAAGATCCTAGACCTACATCACCTTGAGTGTTTCAGTTCTCCTAAGTGTTTTAAATGAAGGGGTGCTTAAGTGTTTGAAGGCAATGAGTGGTGTAGCTAATGATTCTTATTTATGGAAGGATTTGGAACTTTCAACAAGTACCAATGGATGAGCAAGGATGACATTAAAGATGTCAATTGAAGTTAAATGAAACTAAATGATCCTAGAGACCAGGTTGTGTCTTAGGATTATGTTTTGGAAAATATCCTAATGGTTATGAGATGGAAAAAACTAGGATTTGATCAACTTTGATCAATTTTGAGGTGAGATTGATTAATGATCAATATTGTCATAATCGAAGGACTTCTAACCTAGTTGTGAGAGATCATATAAGAAGAATAAAGTGTGATTTTTGGGAGCGGAAGAGTGATGGATTGAAATGGTAGATCTAACAAAGCCTTAGAATGTGATCTATGTGAGTTGGAAAGAGTAGGAAAGGTCAACCTATCTTGATAAAGTCTTAATCAATCTTAAGACACTATGTTTAGCTTAGTGTGAGGTGTTCTAAGGGATGTGTTTGACATAAAATGCTTGAAATTGCATTTTCTGTTTTGCCGGATCCCACGGTTCCCTAGAAGTAGGGATCCGTTTAGTACAACATTTGGGATCCGTCTATCTGCTAGACAGAACCTTTACTAAAGGTATGCAATGATCTTTGACAATGCATTGTATTCCAAGTTTTGTTTAAGTGAGTTCTAAAACTAGGAAATCAAATGTAAGATGTTTTATTTCATGGAAGAGATAGGATTACAGAGTAGAATTGATCCTATTTGACTATTCTAGGTTCCTTGAGTGTCTTCACTAGGAGGATCATTATGTGATTGATGGGTATTGGTGGAATCATGAATGAAGAAAGTCTTCATGAGAGATATGTTTAGCGGTTCCATCATCTTGTTCACAAGTACGTACAACGGACTTTGAAATTGAGGATGGAAGTGCATAACATTGTGATAGAGGCGTGTCAAGAACATTCCATAAGGGATGAGTTTATTCTTGGAGCCTTGAAGATTTTCAATTTGCCTTGCGAAGAAGTAGGCGAGATTGTATGGTTGTTGTGTTAGCAAACAGTACAACATGTGAGCACAACAAGCGGGAAGAATATCTCGATTTCCCCTAAGACTCCAAACATTTTCACGTAGAATGAGAGCAACAGGCTTATACTCTTCTCGGATATCCCGTGTATGGATAATGTTTGGATTGGAGTAATATGGTCGAGGTTTGCATATCATGCGCGTTAAATCTTCCGGAGAGGGTATGTGTGAACAATATGGACTATTTTCTTCACGAAAGTTGAAGAGAGAATCAAGAGACCAATCTTCGGTGAAGGCACATTGTCCATGGTTTGGAATTCGGAGGATGTGAGCAAGATGCCCAAGTCTTAAAGTGAATTTTTGGTTTTTGATATAAAACCAAAGAGATAGAGAGCGATCCTCGTTACGAACGAGTTGGACTTGACGGAAGAATTCCATTATGAACCTTGGACATATCTTCTCGTTGATTTCAAGAAGACATTCTAGTCCTATGGCTCGGAAGGAGGTATTGATACCTTCTTCGAATTGTAGAGAGGTGTCTAGAATACGTCCTTCATGGAAGTGACGGTTTTCGAGATTATTGAACCCACGGACATGATTGCCAGGTGTGTTGGGCTCAAGGGAAATGTTCGGGGTGTAGACGCTAGTGAGTGAAAAATCAAACTCGTATTCATGCGTCATAGTTGAACCTATAGAAGTGATGGGTTAATAAGGGAAGACGTTTATGGTCAACCTATAATAATCTAACGTTTTTACTAGATATTCTATTAACAATGTTTTTTTTTATTAGTATTTAGGTAACTCATGGTTTTGAAACTCTAGTAGATTATTACTTTTAGAAAGATAGTGGTTTTTAATCTTGCATGAAAACTGTTTTCCAGTAGGACGGATCCCACGGTTCCTTTTCAAAAGGGATCCGGCTAGTGTACCTTCCGGGATCCGTGGATCTGTAGTAACAGAACCAGTTTTAATAAAAACATAGGTTTTACGGTTATTGTACCACGAAGTATGTTTTATCCTACATTTTCTTTTAGCATGCATACATGACATCTAATGTATCACGAAAGAATATAACACATATAGATCAAAAGAAATGAAACACACATAATAACACAAACATCCTAGATAAAATAGATTATCAATAATATTGCATTTCAATGCTAAGGATGATACAAAGGATTGGGTAAATGACCCCAATATAGATTAACAACACAAAGTAAATGTCTCCGTATGTGAACTTCATCATAGGGAACACAAGTGCGATGAGTGTTAGGGCGATGAGCACGAGTGCGATGTAAACCATGTTGATGACGGATCTTCTTGGTTTAGGAAGAGATGGAATGAGGAGGAAGATGAAGTTTTTGAATGAGAGGGAATTTTTGAAATTGGAAAATTTGAAAAAGTGAGGATTGAAAAAGTGGGCGTCGAGTGGGTTTATTAAAAGGGAAGGAGGAATTTTTGAAATTCGTGTTTTTGTTTTATTAAAAGAAATAAAGCATAAGCTCTATATACTATGACTATAGACGAGAAAAATAACACGTATGTGAGAAGCAGGCTTCCTAACGAAGCTACATGTAAATCATGTGTAAACACAAAAATCTACTCAAATAAAAGCCTAGCAAATAACACTTATATACTAAACAAATATCATTTAGATATAAGTATAAAGTCATACCTCGAATGCACTTAGGAATGTCTTTTACAAATGACAAATGTCACTTAGACGATTCCCGCTCCTTTGCGTCTAAGATACCTTCTTAAGGAAGGTATTCTTGTTACCAAGCAACTCCTAAAGCTTGGTGGGTATGAGCTTTGACTAATCAACATCACAAAGAAGATTAGTGCAATTTAAGTGAAAAGAAAAAAAAATGTTGTTATCAAATCAACATCCAAACATATCATTTTTGAAAAACATGATGTTTGTTTTTAATAAAAAAAAACTTCTTTGTAGTTTTCAATTAACTATGGATCGTATCAAGTTATTAAAGTACAATATACTTCAAGAAACTTGGTAACGAAGCTCTGATGCCAATTGTGGAAAACTAGAAGGGGGGGTTGAATAGTTTTACCAATTAAAACTTCCTTTTAATCTATTTAGATTGACTTATATCAATCTATTTGGTTGTGTGTGTTGGATGTTGATAAGCAAGCATATAGAAGATATGTAATGAAAGAAAAGAGTAAGAAGCACAAAACCACAACGCAAGTATTTATAGTGGTTCGGCTACATGGTCACCTTCCTTGCCCTACTCCACTCCCCGAGTCACCTACTCGAGAGTTCGTAATCACTACACCAAGCTCCTTAGGGCGGAGAAGCCTTCACAACGTCGCCCACTCTTTTTCTGGTACTAGGCTAACCACCGGGTTCTTTCACACCAAGGTGAACCACTCCTACACAACGTCGCCTACCCTTTATAAGGTACTAGGCTAAGTACCTAGTTCTTTCACACCTTAGGTGAACTACACCTTCACAACGTCGCCTACCCTTTATTAGGTACTAGGCTAAGCACCTAGTTCCATTGTAATGGAGGAACTACTACCACACTACACCAACGACTAATCCCAAAGGAGATCTACTCCTTTACAACATCATCAAGGATATCAATATCCTTGGATCCTATACTAGTCTATCTTGTACATCGAAACACACCATATCGATTGTACATCTAAGGCACCTTTCACTAATGCCTTTGACTAGATCTACAAGACACCTTTCACTAATGTCTTGTGTCTTCACTTCTAAGCACCTTTCACTAGTGCTTCCTTGTCTTGACTTTTAAGCACCTTTCACTAATGCTTCTTTGTCTTTGACTTCTAATCAACTACCACAAGTGCTTATCCTATGGACGATAGATACCCTTCACTAATATCTTCGTCTTGACACTTGAGACATCTTTCACTAATGTCTTCAACACTATACTTCTTTGAAGAAAGAAAGGAATCATCAACAAGAGGACTTCAGTAGCCTTGATGATGAGGAAGCATAGCAACTCATGGACTTGAGCTTGCTCGACTTCAAAGGTGGTGATCTTGCCTTTAAGAGGAACCTAAAAGATCACACAAAAACAAAACTACAAACATAGATCTCTTGGATCTAAGGTTAGTGATATCTAACTCAGGGGAGAAAGTGTGTTAGAAAGAGGATTGAAAGGGGTGAGTAATAATGAAGAAATGGCTCACTATTTATAGGCAAATTTCCTCACTGTTCCCACGGATCCCACGGATCCCTTCTACTTAGGATCCGGCTAGCACAAAGCTAGGGATCCGTGGAACGCTCCTCTTTACCCATGGGTATTTTTGGTTATGGGTCATGGGTCATGGGTTATGGGTTGATCCATGGTTTTCTTTCTAGATACAATGTACCTTAAGGATACATTGAACTTGTATAAGTGGTATATATAAAACCATGAGTTATGGGTCAAAACCATTTGCTAGTTTTTATCTATTTAGTATATACTTGTTTTTTACCCATTTTAGTATATACTTGTGTTTACCCATTTTAGTATACTTAGCTTAAGTATGTGTTAACTCAATATGTAAACACTAGTTGTTGTACATATATATCTAGATTATAAAATCACTTATACTTGTTAAGCCAATATGTAAACACTAGTTGTTGTACATATATATCTAGATCATAAAATCACTTATACTTGTTTTAGTGTTTTATGTGAAAATGTGAATATGTTAGAAAACTATTAGTTCAAACCGTTTACGTATTTTATTTGTTTCGTTAATATGATTTTACTTTTGTTATCGACAAAACATTAGAAGATCGTAAAATATAAATAAAAGTTTTTACGGTTTATTTGTATTAACAGAAGCCATTCGAATCTTCCTTACTTTTGCATCATATATGGGATTTCAGGTTTATCAAATGGATGTCAAGAGTGCCTTTCTTTATGGCACTATTACAAAAAAGGTTTATGTCAAACAGCCTCCTGGTTTTGAAGACCCTGCTCATCCAAACAAAGTCTACAAAGTTGTTAAAGCTCTTTATGGCCTACATCATGCACCTAGAGCTTGGTATGAAAGGCTTTCTACTTTCTTATTGCAACATGGTTACAGAAGGGGAGCTATTGACAAGACTTTGTTTATCAAGAGAGATAAGAAGGATATCATGCTGGTTCAAGTTTATGTCGATGATATCATCTTTGGAGCTACCAAACAGTCCATGGTGAAGGAGTTTGAGCAGCTGATGCAAGATGAATTTCAAATGAGTTCTATGGGTGAATTAACATTCTTTTTAGGACTTCAAGTTAAACAGTCAAAGGAAGGAATTTTCATAAGTCAAGATAAGTATGTCTCTAACGTACTTAAGAAGTTCAATTTTGATACTATGAAGCCTGTCACTACACCTATCAAGTCAATTAACTCATTGGGCAAGGATGAAGATGGTCAACCTGTTGAAGTCAAGTTGTACAGATCTATGATTGGCTGTCTTATGTACTTAACTGCATCTAGGCCTGAGATCATGTTTGCTGTTTGTTTATGTGCAAGATATCAAGTCTCACCTAAGGTCTCCCATATGAATGCAGTGAAATGAATTTTTAGTTATTTGAAACAACAACCCAAGTTGGGGTTGTGATATCCAAAGGATTCACCTTTTCACTTGGAAGCTTTTTTAGATAGTGATTATGCTGGTGACAACTATGATAGAAGATCAACCACTGGAGGATGCCAATATCTTGGAAGAAGATTAGTATCATGGAAATTTAAGAAGCAAACTATTACAGCAACATCATCTACTGAAGCAGAATATGTGGCTGCTGCAAGCTGTTGTGGACAAGTGTTGTGGATGCAGAATCAACTCTTGGATTATGGATTCAACTTCAAGAATACTCCTATCAACATTGATAATGAGAGTACAATTTGCATTATGAAGAATCCAGTTTATCACTCCAAGACCAAGCACATTCAGATTCGGCATCATTTCATCAGAGATTGCTATGAGCATAGGCTCATTAATGTTGTCAAGGTTCTCACAGATGATAATGTAGCTGATTTACTCACCAAAGGATTTGATGTTTCAAGATTCAATCACTTGGTGGTGAGTATTGGAATGATTAATTACTGAGCTAAGTTTAAGGGGAGGACTGATTAGTATGTTAGACAGTCCTATGCTTTGCTTAAGGGGAGGCAATACCATGCCTATTTGGAGTTTTTGCTATTGTAGAGAAGAAAGATGGAAAAGTACTGCTGTTTTGTTATATGAAAGTATTGCTTTGAAAGTACTGCTCTGGAAAGTACTGCATACGTGGAAAGAACTGCTTGTCTTATCATAGTACTGTTCCAACGGTCAAAAAGAGGGGTGAATTCAACTAACGGTAACTTTGTTATTATGTTATGTGATTTTTTAAATCCTACCTATATATAACTCCTTTCTGATTTTCCCTCTCATCTTTAATCATATCAATCTTTTCCATATATTTCTCTCTCTATCACAATTACTTAATCATCGAATCAATCACTTTTATAATCCTCAATGGCGAACCGTAACACCGTTTCTAAACACAACATGGTGGCGAATTTAGATAAGACTCAAGCTAATGTCATCTTTCATGACATCATTGATTTTCTCACTGGATCTCCAATTAGTTATGCACTTTTGGTTGAACCAAATATCATTGAGCCATGGATTCAACAGTTTTGGGCAACTGCTAGGACTCATATGGAGAATGATGATACATATATTCAAGCTAAAGTTGCTAGAAGGATAGTGAAAGTTTCTGAAGCGTCGATTCGTGAAGATTTATTGTTTGATGATGAAGAAGGAGTTGTTCGTTTTGATAAACAATTGATTTGGGATACATTCAGAGATATTGGGTATGAAGGGTCCTTAACTAAACAAACTTTCAAGAAACCCTTACTTAGTCCACACTGTAAGTACTTGGTTCATGTATTGCTTCATTGTATTAGTGCTAAAAGTACTTCATGGGAGCAATTTGGTTCGAATATAGCTTCTGCTTTAGTGGGATTGGCTACAAATCGAATTTTCAATTTTTCAAGGCTTATTTTGGATGGAATGCTCTCTCACATCTCTCATGGATCACGTTGGTTGATGTATCCTAGATTTATTCAAGTGTTCTTGAATAAACAACTTGCAGATGTACCAAAACCTTCATGTCTATTACCTGTTGTGGTACAACCAGCCCAAATATTCACCTTCATGGCTAGGAAGAGTGATTTGTTTACTGCTAGCAATACTCCATTGACTACTTCAATGATGGAGATTGTTCAAGCTATTAGAGATGAGGCTGCAGCTAGTGATGAAAGAGAAGGTACTGCTTCAACTGAAGGTACTGCTTCTCAAGGTACTGCATCTCAAGGAACTGCTTCTCAAGGTACTGATGTCAATGAAGGTACTACAGTTTCTCCTACCTCATCTCACCATGATACTCCACCTATTGAGTCAGAACAAGATATCCCTATTCCTTCATCATCTTCTGGAGGAGATGCAGCTACTATTCCCCCTGAAGGATTAGTTTTGGATAATTATATTCTAAAAAGGGAGCTAGTCAGATTGAAGAAAACAACTGAGGCTCAAGCTGCATAAATCGCACGGTTGAAGATCAAGTTTAGAAGACTTAAGAAGTCTGTTTAGCCTTTAGTTCAACATAACAGATTATGGGTCAAGGCTGAAAGGAAGAAAAGAAAGCATTTTAAGAAGGATTCTATAGGCAAAAAGGTTCAACAACATTCTTCTATCCAATTGGGGAGGAATTTAGAGCAAGAGAATTTGAAAGAAGATGTTGAATTTCATAAAGAAAAAGAAGATGAACCTCAAAGTACTGAAGTACAGGTTAATATTCTAAGTACTGAGTCTGAAAGAACTGAAGTTCAAAGAACTGGTGTTCAAGGTACTGATGATCAAGGTGCTGCTGATCAAAGTACTGGTCTTCAAGAAACTCATAGACAAAAACGGATAACACCAAGGGTGTTAGATTTTGAAGAAGAGGCTGGTCCTTCAACTGTACATGAAGAAGAAGCTAGTCCTTCCACCATTATACCAGAAGAGGAAGCTGATACACCAAAAGTAGTGCACACTGCATGTGATGATGAAACTATAGCTGAGATATTGCACGACTTATCAAAACCAAGAGGTGTTAGCATTCCAGGAGTTAATGAAGAACAACCACAAGTTTCTCAACCAGTTATAGATCCAAAAGATAAAGGCAAAGGTAAGCTGGTGGAAACAAGGAAGAAGAAAAAGATGACTTTGGCAGAAATTAGAGCAATTGAAGTGGCTAAGAATGAAGAAGCTGCTAAAAAGGTACAAGCTGAATTAGATGCTGAAGCTGATATTGAAGAAGCTAAGAATAAAGAAGCAGCTAAGAAATTACAAGATGAATTGAATGCTGAAGCTGCTATATCAGAAAAACCAGTTTTATCTAGAAGACCAATGAGTAAGGCTAAAGAAAGAAATGCTATGATGGCATATCTAAAGGGTCAAGGATTCACTGGATTACAGAAGTTGAATTACATTGAGATGAAATGTCACACCCCCAAATTACCTGTTTTACAGCGAAATGAAATACCTTGGGGAGGACTGTCATAGCATCAAAGTTACAGTTATATCGAACGACCTAAAGTGTCGTTTTGAAAATATCGTTTGATTCAGTAAAATAATCAGAGTTTACAAAACATAGGTCCCAATAGATTTCCAAGGTACCAAAATAAGTTTGTTACAATCAAACGATAGTTAAGTGCATAAAATATAGGTGAGACGCGTCGACACCGCGACTCTATGATAAGTCCACATGCATGCCATGAAGTGAATGCCTTAGATACCTGAGATAAAACATGCTAAAAGTTTCAACACAATGGTTGAGTGAGTTCATAGAGTTTGGTTAGCAAGTAAAGTTTTTAAAGAGCGTTCATGCAACAAAGGCAAAGTTTTTGGTCATTTAGAATAGTCCGCAAAGCAAAGGCATTGTAAATCCACTCAGTTCCAAGTTCCGCCCATACAAAACTTGCAACCTGTGTGTTCACAACCCACTGTCAAAAGTAGTATGTCTAATAGTTAAGTGCACATTATCATAATAGTTCACAAAGCAAAGGCATTGTAAATTCACTCAGTTCCAAGTTCCGCCCATACAAAACTTGCAACCTGTGTGTTCACAACCCACTGCCAAAATATGTATAATAATTCAGGGATGCTCCGAACATGGGAGACTTTGCACTGCTCCAACAAGGGAGACTCCTTTGTCACTCGACCACCTAGGCAAGAATTATTGAGAACACTCCACCATTAAGGCAAGAATTATTGAGAATACTCCACCGACAAGGCGAGAATTATTGTGAACACTCCACCGACAAGGCGAGAATTATAGTGATGCTCCGAACAAGGGAGACTTTATAGGGATGCTCCGAACAAGGGAGACTTTATAGTGATGCTCCGATCATGGGAAACTTTAGGTCAAGGTCATAACACGTATGGTTAAATAAGTTCAAACAAGTCATAAGTTCGTATTTAAGTTCAAGGGTTCCATTCAAAAGTTCGTAATTAAGTTCAAGTGTTTAAGTCGAGTTCAAAACAGTCAAAGAGCTCAAAATATATCAAAAGGTTCAAAATAGTTAAAGGGTTCAATATTATGTCAAACAAGTTCAAAATAGTCAAAGGGTTCATTATAAAGTCAAACAAGTTCAAAATGGTCAAAGGGTTCAATATTACGTTAAAAGAGATTAATTATATGTCAAAATGTTTTAAATCAAGTTAAAGTGTTCAAATCTATGCCAATATGTTTCTATCAAGTTAAAAGAGTTCAAATATATATGTCGAAGGGCTCAAAGTCACGGAAGTGGTTCAAATAATAGTGTTCATAACATAATGATCAATTTAGTTCGGGCACAATCTACTTACTAGCATAAGTATTGAAACAAAAAGGTAACAAGTTCATGATAGTTCAAACAATATAGTTTAAGTTCATATAAGTGTAAAGTAAAAGCATGAAGTTGAGCATGTATCTCCCCCGAAGAGTTTATAAAACAATTAAGTAATAGAAAGTGGGGCTACGAACTCACCTTAAGAGCAACGAGATCAGGAGTAAAATGGATCTTCGGACGAGTGGGAAGTGTCTAAGCACAACCTAAAAGACATGACGCGACTTAGAATGATAAAGAAGAGCGATAGGAAAAAGTGATTCAGATAATCACGAGATATGCATGGCATTGTACCGAGACTTAACCAAAATATTCTTATTCTCCAAATGAGTGTACAACCTGCACTTATACCCAAATAAGCATCTAATAAGTATTGATTAATCATTTTTAACTTTTACCAAGTGATCACACTTTTATTTCTCAAGAATAGACGTAAAAACCATGTTGCTGAATTTTAGTCAACTTCACACCATCGTATCTCTTAACCTATAAAAGATATAAGGATGGGGCTTTCACCCCTGGATATATACTTAAGTCTAGTTTCCAAAACATTAGGCCATTCAATCAAGTCATTTACCAATTAACAGGAAATGAGTTTTACTAACTATAACTCCAACCAGAAAGTTCGCTGAAATTCTAACGCTTACGGTTTTGGTCATGAATACTATTCTATAATAGCTATCAAGTTAAAACCAATTGGAGTTGAAAGCTTATAATGTCTAGTGTTGAACCATGTTTTAAAACCTAAGCCTATCATACAAAAATCTGGAGCAAATCATGTTTTCCAACAGTAGCTCAAGATTTGACTAGCAATCGCAAAACGACCATAACTCCCTCATCCGGAGGAGTTGATAACCCATCCAATTCGCCACATGAAGCTGAGACATATATCTATCTAAAAATGTGATTTCCCAGTAGGCCATAAGCCAAGAATATTGCACACCAACTCGATTTAGCTGCTGACCTAAAACAGCCCTTAATTTATACTTCCAAATCGACTAAAAACCCGTTTCAATCATTTATTAACGACAAGCAATGCCAATACACATCTCATGAAGATATCTCAATCATCAAAACATAAGGTTTATGGTTGAGACTAATTTAAATGGGTATGAGCTCATCTTAAACTACCAAATCTACTAGATTAGTTGTAAAAGCTTAAAAAATATATAACTTATTAAGGGGTGTTTGCTTGGTCTCGCTAAAAAGAGAAAGAAAAGACAAATTAAATTTTGATTTGGTTTTGAACTTGGTAATTAGTTAATGACATGTATAAATAATTTTTAGGAATGTACAAAGAGATTATAAGAGGTTTAGAAAACTTACAAAACCTTGAGGAATTGATTGAGCTCGGCTATACAAAAATAACCAAAGTGACTCTAAGTTGTGAACCAAGCTCTCGATTTGGAAACCAAGCTTATAGAACTCATGTAATTTCTTATTTTGCTCGAAAATAACTAGTAAATGTGTGTGTGTATAAGTGTTCTGAGCTTGAAAACAAAAGATGGTATGAAATGGTTGTATGTTACTTTGATCGTATGACATGTGGCCATTTGCAAGCTTGTTAGGATGATAGGGGACATCAATGAATAGATAAGGAAGGTTCATGTGCTCATGTTTTGCTTAGTCGAATGGTTTTAGGACACATACATGTAATAGCTTGAAAGAATTGACCAAGTTGTAGAAATTCAAAGAGACAAGTATGTAAGGGATAAGATAGAGCTAGATCATGTTCATACTTAGTTGGTTTAGGGTTCTAGTTTGGTTTATTTTTGTCTATGTCGAACCATAAATAAATATGTAGGATGAGTTTTTGATTTCTAGGCTTTAACTAGTTGTATAATAAGCTAAAGTAGGTAGTACTTGTAGTTTGTAATTTGCACATAAAATTAATTATTAAGTGTAGCGTTAGCTAGAAATCGATTTTAACGGAACAAAATAAAATATATCGAAGTCATAAAAATTATAAAAATACATTCCTTGCAAAATTTGAGTGAAATAATAATTATCGTGTAGTATTTAAGAAAACCGTCGTAATTATATAAATATAACAATTTATATACAAAATAAATTTAAAACACCGGGTGAACTAATAATATTATTTTTATAATCTTAATATGAGTATAAAAATATATCGGGATAATTTTTGGAAGTATCGGATCAAATGTTCAAAATAATTAATTACGCGATAGTGTTTATTTAATAAGAATTTATGCGTTAATGAAATATAAATTTGAAAAATGACCGGAAATTGAGAATTGTGACATTCTTCCCTTGTCAGAGGAATCACGTCCTCGTGATTCGATTATTGATAACTATAGCCCAAACCGCGACAAGGGTTCTAAAAGTTTATGCTCGTGTATGGTCTAAATGATTATGTCAATGCTCATGCATATGGGTTCCTCGTCTAACTAGGTACGTTATCATGCTATCGTGACCATTTCCCATTCTAAAGACATGCTCTCTTAGGGTTAGGTTTGATGAGGCAAGCTTTCCCATTCTCGAGCAAAACCCTCAAAAGAATTTTAGGTAACCGATTTTTACTTAATCCCACAACTCATCAAACAAGAACTGTCATACGATTAGGCTAAATCGGTTTAGGTAACAACTTGTTTCTAGCTTGATCTTTTCAACTCATCAAACAAGAACTGTCACTCGGATCAAACTGGAAACAAGTGGTTTGAAGAAAATCTTTTGAAAATTTGGCTCGATTACGGAATTGCTTACACATATGAGACTACTACTCCCTTCATTGCATGATTTTTCCTGAATTAGACATAGGTGATCAGGCAATGTATAATTTAGGAATAACTATGCAAAGCTTGGACTAATCGACTTATATGATGTTTGGTGTTGAGTTATGAACCCGCATGTATAATGAGTATGCACTTATAATGATATGATGAGATGCTATGATGATGTAGTTATAGTCTAGGGTCAATGATGCAACCTAGTTCTCTATAACCGATGCTCTTATACCAATCTGTCACACCCCCAAATTACCTGTTTTACAGCGGAATGAAATACCTTGGGGAGGACTGTCATAGCATCAAAGTTATAGTTATATCGAACGACCTAAAGTGTCGTTTTGAAAATATCGTTTGATTCAGTAAAATAATCAGAGTTTACAAAACATAGGTCCTAATAGATTTCCATGGTACCAAAATAAGTTTGTTACAATCAAACGATAGTTAAGTGCATAAAATATAGGTGAGACGCCTCGACACCGCGACTCTATGATAAGTCCACATGCATGCCATGAAGTGAATGCCTTAGATACCTGAGATAAAACATGCTAAAAGTGTCAACACAATGGTTGAGTGAGTTCATAGAGTTTGGTTAGCAAGTAAAGTTTTTAAAGAGCGTTCATGCAACAAAGGCAAAGTTTTTGGTCATTTAGAATAGTCCACAAAGCAAAGGCATTGTAAATCCACTCAGTTCCAAGTTCCGCCCATACAAAACTTGCAACCTGTGTGTTCACAACCCACTGTCAAAAGTAGTATGTCTAATAGTTAAGTGCACATTATCATAATAGTTCACAAAGCAAAGGCATTGTAAATCCACTCAGTTCCAAGTTCCACCCATACAAAACTTGCAACCTGTGTGTTCACAACCCACTGCCAAAATATGTATAATAATTCAGGGATGCTCCGAACATGGGAGACTTTGCACAGCTCCAACAAGGGAGACTCCTTTGTCACTCGACCACCTAGGCGAGAATTATTGAGAACACTCCACCATTAAGGCAAGAATTATTGAGAATACTCCACCGACAAGGCGAGAATTATTGTGAACACTCCACCGACAAGGCGAGAATTATAGTGATGCTCCGAACAAGGGAGACTTTATAGGGATGCTCCGAACAAGGGAGACTTTATAGTGATGCTCCGATCATGGGAGACTTTAGGTCAAGGTCATAACACGTACGGTTAAATAAGTTCAAACAAGTCATAAGTTCGTATTTAAGTTCAAGGGTTCCATTCAAAAGATCGTAATTAAGTTCAAGTGTTTAAGTCGAGTTCAAAACAGTCAAAGAGCTCAAAATATATCAAAAGGTTTAAAATAGTTAAAGGGTTCAATATTATGTCAAACAAGTTCAAAATAGTCAAAGGGTTCATTATAAAGTCAAACAAGTTCAAAATGGTCAAAGGGTTCAATATTACGTTAAAAGAGATTAATTATATGTCAAAATGTTTTAAATCAAGTTAAAGTGTTCAAATCTATGCCAATATGTTCCTATCAAGTTAAAAGAGTTCAAATATATATGTCGAAGGGCTCAAAGTCACGGAAAGTGGTTCAAATAATAGTGTTCATAACATAATGATCAATTTAGTTCGGGCACAATCTACTTACTAGCATAAGTATTGAAACAAAAAGGTAACAAGTTCATGATAGTTCAAACAATATAGTTTAAGTTCATATAAGTGTAAAGTAAAAGCATGAAGTTGAGCATGTATCTCCTCTGAAGAGTTTATAAAACAATTAAGTAATAGAAAGTGGGGCTACGAACTCACCTTAAGAGCAACGAGATCAGGAGTAAAATGGATCTTCAGACGAGTGGGAAGTGTCTAAGCACAACCTAAAAGACGTGACGCGACTTAGAATGATAAAGAAGAGCGATAGGAAAAAGTGATTCAGATAATCACGAGATATGCATGGCATTGTACCGAGACTTAACCAAAATATTTTTATTCTCCAAATGGGTATACAACCTGCACTTATACCCAAATAAGCGTCTAATAAGTATTGCTTAATCATTTTAACTTTTACCAAGTGATCACACTTTTATTTCTCAAGAATAGACGTAAAAACCATGTTGCTGAATTTTAGTCAACTTCACACCATCGTATCTCTTAACCTATAAAAGATATAAGGATGGGGCTTTCACCCCTGGATATATACTTAAGTCTAGTTTCCAAAACATTAGGCCATTCAATCAAGTCATTTACCAATCAACAGGAAATGAGTTTTACTAACTATAACTACAACCAGAAAGTTCGCTGAAATTCTAACGCTTACGGTTTTGGTCATGAATACTATTCTATAATAGCTATCAAGTTTAAACCAATTGGAGTTGAAAGCTTATAATGTCTAGTGTTGAACCATGTTTTAAAACCTAAGCCTATCGTACAAAAATCTGGAGCAAATCATGTTTTCCAACAGTAGCTCCAGATTTGACTAGCAATCGCAAAACGACCATAACTCCCTCATCCGGAGGAGTTGATAACCCATCCAATCCGCCACATGAAGCTGAGACATATATCTATCTAAAAATGTGATTTCCCAGTAGGCCATAAGCCAAGAATATTGCACACCAACTCGATTTAGCTGCTGACCTAAAACAGCCCTTAATTTATACTTCCAAATCGACTAAAAACCCGTTTCAATCATTTATTAACGACAAGCAATGCCAATACACATCTCATGAAGATATCTCAATCATCAAAACATAAGGTTTATGGTTGAGACTAATTTAAATGGGTATGAGCTCATCTTAAACTACCAAATCTACTAGATTAGTTGTAAAAGCTTAAAAAATATATAACTTATTAAGGGGTGTTTGCTTGGTCTCGCTAAAAAGAGAAAGAAAAGACAAATTAAATTTTGATTTGGTTTTGAACTTGGTAATTAGTTAATGACATGTATAAATAATTTTTAGGAATGTACAAAGAGATTATAAGAGGTTTAGAAAACTTACAAAACCTTGAGGAATTGATTGAGCTCGGCTATACAAAAATAACCAAAGTGACTCTAAGTTGTGAACCAAGCTCTCGATTTGGAAACCAAGCTTATAGAACTCATGTTATTTCTTATTTTGCTCGAAAATAACTAGTAAATGTGTGTGTGTATAAGTGTTATGAGCTTGAAAACAAAAGATGGTATGGAATGGTTGTATGTTACTTTGATCGTATGACATGTGGCCATTTGCAAGCTTGTTAGGATGATAGGGGACATCAATGAAGAGATAAGGAAGGTTCATGTGCTCATGTTTTTCTTAGTCGAATGGTTTTAGGACACATACATGTAATATCTTGAAAGAATTGACCAAGTTGTAGAAATTCAAAGAGACAAGTATGTAAGGGATAAGATAGAGCTAGATCATCTTCATACTTAGTTCGTTTAGGGTTCTAGTTTGGTTTATTTTTGTCTATGTCGAACCATAAATAAATATGTAGGATGAGTTTTTGATTTCTAGGCTTTAACTAGTTGTATAATAAGCTAAAGTAGGTAGTACTTGTAGTTTGTAATTTGCACATAAAATTAATTATTAAGTGTAGAGTTAGCTAGAAATCGATTTTAACGGAACAAAATAAAATATATCGAAGTCATAAAAATTATAAAATACATTCCTTGCAAAATTTGAGTGAAATAATAATTATCGTGTAGTATTTAAGAAAACCGTCGTAATTATATAAATATAACAATTTATATACAAAATAAATTTAAAACACCGGGTGAACTAATAATATTATTTTTATAATCTTAATATGAGTATAAAAATATATCGGGATAATTTTTGGAAGTATCGGATCAAATGTTCAAAATAATTAATTACGCGATAGTGTTTATTTAATAAGAATTTATGCGTTAATGAAATATAAATTTGAAAAATGACCGGAAATTGAGAATTGTGACATGAAAGACTTGTATGAAAATGTTACACAAGCTTATCAGAAGCAAGTTGAAAGTATTGTTTCTTTCAAGGATGATAAGTACAAGGAGGATCTTAGTAAAAGAAGCTTAAAAAGAAAAAGGACAACTGAAGCTGAACAGAAATCAGAGAAGATTGAGCTGAGATCAGATACAGTTGATGAACTGAGGAATTACATAAGAGTTGTTGATTTTGAGCTACCTAAGGCTAAAGATGTTGCAGAAAAGAAGTCAAAGATTGTTACATTCGAAGTTGTAAAAGCAAAAGATGGAGATTATCTTATGTTCCATAGAGAAGATGAAAGCTTTAGAGTGTTTAACTCATTGTGGGACATACTGCACTTGATAAATAAAGAAGACCTATTTCATCTGTATCAACTAGTACAAGAGTATTTTGAACATATTTCATCAGAAGGAATTGGTTTAGTATTACTTGGAGACCTCACAACTATCTTTGAAACTGAGGAGACAAGTACTGATGCTATATGGAATAATCAAGAAGTATGGGAAATTAATTGCTGGAGATATTTTGATGAATCTGGAGTGCATGTTTTGGAGCTAGAAGATGGAACAATGATCCATATGTTAGTAGAAAGAAGATATCCACTCATGTCAGATCTTATGAGAAGGATGCCTGATCATGGAATGGAAGTTGAGGAAGAAAATGACACAGCCTTAATGGTCATTGAATTGTATATCAAATGGACAGAGGCTGAGGATAAAGTATAAGTACTGGTATGATGTTTATAATATATAAATTTTTTAAAAGTAAGTACTTTATTCAAATTACTGCTGGAAAAAACAGTATTTTAACCAAATTATTGCTTGCAGCATAAACCAGTAAATGTTTTTGAAAGAAATTTTTTTTGTTAAGTAAATAATATTTTGAAACAAAAGTTATCAAGCAACAATGGTTTTTGAGATGGTTATAACAATAGGTTATCAGTTCACCATGTTTACAAAAGAACTGGCTAATCCATGAGCAAACGGCTCTGGTAAATATATCTCAAATCCGTTATAGAGTTGACAACTTGCTAATAAGTTGTATGGTAATCAACTCACCATATCAGCAAATGTAAAGAGTTGGCTAGCCCACAAGAAAATGGCTTGTGGTAAAGGCTGTGGAAAAACCATTTATACGGTAATTAGTTCACCATGGTTGAAAGAACTAACTAGTCCAAAAGGGTACAACTTTTGGTAAAGACAAATCAAATTTGTTGGTAGCTGGTGATTTGCTAAAAATCATATGGTTATCAATGTACCATGGTCTTACACACCTAAACAGTTGGCTACTCCAGAGTTAATGGCTTTGGTAAAGAGACATCAAAATCCATTAAATTTCAATGATTCACCTCTCACAGGAGTTTACACACCTGGAAGTGATGAGAATAGACTGAAACTTAAACTAAACTGATGTACAAATTGTCATATGTTGCTGAGTTGCTGAAAAGATGGAGCTTGCTAAATGTTGCTGAAAAGAATTACTGATAATGATTACTTTGATGATGATGATAATATAAGCACAGGATTTACAAAGACAAAATTTGAAGATAAAGTCACAATCTCTCTTTGAAGACAAAGACATTAAAGTTAAATCTACAAAGGAACTTGAAATCAAGCAAGTAGAATTCAAGTTAGGGGAGGATTGTTGGGATATGAAAAGTCAAAGTGTTGAAGAGTTAAAGTACTGAAGAAGTCAAAGTACTGCTAAAGTATAAAGTCAAAGTACTACTCGACACATAAAAGTACTACATGCTTAAAGGACTGATATGCAAAAGCGTTAAGGATCATTATGTAATTCTAGAATGTTCTTAGATTAGTATGGTATTACTTGTCGTACAAGGTTACAAATTGTAAACCGACTAGGGTTATCCTTAAGCCTATAAAAGGACCCCTAGATTGGCATTAGAGAATACGTGTTTTTTAGAGTTTTAGAAAAGTATGACATTAGAGTTTTAGAGTTGTTAAAGAATCTGCATAACAAGCAGATTTAGAGTTATTAATAAAATCGTTGAAAGTTAAGTTAATTCTTCTTAGCTTTGTTAAGTAAACTCCGCATACTTAATAGAGTTTGCTCAGTGTTTCATTGTTAATAACTTAGGATTTATCCGAGGTTATTAAACCCTTAACAAGCTATATAAGTTAGTTTGGTTAGAGTGCATCGATCCAACAACCTGCATACAACAGTTAGCAATAAAACGCACAAAAGTGTCTTTGATCACTTTCGTTGAATTGAGGTACACGGCCCACAGTTCCCCGTTGATCAGTACAAGTACTGCCTGTGATCAGGTGTAATTCCTAAGAATCTCCTTGATAGGGTTTCGTAGCTACTCTAGTTTTTCTCAAACGGGAACGTCTCAAAGAAGACAACACGGAGTGAGTGAACCAGCAAATTGAGGTTTACTGATTAAAGAAAATGATTTGAAAACAATCGTGTATTGCTTATCAGAAAGCATTTTTGCAATACAACGAAGGTTTTATATTGGAAATCAATTTTCAATCACAAACACCTTTTGATTTTGAAAACATACTACACAGTCGACGTGCTAAAGAAAAAAAAATTTGTGCACATCGACCGGTTTTTCAAAGGTATCCGTCAATCCATTTCCTGGACCAAGGTTGATTCATGGTGTGAATCGCCCCATCATTTCTGTCTAGATGTCACATGTTGATCTATTGGATATGTTGGGTTTTAGGTTCCTTGAATAATGAATTACTCTAAGTACTGGAACCACGGACAGGCTTGATGTAACCACGGATAGAAGAGTATAACCACGGATGAAGATAACCGCGGCTAGTAGTATTATGTAACTGCTGATAGTATATTGTAAGCACTGCTAGTTTTCTATAGTCGGTTAGTATATTGTATTAGATAAATATGGAAAAGATATTTATCTTGTAGGTTACGTATTGTATATTGTATAGGACTCCTTAGCCTATAAAAGGAGGTCCTAGGTTAGGTTAGATATACGTATGTTTTATATCTAAGGTCGATACACTTCAAGGTTGCAAAACCCTAATACTGTAAGAGTATTCGTATTAATAAATAATATTGAGGTGTTGAATGTTAATTGTTCTTCTTCTTAAGATTAAATATTAAATTCCGCGTGATACTTAATAAGTTCTTTGTTCAAGTCAGTTTCTATATTAGATCATTTGCTCAACTGGGATCAACAAGTGGTATCAGAGCTTGTGATCTAGAAACTGTTATCAAGAAGAAGTCTGTTAATCTGTACTCAAGTAAGTTAAGATGTCTGAAGAAACTCATATGGTGACTGCTTCAAAGGTACCCATGCTCAAACATGGTGAATATCAAATTTGGAGGATGCGAATGAGACAATACATTTGCATGATTGATTATGCTCTATGGGATGTTGTTGAAAATGGAGATACTCTTCCTTTGAAGGGTGAGGATGGTAAGGTGATTACCATTGTTAGTGAACCTGATAAAGCTAAGAGGAAGATGGAGATCAAAGCTCACAGTCTTCTCTCCATGGGAATACCTAATGAGTTTGCATTAGACTTTGATCAGTATGAGTCGGCTAAAGAACTATTGGATGCTCTTGAATTAAGGTTTGCTGGTAATGAAGCTACCAAGAAGTCAAGGATGAACATGCTTAAGCATCAGTTTGAAACCTTCATTGCTCAAAGTGGAGAAAAGATTGATGGCACATACAATAGGCTTCAAAAACTCATCAGTCAACTGAAGGCAGTGGGTTACAAGTTTCTTCAAGAAGATATTAATTTGAAGTTCATAAGGAGCTTATCATCTGATTGGGCTATTCATACTATTGTGTGGAGAAACAAGACGGACTTTGCTACAATGACTCTAGACAATCTCTTCAATAACTTGAAGGTCTATGAGTCTGAGAATAACTTTTCTAACTCGTCTTCTACAAATCAAAACATTGCTTTTGTATCCACAAATCACAAAAGCTCACAAGATGTATCCACTGCTGCCTATGGTATAACCACGGCGATTGCAAACAATACCACTGTTAGTGATAATGTCAGTGATGGTGCAATCTGTGCTTTTCTGGCTGATTTAACTACCAGTGTTACTGTGCTGAATCAAGATCTGGATCAAATTGATCCTGATGATCTTGAAGAGATTAATCTTCAATGGAAAATGGCAATGTTGACTCTCCAAGCAAGGAAGTTTCTGAGGAGGACTGGAAGACAGGTTAAGTATGATGGTCAAAGAAGAGCTGGATTCGACAAAAGCAAGATGGAGTGCTTTAACTGCAAAAAGAAAGGTCACTTTGCTAGGGAATGTCGAGCTCCTAAAAGACTTGAAGGCATTAAGAAGACAACAGAAGAGCCTACTATTTCTCCAGCTTTGGTTGCTCAGGATGGACATGGTGATTATGATTGGAGTGATCAGATTGAAGAAGGTCCAAATGCAGCTTTTCTTGCTAGTGAAGCTTCAAAAGAGCATAACTTTGCTCTAATGGCCTATGCTTCATCTTCTGGTTCAGATTCTGAGGTATCTAATGATTCTAAAACATCTACTTGTTCTTTTAAATCATGTTCTGATAACTTAGAGTCTCAAAAGGCTATCACTGAGAGTATGAGAAAAGAAGTAGAGAGATTGACTCTAGATAACTTAGGATATAGAGTTGGTTTAGAGGGTGTGGAAGAGAAGCTAAAATTCTGTATTAAATGTGAGTTTGAGTATGTAGAAAAGATCAATATTCTAGGTGGTGAAATTGATCTTAAGAACAGAGAGATTAAAATGCTTAAAGATAAACTAGCTGAGGCAGAAAGTGTTAAAATACAGGCCCTAGATGAAAAAGAAAAACATGTTGTTAGGGTTGCTAAAACACAATATGCTTCTGATCTAGTTAGGAAACCAATAGGTCAAAAACTGTTCAAAGATGGTACTGGTTTAGGATACAATGATATGCCACCACCCCCTTTGATGAAACATGCACCACCTGCTAAAGAACTGTCATTTAGTAGTGAATTCAGTTTTAATAAACCTGTTGAAGAAGTAAATTAGACTGAAACACCTAAGATAAGTTCTGATAAGTTATCTGGTGCTCCCATAATTGAAGATTGGGAATCAGATTCTGAGGATGATAGAACTGAATCAACTAAGTCTGAAAAGGTAGAGCCAGTTAAGAAAGTTGATTCTAAGCAAGTCAACCCTGTACCAAGATTTGGAGCTAAAGTTACCAAGAAAGTAGTAGAGTACAGGGAAATTCCTAGGGAACAGATGAAACAATATAAACCTAGGGGTAATCAAAGAAGCTTAAATGGTCTAATTTCTAACAGATTAGGTGATGAGTTTCAATGTGTAAATAAGGCTTGTTTTGTGTGTGGTAGTTTTGAACACTTACAGAGAAATTGTCATAAAAACAGACCACAAGTTTGGAATCATTGGAGGAGGGTAAATCATAAAAACTTTTCAAGAAAAACAAACCCTCATCATAACAGTAACATGATTCCAAGAGCAGTGCTGATGAGAAATGGGAATACAAAATCAATTGTCACTGCTTCACCTAAATGGGTTCCAACCACGGCTAAGCAAAATGTAAACACGGCTAAGCAGTGTCAAACCACTGATAAGCCAAATATCATCACTGATTCAAAAGAAGTTTTAAAAATTCCAAAGGTGATAACTGATACAGTGGTTGTAAATCATTATTATGCTGTTAAGGCCTCAGCAAGTTGGCAATGGAAGCCTAAGACAAAGGTTTTACCATATGTCAACTGTGCATCAATGGACCTAACAAAATTTGAATATTTTGATGCACAGGGCAGACCCAAGTCAGTACTGACTTGGGTCCCCAAAAGGAACTAACTTGTGTAATCTTATGTGCAGGGCAATCTTCAAACTGAGCTAAAAGATAAAGGAGTTTTTGATAGTGGTTGCTCTGGGCACATGACTTGGGATGGAAGCAATTTGGAAGATTTTGAAGCTTATGATGGAGGATATGTGGCATTTAGCAATGATCCAAAGGGAGGAAAGATACTTGGCAGAGGCACAATCAGAACAGGGAAGCTAGACTTTGAAAAGGTCTATTTGGTACAGGGACTTAAGTACAATTTATTCAGTGTTTCTCAAATGTGTGATAAGAAAAACTGGGTACTTTTTGGGGAAACTGAGTGTGTGGTGTTATCTCCTGAGTTTAAGATGCCTGATGAGAAGTTTATACAACTTAGGGTACCTAGGAAGGAAAATATATACTGTTTTGATCATAAAAATGTTCTTCCTAATAGGTCCTTATGTTTGTTTGCTAAAGCATCTGTAGATGAGTCAAAATTGTGGCATAGAAGGCTAGGTCATCTCAATTACAAAACAATCAATAAACTGGTAAAAGGAAACTTAGTGAGAGGGTTACCTTCAAAGGTTTTTGAGTGTAAGGAACTGTGTGTGGCCTGTCAAAAAGGAAAACAACATAGAGCTTCTTGTAAGACCAAAACTATAAACACCATAACACAACCACTGTTTATGCTTCATATGGACTTATTTGGACCAACCTTTGTTAGAAGCTTGAACCATAAGCAGTATTGCCTAGTTATCACTGATGATTATAGTAGATTTTATTGGGTATACTTTTTGGCTACTAAGAGTGAGACTAGTGAGATTCTTAAGAGTTTCATTACTAAGATAGAAAATCTAGTAAGTCATAAGGTCAAAGTAATCAGATGTGATAATGGAACTGAGTTTAAGAATGATGTGATGAATCAGTTCTGTGTAGCTAAAGGTATTGAAAGACAGTTTAGTGTTGCTAGGACACCACAACAGAATGGTGTAGCTGAAAGGAAAAATAGAACACTAATTGAGGCTGCTAGGACTATGTTGTCAGAGTCTAAGTTACCAACTACCTTTTGGGCTGAAGCTGTAGGAATTGCATGTTATGTGCAAAACAGAAGTAAGGTAGTGAAGCCTCATAACAAGACCCCCTATAAGCTGTTACATGGTAGGAAGCCAATGATTGCATTCCTAAAACCTTGGGTGTCCTGTTACCATTTTGAATACCATAGACTACCTAGGCAAGTTTCAAGAGAAATCAGATGATGGATACTTTTTAGGCTATTCCACTAATAGCAAAGCCTTTAGAGTTTACAATAGGAGGACTAGAATTGTTGAAGAGAACCTACATGTTCAATTCAGTGAAAAGACTCCTAGTGTTGAGACCAAAGGACCAGACTGGCTGTTTAACATTGATATGCTAACCAAATCTATGAATTATGAGCCTATCATTGCAGGAACTTCCACTAATGCTGATACAGGTATACAAAAGGATTCTGAAATTGATAAATCTTCAAAGGAAGCTGATTCTCCAACAGAGTTCTATTTGGTTGAAAAGTGGAAAGCTGGTATTGTTCCTTCCATCATACACAAGCAAGGTCCCTCTGATGATGATGTACAGAATTCTGGAGTCAAAGTTGATCATCATCAAGATAAGGATGAGTTGTTGCAAGATAACTCAGTGTCGGTAGAAGAAATTGAAAAGAAGAAAAAGCAGTCTGCAAGCACTGCTAAGCCTACTGAAAGTGCTGATAGGCCATTTGTAAATGCTGACAAGCCATCTTCTACCACTGATAGTTCAAGTCAAATTCCGGCTACAAGTACTGGTGATAGTACTTTCTTTGGACCTAATCCGAAGCCACTATTTGGTAATGAGGAGTATCCACATGATCCTGATATGCCTGAATTAATAGAGATTGATACTCCTACTGATGATGAAGACATGGATGAATTCTTCAATGCTAATTTGACTAATTTGGACACTGTTATTAATGAAAGTCCAATTACTTCTACAAGAATTCACAAGATTCATCCCAAGGATCAGATTCTTGGAAATTTGAATACTCCAGTTCAAACAAGAAGCAGGGTAAAGAACTCAGAACCCTTTCCTGAACATGGGTTCTTTGTAAGATCTCTTCACAAAAGAAACAGTCATAAAGATCTGCAAAATTGTTTGTTTGCTTGTTTTATGTCTCAAAAGGAGCCCAAGAGAGTAGAAGAAGCTATAACAGAAGAAGGATGGGTAGAATCAATGCAAGAGGAGCTTCTTCAGTTCAAACTTCAAGAGGTTTGGACATTGGTTGATCTTCCAAATGGGAAGAGGGCTATTGGGACTAAATGGGTGTTCAGAAACAAAAGGGATGAAAGAGGTATTGTAGTGAGGAACAAGTCAAGGTTGGTTGCTCAAGGATATACACAAACTGAAGGTTTGGACTATGATGAAGTATTTTCACCAGTTGCAAGGATAGAGGCTATTAGATTGTTTTTGGCTTATGCTTCATTCAAGAATTTTGTTGTGTATCAGATGGATGTTAAAAGTGCATTTTTATATGGCACTATTGATGAGGAGGTATATGTTTGTCAACCTCCTGGTTTTGAAGATCCTGATCATCCTGACAAGGTTTACAGGGTGAGGAAGGCTATGTATGGACTGCATCAGGCTCCTAGGGCATGGTATGAATGCCTATCTACTTATTTGATGGACAATGGGTTTAAAAGAGGACTGATTGATAAAACTTTGTTCATTAGAAAGCACAAAGATGATATTTTACTGGTTCAGGTTTATGTTGATGACATCATCTTTGGGTCTACTAACAAGGAGCTATGCAGAGATTTTTAGAAACTTATGCATGATAAGTTTCAGATGAGTTCTATGGGAGAACTCACTTTCTTTTTGGGGCTACAGGTTCAACAAAGGACTGATGGTATTTTCATTAGTCAAGACAAGTATGTAGCAGATGTGTTGAAGAAATTTGGGTTTCAAGATGTAAAAAGTGCAAGTACACCAATGGAGACTCAAAAACCTATGCTACCAGATGATGGAAGTCCCAAAGTTGATTTGAAATTGTACAGATCCATGATTGGATCTTTGATGTATCTGACTGCATCTAGGCCAGACATTATGTTCTCAGTATGTGTGTGTGCAAGATTTCAAGTAACACCCAATACCTCACACATGAATGCTGTTAAGAGGATCTTTAGGTATTTGAAAGGTCATCCTAAATTGGGCCTTTGGTACTCTAAGGATTCTCCTTTTGATTTGGTGGCCTACACTGACAGTGACTATGCTGGAGCTAGTCTGGATAGGAAGTCTACCACTGGAGGATGTCAGTTCTTGGGAAGCAGATTAATTTCTTGGCAGTGTAAGAAGCAAACTATTGTGGCTAATTCTACAACTGAAGCTGAATATGTGGCTGCTGCTAGTTGCTGTGGTCAAATTCTATGGATTTAGAATCAATTGCTGGATTTTGGGTACAATTTTATGCATACTAAGATTTACATTGATAATAACAGTACAATTTGCATTATCAAAAATCCTGTTTTACATTCTAGAACTAAACATATTGAGATAAGACATCATTTTATTAGAGAATGTAATGAGAAAAGGTTGATTCAAATGGTAAAAATCCATACTGATTTCAATGTTGCTGATCTTCTCACAAAAGCTTTTGATGTGGGGAGGTTTCAGTATCTTGTTGTTAGTATTGGAATGATTAATCTCTAAAATTCTCTAGTTGTTTTGTATAAGTTTGTAAAAGTATTGGACTATTATTATGTAATCTTAGTATTGCTATTTCTTTTATATCCACTGATAGTATTTCTTCTAACCACTGATAGAGTTGATCTATCCACTGCTAGTTGTTCTGTGTTTCCACTAACCACTGTGCAGGAAAATGCTAAATCATTATAGAGATGCAAGAAGTACTGAAGTTACATTGTTCATTCAACAAAGCAGTTTACAGCTTACAGCTTACAATGAAACTTTAAGTGCTTAATAAAGACTACATCTATACATGATTTTCTCCTAATATTTCTACTACTACTCTCCTTGCTGATATCGTTTGAATGCTGGATATGCATTTATCATATGCAAATGAAGCAGCTAAGGATCAAAATGGAAAGGATGGATTGATGCAAACGAAGAAGCTGAAGCTGATTGTGGCAGATAGATGGATGATATGCTATTCTTCTTGTGCTCCATCTTCTCTTACCACCATTCAGCAACTTACTCCATCTTCCCTTTTCCCTTCCTGGTTACGATGTGTGAAGAAGCACCATGACTTGGTGCACTAAGACCAAGAACCACCTCTCTGTCATTAGGGAGTAGTGGGTTTCTTGCTCGTGGTCTTGGTTGGGGTTAGATGATGAAGGTTTGGGGTTTGAAGTCCTCTTCTTAGAAGAGTCATCAGAGTCTTCAGAGGCATCACTTGGATTCACCACACTATCATCTTCAGATGATGGGAGAAATGGAGATTTTCTTGGTCTTGGTTCTAATGGAGGCAAATAGGTCAGCCATGGGTTTTCATCTTCACTTGATGATGAAGATGATGAAGAGGATGAGGAGGAGGTTAGATCAACCACTTCTGGTTTGTTCCAACTAGGGTTCCACATTTTGATTGATTGGGGATTTTGGAGCAATTAGGGTTTTTAACCTTTTGATTGGTTTGGGCGTTATATGATATTTGGGTGCTTTTTATAAGTGAAGTTTAGGGTTACTGAAGTAACTATGGGCATGTTAAATGTGGTTGGAGAGTTAATGAGGTTCTTGGGGATTGGACTGATATATATTCTAGAAGTTGACTATGTTGACTTTCCTGTTTTAACCACGGATAGGTCATTTGTAACCACTTCTGGCTATTTCTAACCACTGACAACTATAATCTTTGTCTCTGTGTTTGTTTTGTGTTGTCTTGCAGGAAAGAAGGATGTGTGTGCATAAGGAGCTAGTGTGTTTGCTGCTTGTGTTTGTGTAATAAAAAAAAAAAAAAAAAAAAAAAAAAAAAAAAAAAAAAAGTTCTACGTGATAGATAGTTTTTGTGTCATCCTTCATATCTTGTGAGATCACTTTTCAAGTGGCATGGATTTGCTTGCTCTAATTTGGACCAGTTGGGAGGAGTGTTTATCTATATCCACTGATGGTGTGATACAACTGCGGACAGTTGTTGTGGAACAGCGGATAGTATGATCCTCTGTTATGGATACTACAGGGGTTGTTTTGACACTTTGGCAAAAGTATATATCTCTTACCAAAATCACGGATGGATCATTTCTTTCATCTTCTAACCACTTCCAATTACCAATATCCTTAAACCCTAATAATTTTCTTTGGTTTATTCACAAAACCCACTTCATTTACATCATTAATCACAATGGCTGAGACGTATTCCACTTCACATAATCTTGTTGCTATTCTCACCAAAGATGCTCGCTCTGAAGGGTTCCATCAAATGATTGATTTCCTTGTTCACAGTCACATTCACTTTGCTTTAACGGTTGAACCTACCATTTTTAAATCCTACATACGTCAGTTTTGGAAGAATGCTAAACTTGAAGAGGTTAATGGATTTGAGGTTTTTAGTACTAGGGTGGATGAGAATGCTATTTCTGTTTCTGAGGAGATTATTAGATAGGTTTTGAGACTTGATGATGCTGATGGTGTTGATAATCTTCCAGATGTTGAGATTGTTGCTGGTTTAGAGAGATTAGGTTACACATACAGAGGTGAAAAGGTACAATTTTTTAAGAGTTTCTTTTCCCAACAATGGAAGTTTTTGATTCACACTTTGTTGATGTGTATGAGCAATAAGACCACAGGCTTTAATAATTTTTCTTCAAAAATTGCTACTGCTATTATTTGTTTGTCTGATGGAAGGAAATTTAACTGGTCTAGGATGATATATGAGGGGTTAGTGCAGAATATTAGGAAGAAGGGTAAATATTATTTGTATCCTAGGTTTGTTCAATTGCTTGTGGCACATCAAATACAGGATCCTATTGAACATATTCGGGAGTATGAGGTACATCGTATGCTTCCTAGAGTGTTTGCACATATGAGGAATCAGCCACAGAATGTTGTCATTAGAGATGTTCCTTTATTTCCTCACATGCTTAATTTTCCTACTGATTCTGAGTTTAATGAAGGTCTTGCATCATGGACTAGGAGAACACAGGGCATTCAGCTTCCTCAGGCTAGTGCTAGTGGTATGGTTAATGAGGCTGTCACAAGGAGTGGAGGTGACATGATTGGAAGGGCTTCCACTACTGATTCATGCTTAGATGCTGGTCAGGATAGTGGAAACATCAATAAGACCCAACCTTTGGCAACTCCTAATGTGGAAAGTTCTTTGGAGCTTCACACAGGTGGAGGTATCCCTAGCCAACTGGCTGCTACAGGGTGCATAGATGATCAGGCTCGGCCTGGTGCTATGTCTTCTATATCCAATGATTCACCGCTCGGAGCAGTTAACACAGCTCGAAGTGATGAGGATAGATTGGTACTTGACAATGAATTGACGGTTAATGACTTTGTACATGATGACTTTTTCGATGAACCACCTCTCGGACCAGATAACACAGGTCGAAGTGGGGAGGATATTCTTGAACGTGTAAATGCATTGACGGTTCAGTGTGCTAAAATGGAGGATAAGATTTCAGGTCTACAGGAGTTAACTGTGCTTCAGGGTAAGACTATTCGGAGGTTGAAGCATAGGGTCTTGGTTTTGGAGAGAGTGAAAAGACCTGGACTTGCTGTTTTGAAAGCTTTGCGGCGTATGAAAAAGAAGGTGGACTCCTCTACTACTCTGAATGTGAATGATGTATCCAAACAGGGGAGGAGTGATGGCATGAATTCAGGGGAGGCTATGGATGTATCTGTGAGTGTACCTATGGAGGAAGATGTTGACAGTGGAGATCAAGAATTTTTGGTTTCTGATAAAGATGGGAATGCAGTTGTTCTTGAAGAATTGAAGAATGTTGATGCAGTACAGAACACAACAACTGATAGTATATCTGAAACCATGGTTAGTACTTTTCTAACCACTGATGTAGTTTCAGACTTGGATATTGTTTCTGCTACTGTCATACCCATTGCTATCACAACTACTTCTACTGTTGTTACAACTCTTTCTGAATTACCATCTAAGCCTAAAGAAGTAGAGAAAGAGGTTGCGAGTACATTGATTAATCTGAGCAAAACATCATCTATACCTACATCAACCATTGCACCTGTTTTATCTGTTCAGTCTACTGCTACTAAACCAAGAGGTAAAAGTTTGGTTATTGGTGAACCTTTGAAGAAGAAAGTGGTTAAATCTAATGTTGAAAAAGGTAAAGAAGTAGTGTTGAAGTTTAAGAATAAAGCAGAACAAGAAGCTTATGATGCAGAGTATGCTAAAAGTGTTGAAGATGAGGATAAAGCAGTTTTGATGAAGAGAAAGCAAGATGAAGAGGAAGCTAGTCAGAAGTTGTTAGCTACATGGTATGAATCACAAAATTATCTTAAAGCTTCTGAATTAATAAATGATGAGTATACTGTACAAGAATGGGCTTTCTTTGATGATGAAGAAAAAGCTAGACTTTTGGGTATACTGGCAAGAAAGGTTAGTAAAGAAAAGAAGCGAGTTGTAAGAAGGAAACCTCCTACTATTGCTCAGCTGAGGAATGTATTGATGAAGATTATCAAGAATTCTGGCATATATGTTTCTGATAATCTTAGTAGCTGTTCCTTTAAAAGAATTCTTGAGCTTTATGAGAGATGTATGAGGATTAACAATGATGACTTTTGTCCAATGAATTCTAAAAAGGAAGAAGAGTGGATTAAAGAACATGATGAATGGATGCAAAGTAAAAGAAAAAGAAAATCTGAGGTTCAGGTGACATCTGATTCTAAAAGATTGAAAGTTGTTGAAGATGTAAATCAAATCATTTCTTATGAGTTTAAGCTTTTAGATGGAAGTGAAGGGGTTTGGAAAATTCTAAGACTCAATAATGAAGTTTCTGAGTATAATAAATTTTCACAAATGCTTCAGTATTTTGATAGAGATGATTGTTGAATCTTTGGATACTTTACAAGAATAAATTTGGTGAAGTGCATCCAGATGATTACCATGAGAGGCTGATGTATCATAATTTGAAGATTCTATTTGAGCCTACTCATGATGAACCTGAATGGCAAGGACTCTACAATGGTCAAGTTACTAGATGGTTTTTATATCAAACCTGTGGAGTTCATGTTTTAACTGTTTCTGGAATGGTTATTCATATGCTTGTAGAAGGTGATTATCCACAATTGAATAAGCATCCAGGAATAATTGCTCAGATGTTGAAGCCTGGTTGTTTCAAGATGTTAGTATCCTATGATGGTCAAGCTTATGATTTGTTGAAGAAGTATGAGAAGATACTTAAAGCTAGTAAGTGTTTGGCTACATCCTCCAATTCAGATGTTTTGAGCTTAAAGAAAACTTGAAGAATTCTGTTGGAATTTATCAAGTTTAGGGGAGGATTGTTGGGTTTTAGGTTCCTTGAATAATGAATTACTCTAAGTACTGGAACCACGGACAGGCTTGATGTAACCACGGATAGAAGAGTATAACCACGGATGAAGATAACCGCGGCTAGTAGTATTATGTAACTGCTGATAGTATATTGTAAGCACTGCTAGTTTTCTATAGTCGGTTAGTTTATTGTATTAGATAAATATGGAAAAGATATTTATCTTGTAGGTTACGTATTGTATATTGTATAGGACTCCTTAGCCTATAAAAGGAGGTCCTAGGTTAGGTTAGATATACGTATGTTTTATATCTAAGGTCGATACACTTCAAGGTTGCAAAACCCTAATACTGTAAGAGTATTTGTATTAATAAATAATATTGAGGTGTTGAATGTTAATTGTTCTTCTTCTTAAGATTAAGTATTAAATTCCGCGTGATACTTAATAAGTTCTTTGTTCAAGTCAGTTTCTATATTAGATCATTTGCTCAACTGGGATCAACAGGATAGATCTCACATGCCACCTACCAAGAGCTTGTTTTATGTTGGCTCTAGAAGGTTTTCCATCTTCATTGTGAAAATTTGAACATATCACTCAGATGTTCTGGAAATACCACAAGGATAATGCGTAGGACTCTAAAGATATATTCTCACTTTCCACATTGTGTGAAACAGTGAGTCTTCATTGATTGTATCCTAGTGAGATTTATTGATGATCTCATGGCTCTAGACTCAATAGTGCACATTTGGTTCCTATGCCGGAGACTAGGGAGAGGGTCTCTTTCTTCAATATCAACAATCTCTAAGAGAAAGTTGATAGAGAGTGTAGGTTCCCCGTGAGAATGAAAAAAGTCCTTTTAAGAGGGACTTGAGTAGCTTGGGAAATTGTAGTGCAGTGCATCACTGGGTCCATGACGTCTTGTCTTCAATACCGGTGTTACCTTGGTAATCACCGGTAGCATATGAATTGAACCCGGTTTCTGCCCTAAGGTTGAAATAATGGTGGGCTATTTATTTTCACCCTTTTCTCATTCATTTCTTTTTCATTCTTCAACCCCTTCAGTTCTTACCGAGATTTCATAACTAGAACCTTGTTGGGTTTCATTCTTCAACCCCTTCAGTCCGCACTCTTCCCATTTCTCACTTTTCTCCTTTTTCCATCATACAGAAGGACTTTTACACTATCTAGTGGATTGTCCCTGGGTAGATCCCTCCAGCTCTGGCGGGATCGTGGGAACGAATACCTAACCTAACCATCCTTATATCTCCATGCATAAAGTAAGTTTGGTCGGTCTTTTTGGTATTGTTCTTCTCCCATTGTAACCGATTGAAAACCTTTTGAAAATCAATCTAGGTACTCATGATACAAGATCAAAACATTTAGTACCTGAATTGTTTTTGACATTTTTAGAAAAAGCTCCCCCTCAACATGTGCATCATGGATTTGAAATTGCTTTAGCACATGGAGGCAAGAGGACTTGAAATCTTAGATTAAGAATTAAAGATCCAATCTTTGATTAACATGTTCTAAAATGATCTTCATCACTTCCCGATCACATCAAGTAATTTAAAATACTTTGGATAAAATACTTTTGGGAAGGATGAGGTTTTCTTATGATTGCTCCCCCTCAATATGTGCATCGAGATTCGAAAGTGTTTTGCACATGTTAGAGAGAACTTGCACTTAGAGACAAACAATCATGTTTCAATTCTTTTTGGTTTTAGATATATGCTCCCCCTCAACATGTGCATGGAAAAATTGAAATCATTTGGCACATGTAGGGAGGAGAGCTTGTTAATATATTTCTAAACCACTTATCGAATTATCAGTAATATCCAATTTAAATCACAAATTCTCCCCCGATCATAATTTTCAAGTCCTATGAGAATTGTGATCTCTATTGATTTAAATTAATTTTGAAAACTTTTGAGGATAATTGTGACTTGCTTTTGAAAAACATTTTTAACTGATAAGGATCAGATTTTTGAGACTTTAATATCCATTGTTCAAACATGCTTAAGTATCTTATGAAAACATAACGTTAGCCAAGGTCTTGAACCAATTGTATAAAACATTGTAAAACATTGTTCTTTTGGATTATCCATGAGTAGACCTCGCTCGTTTACATGCCAATTGTTTGAAAAATAACCTTTTTGATTTGATTGAAATCATTCTCCTCCTCAATCAATGACATAAGTTGTTGATTGAGAGTTAGAGATTTTGACAAATGATAAGTCCAGTTGATTTTCAAAAATATAGTCCGAGTTATTTTCAAAGCAATTTTTTTTTCATTAGATAAAAAATATTTTTCAGAAGAATATTTAGAAGGAAAAATATTTGTGATGGAAACATTTGTCTTTTAGGCGACAAACATTTGTTTTTAGAATCAGAGCATGAAGATTCAAAAATTAATTTAAGCATGGCTATGTTCTTTCTTTTAAAACTGGTTACTACCTGATATGACAATAAACTACCATTTTTCTCCATCCTATTTTTTTAAAGGTTTATGTACAATCGAACATTATCTAAAGACCCGTGTCATTCTTAGAGTGACAAATCAAAGACCGTAGATGTTATCGAAGAATAGAAAAAGATGGGAAAAATAATATTTTTGTGCTTTTTCAATGATTTTATGATTTTTATAGATTTTTGAAATTTTATAATTTTCTATTTTCTTTTTGTGGGTTTTATAATTTTGTATTTTGCTTTTTGAATAAATATGTACAAGAGATGAATGAAGAAAAGCCTTTACTCCTCGTTTTCCTCTTGAAGAAGTTTGAGTGTTTCCGGTTGTAGACTCTTTAGACCAAGTCGTGGAAGGATAAAATCAAAACGTTCTCTAGGAAGACCTTTGGTGAAGATGTCTGCTAGCTGATATTCAGTTTTCACAAAATATAGTTCCACCACATCATTCTCCACTTGCTCCCTGATGAAGTGATGTCGAATGTCGATATGCTTTGCTCTTGAATGTTGAACGTTGTTGCATGAGAGAGCAATGGCACTCTTGTTGTCACAGTACAGAGGGATTTTGTTGAATTCAAAGCCATAGTCAGATAATTGGGATCTCATCCATAGGATTTGAGCACAAAAAGATGACATGGCTATGTATTCTGCCTCTGTAGAGGATATTGAGGTACTCATTTGTTTCTTTGAAGACCAGCTCACAAGCTTATCACCCAAAAACTGAACACCCCCTGACGTGCTTCGACGTGTATCTTGACACCCTGCATGGTCAGCATCTGCATAGGCTGTTAGTGACATACCGTCCTTCGGGTACCAAAGTCCCATGTTGATGGTTCCTTGGAGATACCGAAACACCCGTTTAACCGCTTCAAGGTGCTTTTTGGTAGGCTTAGCCTGGTATCTATCACACATGCATACAGCGAACAGAATGTCTGGTCTATTGGCGGTAAGGTACATCAGGGATCCAATCATACTACGATATTTAGTTTGGTCAACCATGATCCCCGAGTGGTCCTCATCCAGTTTAGTATGCTCCACCAAGGGAGTGTCAACAGGGTCACAAGAATCAAATCCAAAATTCTTTAAGATCTCATTTGCATATTTAGATTGATTGATGAAAATGCCTCCGGGACTTTGAGAAATTTGTAATCCCAAGAAAAATGACATTTGTCCCATCATTGACATTTGAAATTTGGAGCCCATCTCCTTAGAAAAACGGTCACATTAATTGGGGTCAGTTGAGGCAAAAATAATATCATCAACATAGATTTGAACATGAATTAAGTGTTTGCCTGACTTTCTGGTGAACAATGTCGGATCAACTGCTCCTTTGTTGAATCCATTAGATAGAAGAAACTTCGATAGCGTGTCGTACCATGCCCTTGGAGCTTGCTTCAAACCGTAAAGGGCCTTCTTCAAGCGATAGACATGAGTAGGATGCTCTGGATTCACAAAACCTTCAGGCTGGCTGACGTATACAACCTCTTTCAGATCTCCGTTAAGAAAAGCAGTCTTTACATCCATCTGATAGACTACCATGTTCTTACTAGTAGCGTTAGCCAAGAAGATTCTGATTGCCTCAATACGTGCAACTGGAGCAAATGATTCTTCAAAGTCAATACCCTCCTCTTGACGGTATCCTTTCGCAACCAGTCGAGCCTTGTTCTTTAGCACATCACCATGTTCATCAAGTTTTACTTTGAAGATCCATTTTAGAGCAATGATCATAGCACAGTCAGGAGCTGGTACTAATTCCCATACATCTAGTCGATCGAACTCATGAATTTCTTCTTGCATGGCATTGAACCAGCTGTCCTCAGTCATGGCTGTTTTAACATCTTTTGGTTCGACCTTAGATAGTACGGAGTTGAAGAAGTACCACAAGGCATCAGTTGCAAGTTGTTTACGAGTGGATACTAGACGAGAAGGGTTCCCAATTATATTGTCCAATGGATGGTCATGTGTCCATTTTCTAAGGTGCTCGTGTGGTTGTTGTTGAGGAACTGAAGTAGCAGAGTTTGGATCTTCTGATGAAGATGGTTCTGAAGTTGGTTCAGGAGCAAATATGTTCTCAAATGGAGCATCTTCGGGAGTAGCAAAAGGGTTATCTTCATCATAATTTGCAGCTTCATTTCCATGATGTACAGCTGAAGGTTGAGGATTTGAGTATGAAGATGAGTGATCTGTAGCTGGCGCTTCTTGAGATAGAGTTATTGAAACAGATGGATTATTTGTGTTGATTGGATTCGAAGCTGCCACTGTTGATGGTGTAGAATGATCATTAACAATAGGTTCATAATATTCATCAAACATTGGATCAAACAGTTTCTTCAAATCTTCTTCAGAACGAGGTACATATGGAACTGCAGGTGATGGATTCTGTACAAGAGAGGAACTGATAGGTGATGAGTGTGTAAATACTCATCATTTTTGGTCAAATCTGAACTGCAAAACACTTAAAAACGCTCAGAAATGCATCAAAATACTGAAAATATCTCAAAATTGCATTTCATATGTTTCAGATGCAAAATGTTTAAAATCAGATGAAAAATGAGCTAAGTTTGCATAATTGGCAGTTTCAGTCCCCCGACTTTCAAATCTTGTCAAAAATAGTCCCTGAGCACTTATTTTAAAAGAAAAGTCACCAAAGGTCCTTTTGAAATCATAAGTTGTCATAATTAGTCCTTTGGTGAAAAATTTCATAAGTTTTGAGAATTTACAAGTTTGGTCCTTCAAGTTTCAAAATTGGCAAAAATAGTCCTTGGAAGTTTAAAAATGTCTATTATGGTCCTTGTACTATTGAAACTTGTCGTAATTGGTCCCTTGGCATAACTTTTCAAAATTGGCAGAATTGGTCCCTCAAGTTTGGAGAATTGCAGTTTTGGTCCTTGTATTATTTAGAAACAAAACACCTTTGGACCTTGACCCTTCCCATGAGCCTTGAACCCTCCTTTTGAACCATGACCCCCTGCCAAACCACTTGACCCCTGCCAAAGCCGTGAACCCCGTCCTTTTTAATATATAAAAAACCAAACTGACATACGCCTCCTTCTTCTTCTTTTTCCCTCGCTTTTCTGCAAAACCAGCCACCAACACCAACATCACTCCACCCCTACTCCACGCCTTGTTCCCCCTCCAAACACCTAACAGCCAAAACGCATTAAATGCTTCTCTTACCGTGCACTCAATCACCCCCAGTGGCTATATTAGTTTCCCGCCAAAAGTCATCAAACGGCCCAAATTGCCTCAAGTGATCCAATGGCTGCAAATGCATGTGGGATTTGCTCAGAATACAAGTGGGAGCAGTTTTGGTGTATAAAAGGAAGAAAGAGAAGCAAGAGAGGGGAGTACTTAGTTTTTATTTTCTCATGTATGTCGTTTTTAAATTCCTTGTCATATTTAAGCTTTAAATTGTACCTCTTTATTTTCCTTGTACCCATTTAAGTATTATCAATCAGTGTAACTGACTTTTAAGTGAGAATTCAAAGTTTGGTTAAAGTTTCTATTTTTCCATTTTCTGAAATCAAGCCTGTCTTAAAATTACTAATTATCAAGCTTCAATAAGCTTTATTACACATCAAATAAGCTCACTTAAGCTGTCCATAGCTTTGAGTAAGCTTATAAGTCATTTTTAAGCATAAGTGCCTCTGGTCAACAAAAGTCAAACTGCAGTGCTAATGGTGGAATGGTTCTGAATTGCTGATATGAAATTGGATATGGGGTGATTTTGATCTGATTTGGGTTGAAATTCATTTGGAATTGGGATTAAAACAGTAATAGGATAGTGGTTCTTTGGTTGATTGATCTCAAGCCATTGTGGCTAGGACCTCATGTGAGTATCATATTCTTGGGTCTGTTTAAATCCATGTTTTCTTGTTAGTAAGCTTTAATTCTGTTAACATTAGTATAATTTAGCTTAATATCACTAGTGTAATTGATGTTTTCATTTCTGTGTATGTTTTAAGTCATGACTGCACATCTGTCATAATAGAGCAGTTGAGTTTTGGTGTTTAAGTATTGATTAGCTATCTTGATCTAGGTCTAATTTGGTCATCTGAATCTAGTGTAGTGATTAGTCTAGCTTTGATTTGAGTTTAACTTTGCAAAACAGTGAATCAGACATATATAAAGTTGTTTGGATTTCAAAGCAAATCTGAGTTAGAGGGCTGTTCAGTAGTTAAGTTCAGTTGTTTTACACTTATTTAGTCATTTGAAACTCATTCTAGTTCATATTTACCCTCTGCATAAGCTCAAAGTCAAAATCACCATGAATCTGTCCTAAGTACATGTCTGTTAGAAATTTGTGAGATCATAAGCTTGATTTGTGTTCAAATATCAATAGAGTAGCTTGCATCAGTTTCATTTTACCATAAAACATCAAATTCAGTTCATTAAATTGGTTACAAATCTCATTAAAGTCAACTTTCCATTTCTTAGTTAAAAGTCAAAAGTGAAAAAACCAGTTTTGACCCAACCTTTGTTGAATTTTCATGTATTCATTTCTAGTTCAAATTCATTAAAACTTTGGGATATTCTAGTTAAGTTGGTCAAGAGTTGGAAAGTGATTTTTGGAAATTTTTTGCAAGTCCTTATAAGCTCCAAAATAGCTTGTCAATTTGGGCAAAAGTGCCCTGTGCACTGACTCAGTATATACTGAGTGTGCACAGGCTTTGTGCAGAGCTTGTCACAAGCTCAATTGAGCTTCTCTCAGGCTCATTCTTGGTTTTTAAGTAGCTAGCCAGGTCTTCTTGAGAGTCCAGTATCTGGTTTCAATTTCCAGCTTATTGGGTAGCTTATTTTTAGGCAGCAACTTAGTAGGTAAAATCTGTTTTAGCACTTAAGTTTAAACCACCAAATCTTTGTAGTTTTCATTTCAGTAGTATAGATCAGTTGAATTTAGCTCATTTCTAGTAGTTTTAGCTTATTATAGCTTCTGTGATAAGTTGGTGCTCATTTGGTACCTCTAGCTTATTTGGAGTGCTTATTTATAAGCACTTGTCACTGCAGTTCCATATTTTCACACATAAGCTACTGTTTTTATATTTTTCTTAGATTCAGAATATTATTTTAGACTTTTCTTGAATTTTTCATATTTTTCTAGCACTGTTTGATATTTTTCCTCATTTAAAACAGTTTTTAGGCATTTTTAATTAGCTTTTAATACAATTAAATCAGAAAAACTTCAAAAAAATAAGTTTTCATTTTTTCTAGGTTAAGATAAATATAAAAAGCAAAAAAAATAATTTTTCCAGATTTTTCTTAGTTAAATTTGTAATTTTTAGCAATTTAATTAGTTTTAAATAGTTTTTAATTCATAGAAAATAGAAAAATAATCAGAAAAATACAAAATTAGTTTTGAAAATTCTCTTTAGTTGTTTTAGATTTTTCTAAGTCATGATTTCATTTTTCTAGCTTTATTTCATATTTTCTTATATTTTAGGGTATTATTAAATAGGTAAAAATAGTTTTTAATTAATAATAATTAAATAAATAGTCATAAAAATAATTTCCTTTTTCTCAAAATTTTCTCTTATCATTAGGTTTGTAAAAATGTCATTTTTATATTTTTAGGATTAATACTGTTTCATTTTCACATTTTCTTTTGTACGTTACGTAGTTTTTAATTCAAATTTATAAAAGAAAAATCAAAAACATCATTTTAAAAATAGTGATAGCGTTTATTTAATATAATTTAGCTTTTTAATTTCCTTTCATTTTTCCTCTGTCATCTAGTATCAATCACAAACCTTTTCCCATTCAAATTCACCCGATCACTATACGTTTGGTGATTCAGTGCACAGCTCGTTGGGACTTAACGACCTGGGGAAACATTATACTCCTCTTGATCTTCATTGAATTGGTTCTAGATTGTTTGAAGTTTGTTACGGTTGACCATTCACAAGTGGTTAGCTTGTGCGATAAAACTTGACGGTTTGGACCCAATCAATAGGACTACAAGATAAATGTTGAGATGCGGGTCCAAAACTTGATTGTCCTAGAGCCATTTGCTCAGACAACTCATCGAACTTGACCTGAATTGTTTCCATGATATCTCGGGTTCTTTTATTGTAGATTTGGTAACCCTTCCAGTTTGGTGCATAACCAACAAAAACTCCAATGTCCGCCTTAGCTCTTAACTTTCCTAAGTCTTGACCATCATTCGTTGGATAGCATAAGGAACCGAACACACGAAGGAAAGATATATCAGGTTTTTGGTTGTGGACAAGTTCGTAAGGAGTCTTTCCATGAGAGGTGTGAATAAGGGAACGGTTTTGGGTGTAGCAAGCAGTGGCAATGGCTTCAGCCCAGAGAAACATTGGAACCTTTGAGAAAATCAGTATAGTTCTTGCAGCTTCGACAAGAGTCTGATTTCGTCTTTCAACAACACCGTTCTATTGAGGAGTACGTGGAACACTTCTTTGATGACTGTTTCCAATGCTTTCATAGAACTGACTCAGTTTTTTGTTAACAAACTCAGTTCCATTGTCTGTTTGGATAATTCTGACAGTTTTATTAAGTCGAACCTGTAGCTGTTTAATAACTTTGATGATGACATCTGGAGTTTCATCCTTTGACCTCAAAAACTTACCCCAAGTAAACCGAGAATAATCATCGACCACGACTAACACATATTTCTTCCCGTTTATAGTTTGCTCTCTCATGGATCCACACAAGTCCATGTGAAGAGTATGAAGAACTTCCATAACTGAGTTTGCAGGTTTGGGTTTATGGGCATATTTCTTGCTTTTTCCCAATTGCAATGTTGAACAAATATGATCTTTTTCATACTTCAATCTGGGTAAAACTCTTACGTGATCCTTTCTAGAAAAATCATTTATGGTTCCGAAGTTCAAGTGGTTGAGACGACGATGCCTGATTCTTGCTAAACCGTCAAGTTTTATCACTCAAGCCGACCACTTGTGAATGGCCGACCGTAACAAACTTAAAACAGTCCGCAAATGAATGCAATGAAGATCAGGAGAGTATAGTGTTTCCCCGGGTCGTTATGTCCCAGCGAGCTATGCAATGAATCACCAAACGAATAGTGATCGAGAGATTTGAACGGAAAAGAGTTTTGTGATTATTATAACTACAGAAAAAGTTCATAAACCACAGGGGCTTAAATGCAAATTAAAGAAAATTAAAAAGATAAAAATATTAAATAAACGCTATCACTATTTGCAAAAATGATGTTTTTGATTTTTATGTTTTTATAAAACTTGAATTTAAAACTACGTAACGTACAAATGAAAATATGAAACTGAAGCAGTATTAATCCTAAAAATATGAAAATGATATTTTTACAAACCTAATGATAAAAGATAATTTTTAGAAAAAGAAAATTATTTTTATAACTATTTATCTAATTATTATAACTTAAAAACTATTTTTAACTATTTAATAATAGCCTAAAATACAAGAAAATATGAAATAAAGCTAGAAAAATGAAATTTTGCCTTGGAAAAATCTAAAATAACAAAAGAGAATTTTCAAAACTATTTTTGTATTTTTCTGATTATTTTTCTATTTTCTATGAATTAAAAACTACTTAAATTGCTTAAAAATACAAATTTAACTAAGAAAAATCTGGAAAAATATTTTTTTGACTTTTTATATTTATCTTAACCTAATAAAAATGAAAAATTATTTTTTTGAAACTTTTCTGAATTATTTGTATTAAATGCTAATTAAAAAGGCTTAAAAACTGATTTAAATCAAAAAAAATACCAAACTGACCTAAAAAAATCTGAAAAATACAAGATAAGTCTAAAATAATATTCTAAAGCTGAGAAAAATATAAAAACAGAGGGTTGTGTGTATGATTATGCAACTGCAGTGTAAAGTGCTTAAAAATAAGCACTTAGAATAAGCCAATGAACACCAATAAGCACCAACTGAACACAGAAGCTCTAATATGCTACAAGTACCCAAATGCAACTAATAACAACTACTCTAAACCACTGAATTGCAACTTACACAGATTTGATGTTTTGAGTAAAATGCTAAAAACAGTTTTGAGGGTACTACTTTGAGCCTGAAAATAAGCACTCAAGATAAGTTGAAACTACAAACCAAATGAAGGAACCTAAAGTAGACCTGGGTGGCTACTTATAAACCAAAAGCTAGACCATGATAAGCTCTTATGAGCTCTGTGCAATCCCTGCACAAGTCCTGTGCACACTCAGTTAAAACTGAGCTTGTGCACAGGGGAACTGAGACCACATTCACAAGCTGATTTGAAGCTTTTAAAAATTTGACAAAAATCTACAAAAATGACAATAAGATAATAGACCAAGTGAAGTTTAAAAACACCAAGTTTCACTTGATTTGGCTCAGAAATGAGTCAATGAAAAATCCTTTCAGTTTGGCTCAAAATGACTTTTCCAAGTTTTGACTTTTGCAACAGAAATGAAATGTTGACTTATGTGAACTTTGATTCCAATTTTTGGACTGATATTGATGTAATATGATAAAACAAACTCAATGCAAGCAATGTCTATGAATTTTAAACACAAAACCAGTCTTTGAATTTATAAAAATCCAACAGATAAGTACTTAAGACAGATTCAAATGAAGTTTGACTTTTAGTGTTTGCAAGTGCAGAATTATGACAGCAATGAGTCAAATAGAGATACACAAGCATAAACCAACAGACCCTATCTACTGAACAGTCCTCTAATACAATTTAAGTAGCAAATCCAAACACCACTTTATTGACTGATATGCAATTTAAAATGAACTAACCACTTAACTAGCTGATGCTATTGATCAAACTAAGTTTAATTAACCTAAACACAACTTAATTAACAGATTTGAACTATAGATGACCACAAATACAAGTTATGCAGTGAAACTTTGAAAATCACTTACAAAAGGTCCTTAGCCACAATGGCTTGCCACTGAACACAGGAACAACTAACCTATTCCAAACCCTAACCTAGCTCATTATCAACCCAAATCCATTTCTGCATCAACCCATATCCAATTCCATCACCAAATGAACCCAGTTTGACTTTTGTTGACCATAATCCAAAAAGGCTTGAAACTTGATTGTAAGCTTATAAAAAGCTATAATAAGCTTATATAAGCTTGTTTGAGCTTAAAATTAAGCTACTAAAAGCTTTGACATAGGAATTTGAAAATGAAAATTGCGACAATGAGCTTGAAACTTGAAATATGAACATAAACTGGAATTGATACTTGAAAAGAGTTATAATACACTGAGACAACTTACTTTGATACAATGAAACTTGAAAGAACAACTAAAAATCTATTTAAGACTTAGAATTTAAAAAACGACATACATTTGAGAAATTAAACTAAGAACTGCCTCATTCTCTCTTTCTTCTTCTTCTTTTTATACCCAAACTGCTTCTCTCACCTCTCTGATTGAATCCCACTTGCTTTGATAGCCATTGGATGGCTTGATATCATCTTGACCGTTTGATCACATTTTGGCGCCAAAACATATATAAGCCAGTTGGAGGTTGAGTGAGTTGGAGAGGGAGCATTAAATGCTCCTTGGAGTGTTGTTGAGGTGGGGGGAACAAGGTAGTGTGAAGGTGAAGAGGGGGGATGGGTGATGGAGTGTTTGCAGACAGTTGTTGAGGAAGACAGGATTTTGGCGCGTTTGCTTTGTTTGACCAGTGGGTTGACCGGCTATTATATTATGAAGGGGGGTCAATTTGAGGGGGTCCAAATGGTTTGGCAGGGTCCAAGGGCTGTCTC
>BPTQ01000007.1:182884767-182898494 GCA_019973895.1 Chrysanthemum seticuspe | reverse complement strand
CCGTTATAAGTAAAGATTCACACCCCCCCTAAGAGTGCTTAAAATAGTACATTAATATGGCGGGTTAAGGGGGTAAAAACCGGTTTTAAAAAAAAACCTCATTCACAAAATGTGAATGAGTCGAATACCAATAGTCAGGCGGTACAGATTTTTTGTTTTCCTAACCGATTAGGTCCTCGTTTGCCGAGAACCATTTCTATAGAGTTTAGGCAACTGCCGAACGTTAAACGGGTTTCAACATACCATAAGTCGAGTGGTATAGGAATTTTCACTTCTCAACCGATCGGGCGTTCAAATACCGAACACCATTTCCGTCACCTTTTTGGTATTAACCATTAGTTGAGTGGTTTCTATTATAACTATTAAATAGATTCTAACCACCAGCTTCCAACGGATTTGATTTGTCTTTACCAGAAGCCGTTTGCTCTGGACTAGCCAACTCTTAGATAAATTATCAATATTATCTTTGGTGAGTTGATTACCAATTATGGTTTTTCCACTGCCTTTACCACAAGCCATAAACTTGCGGGCTAGCCAACTCTTCACTTTTAAGGATATGGTGAGCTGAATACCATACAACTTTGGGCAAATTGCAAGCCGTCAACGGATTTGAGATATCTTTACCAAGAGCCGTTTGCTCCTGGATTAGCCAATCCTTTTGTTTTTTAGACATGGCGGACTGATAACCATAAGCTGAGTAAGTGTAAAACACTTACTCCAAAAAAAAATTTTGGCCAAAAATGGGGGAATTGGGCGGTATAATTACATGATAAAATTCGTGAGAATCCCCCCCACACTTAGAAATGAATATTGCCCTCAATATTCAAAGTACCGGCGGTTATGCCGAAACTGAGAACGTAAAAGGGAAATACTACGGCCATTATTATATATATATATATATATATATATATATATATATATATTTTTAAGAAAACTTATATACAATAGCGGGGGGAAACTCCCCCACACTAGGGTGGAACACACGGGTGAAAACCCATGTTTAGCTACTGTTTTTGATTACCGAGTCGCTAGCTTGACTCGACCCCGAATTCATTGGTTCATGGGGAAGCAAAGGGGAAGAAACAATCTCCATCGGACTTTCATTCAAGATGTTTGGACAAACATTTGAAGCGCGTGAAGGTTCCACACCGATGAGTTATATTTCTGGCTCAAGATAATGGTACATGGAAATGTCGGGATCAAAGATAATGTCTTCATTCCCGACGGAGTGAAGAACAGGAGAAGTGACAGAATATATGAAGAAAAGAAAGAAAATCATGATAGAAATCATGACTAACTCTTCATCCTCAATAGGAGAATTCATAGTTTCATGAATCTCATCAGTTAAGCTTGCTTGATCAAGACATATTATGGGAGTGTCTAGATCAAAGTAGAAATTATCATACTCCGGCGGAGATATGATATGAGTGAGTTCATCTGAGAACTCCATGAAGGTGAATGAATCATATTCATAATTGATATGAGTGGGTTCACTGGTGAACTCCTCCAATGTAAATGATTCATAATCGGGGAGAGAATTATGAGAATGAAATGTGGTACTGCCACTAATCTTCTCTCCCATATTATCAAAACAGAAGGCTTTCATTTCCGGATTAGAATCATCGGAAAGAATGTCACTACCCTTAATGGGGATAGGAGATGAAATTGGTTTCTCTTTGAAAGCCTCGATTTTAGAAATGAGAAGACTGACATTCAATAATGTAAGACGAAGAGCTTCATCTTTGATTTCAGTGTCAGTAACTTCATCATTCTCTTCTTCTAAGCTAACAAGATCAGAAGGTAAATCTTCCACATAAACGATGTCTCCACAAGATAACGAATCATCATCATCAGAATCGGAGAACCTCTCAACATGATCTTTTGGGAAGACAAGAGGGGTAGGGATATCACACAAATGCTCGAGAATTCCCTGTGACTCTCTTGGGATTGGGACAAGGTTCTCAACACTAGACTTAATGAATTCGTCCGATTCCTTTTCAGGAACAGTGTCGAGATGCTCGTCCCCCATGTTCAGAGAGTGAGTGGGAGCTTCGGGTGTGATAGCAGTTGTTTGAGATGGAATCTCAACTGCTGGGATATCAACTGACTGAGGGAGTTGAGAAATATTATCTTTAAAAGGATAAAAACTCTCCTCGTCATCGTCATATAGAGCTGCCTTGAGAAATTGGGAACGCCTTAGAGCTGCATGCTCTAGGACTAATAATTCTTCCCTAGAGTTACGGGCCTCTCGTTCTTCGGCTAGCAATTCTCCCATGGTCTTTTCACCACTCACTTGATTCTTAAAGTTTTGAATCATATCATCAAGTGTTTTCATTGCGGTTTCAAAATTTTGGGAAATTTCTTGAGACAACGGCTCAGGTGGAGTTTGAACCGCATGATGCTGTGGAGGTTGGAAATTGTCAAACCTGTGAGAGTCATGATTGTTACAAGGAAATGGATTCTCTATTTGACAATCAGAGCTGAAGTGGGGACCTCCACAGTACTCACAACAGTAAAACTGTTGAGTCTGGACTGGTGAATTATATGGATATTGGTCATAACCTAAGTTCTGAGCATCACCGGAAAACTGTTCATAGACAAACGTGTTTCCGGATTGACACTCAAATCCTTGGTGAGGACCTCCACAAAATTCACAGCAGTAATGTTGATTATATGAAGATAAGTCGGGCTGTGGTGGGTAATTGGAAAAGTTTGAGGGGTCGTTAAATGAGTTCGGATTAGGATCATAATCAAATGAATTCCTCGAACCACAAAACAAACAACTCCCGTTATGAATATCATTACCACATTGTACACACGTACACCAACGACAGGGTGAACCAAAAAGAGGCTCACCACAACCGATGCAAGGAATAAACGATTTCATTTGAGAGTAATGAGAAAGAATCGGTTCATTCAAAGAATCAACAAAACCAACATGGTGATCCGAATGACTATCAAGTCTCGAAGAGCATTTTGAAAAATCCGGAGGTGGGACAAGTGGTGTGCTCTGAGAGCTAGCAATTTCCACTACTTCCGTTATGGTCTCCGGTGTTTGAACGGGTTCATCGTAATCAATTCTGATTCTCGACCTTTTTTCATCGGCTTGAATTTGTTCAATTAGATTACGGGCTCTAAATTCAAAGAGATTTTCCTCGTAACCCTCGGTGGGTGCTTGAGGTAACACTAACATTCGAACGGGTTCGTCAACATTAGAACGTATTTCGGGATGTGGCGTGGGGTCGAAATAACTTTGAAAAGACTTTTTGATGGATAATTCGCACAAATCGCAAAATTCGCTTGAACTAGGCCTTCCACACCGCTCACACATGTACTTGTGACAATGATGTTGATCCTTTTCCATACACCAAAGATGATCATCGTCATTAGAATTAAACATATAGAGGGTTAAGAAGAGAATCAAATGGTCATGAGGATAAAGATGAGTATTTTTAGATTTTTATAAGAAAATATAAATATATGTAGATGGATGGTATGAACAAAGAGTGAATATTCAAATCACTAATCTGCTAAGCGTAAGATAATTAGCACAGCTCCCCGGCAGCGGCGCCAAAAATTTGATTCGTGCTAAACCGTCAAGTTTTATCACTCAAGCCGACCACTTGTGAATGGCCGACCGTAACAAACTTAAAACAGTCCGGAAACGAATGCAATGAAGATCAGGAGAGTATAGTGTTTCCCCGGGTCGTTATGTCCCAGCGAGCTATGCGATGAATCACCAAACGAATAGTGATCGAGAGATTTGAACGGAAAAGAGTTTTGTGATTATTATAACTACAGAAAAAGTTCATAAACCACAGGGGCTTAAATGCAAATTAAAGAAAATTAAAAAGATAAAAATATTAAATAAACGCTATCACTATTTGCAAAAATGATGTTTTTGATTTTTATGTTTTTATAAAACTTGAATTTAAAACTACGTAACGTACAAATGAAAATATGAAACTGAAGCAGTATTAATCCTAAAAATATGAAAATGATATTTTTACAAACCTAATGATAAAAGAAAATTTTTAGAAAAAGAAAATTATTTTTATAACTATTTATCTAATTATTATAAATTAAAAACTATTTTTAACTATTTAATAATAGCCTAAAATACAAGAAAATATGAAATAAAGCTAGAAAAATGAAATTTTGGCTTGGAAAAATCTAAAATAACAAAATAGAATTTTCAAAACTATTTTTGTATTTTTCTGATTATTTTTCATTTTTCTATGAATTAAAAACTATTAAAAACTACTTAAATTGCTTAAAAATTCAAATTTAACTAAGAAAAATCTGGAAAAATATTTTTTTGACTTTTTATATTTATCTTAACCTAAGAAAAATGAAAAATTATTTTTTTGAAACTTTTCTGAATTATTTGTATTAAATGCTAATTAAAAAGGCTTAAAAACTGATTTAAATCAAGAAAAATACCAAACTGACCTAAAAAAATCTGAAAAATTCAAGATAAGTCTAAAATAATATTCTAAAGCTGAGAAAAATATAAAAACAGAGGGTTGTGTGTATGATTATGCAACTGCAGTGTAAAGTGCTTAAAAATAAGCACTTAGAATAAGCCAATGAACACCAATAAGCACCAACTGAACACAGAAGCTCTAATATGCTACAAGTACCCAAATGCAACTAATAACAACTACTCTAAACCACTGAATTGCAACTTACACAGATTTGATGTTTTGAGTAAAATGCTAAAAACAGTTTTGAGGGTACTACTTTGAGCCTGAAAATAAGCACTCAAGATAAGTTGAAACTACAAACCAAATGAAGGAACCTAAAGTAGACCTGGGTGGCTACTTATAAACCAAAAGCTAGACCATGATAAGCTCTTACGAGCTCTGTGCAATCCCTGCACAAGTCCTGTGCACACTCAGTTAAAACTGAGCTTGTGCACAGGGGAACTGAGACCACATTCACAAGCTGATTTGAAGCTTTTAAAAATTTGACAAAAATCTACAAAAATGACAATAAGATAATAGACCAAGTGAAGTTTAAAAACACCAAGTTTCACTTGATTTGGCTCAGAAATGAGTCAATGAAAAATCCTTTCAGTTTGGCTCAAAATGACTTTTCCAAGTTTTGACTTTTGCAACAGAAATGAAATGTTGACTTATGTGAACTTTGATTCCAATTTTTGGACTGATATTGATGTAATATGATAAAACAAACTCAATGCAAGCAATGTCTATGAATTTTAAACACAAAACCAGTCTTTGAATTTATAAAAATCCAACAGATAAGTACTTAAGACAGATTCAAATGAAGTTTGACTTTTAGTGTTTGCAAGTGCAGAATTATGACAGCAATGAGTCAAATAGAGATACACAAGCATAAACCAACAGACCCTATCTACTGAACAGTCCTCTAATACAATTTAAGTAGCAAATCCAAACACCACTTTATTGACTGATATGCAATTTAAAATGAACTAACCACTTAACTAGCTGATGCTATTGATCAAACTAAGTTTAATTAACCTAAACACAACTTAATTAACAGATTTGAACTATAGATGACCACAAATACAAGTTATGCAGTGAAACTTTGAAAATCACTTACAAAAGGTCCTTAGCCACAATGGCTTGCCACTGAACACAGGAACAACTAACCTATTCCAAACCCTAACCTAGCTCATTATCAACCCAAATCCATTTCTGCATCAACCCATATCCAATTCCATCACCAAATGAACCCAGTTTGACTTTTGTTGACCATAATCCAAAAAGGCTTGAAACTTGATTGTAAGCTTATAAAAAGCTATAATAAGCTTATATAAGCTTGTTTGAGCTTAAAATTAAGCTACTAAAAGCTTTGACATAGGAATTTGAAAATGAAAATTGCAACAGTGAGCTTGAAACTTGAAATATGAACATAAACTGGAATTGATACTTGAAAAGAGTTATAATACACTGAGACAACTTACTTTGATACAATGAAACTTGAAAGAACAACTAAAAATCTATTTAAGACTTAGAATTTAAAAAACGACATACATTTGAGAAATTAAACTAAGAACTGCCTCATTCTCTCTTTCTTCTTCTTCTTTTTATACCCAAACTGCTTCTCTCACCTCTCTGATTGAATCCCACTTGCTTTGATAGCCATTGGATGGCTTGATATCATCTTGACCGTTTGATCACATTTTGGCGCCAAAACATATATAAGCCAGTTGGAGGTTGAGTGAGTTGGAGAGGGAGCATTAAATGCTCCTTGGAGTGTTGTTGAGGTGGGGGGAACAAGGTAGTATGAAGGTGAGGAGGGGGGATGGGTGATGGAGTGTTTGCAGACAGTTGTTGAGGAAGACAGGATTTTGGCGCGTTTGCTTTGTTTGACCAGTGGGTTGACCGGCTATTATATTATGAAGGGGGGTCAATTTGAGGGGGTCCAAATGGTTTGGCAGGGTCCAAGGGTTTATGATAGGGTCCAAAATGGTTTAAAGGGTTTAATAAAACAAGGACCTATTGTGTAAATTTTGAAAAATGGAGGACCAATGCTGCCAATTTGCAAAGTTGTTTCAAGGGACCACAATTGACAAGTTTCCATAGTACAAGGACCAAACTTGATATTTTCAAATTTCCAAGGACCATTTTTGCCAAATTTGAAACTTAAAGGACCAATTTTGTAATTTCTCAAAACTTTTGATATTTTTCACCAAAGGACTAATTTTGACAACTTATGATTTTAAAAGGACCTGTGGTGATTTTTCTTTTGAAATTAGTGCTCAGGGACTATTTCTGACAACTTTTGAAACTTGGGGGACTGAAACTGCCAATTATGCAAACTTAGCTCATTTTTCATCTGATTTTAAACATTTTGCATCTGAAACATATAAAATGCAATTTTGGAATATTTTCAGTATTTTGATGCATTTCTGAGCATTTTTAAACGTTTTGCAGTTCAGATTTGACCAAAAATGATGAGTATTTACACACTCATCAATGCCATAACCATGACTTTGTTTTAGAGGCTTTATATAACAGGCAGATTGGAGAAGACTTCATCATGTCGTCGATAGAGATGGTGTACAGGTTTGTTCCATGTTTTCCTCTTAAAAGTTCCACACCATCAAGTTCTCTAACGAAACAAGTATGTTTTTTAAAGGCCACTTCTAGATCAGAATCACATAATTGACCGACAGAAAACAAATTATGACCAAGGCCTTCAACATAATATACCCGAGAAATTACACTATCACCAACCACATAATCTCCATAACCCATAATTGCCCCAAAATGGTCATTCTCAAATCTAACAGTCCAGATAAATTTACTCACGAAGTTCATGAGCCGCGAGCGATCTCCAGTCATATGCTTGGAACAGCATGAGTCCAGGTACCACAGAACGATTTGAACGACCTGCAGTTGAACACAGACAAGTATGGATGACTGGACAGTTTGGATCCTCATGCGAGAATGGGTTCCACTTGGTTAGAAAACGAGATTGGAACATCCACATCAGAAATAGAGTCAATGAAATCATTAGAAGTAGATGCAGAACTAGTAGTGACAGTGGATCTATTCAAAGTATGTTCACTTCTTCAAGGTACAGTTCTACCAGTAGGCATCCATTTCCTAATGGGCATTGATCTTGATAATTTAGCGCACAACTCATTAAGATTGAATTTACGGCCAATAGGTATGCATTGATAACCTACATTACTAAATTTTCTACCTGTTGGTTTCCAATGTCTTCTAGCCCTCTTCCACCTTGGTTTTCTGACCTTCTTATCCTGTTTTCAAGTGTTAGCATTTTTTACCAGAGATTTGACAGCATTACTCACATCATTCACAACACATTCATGATTAATACAAGAAATAAAGCATTCATTACATGTTTTGCAAGTAGTAGCAGAATTCGAATTAATTACAGTATGCTTATAGCTAATACTAGAATCAACACGATTCGTCTTATCCAACACAAACTTATTGTTCCTAGGGTGGTCTTCTACTTTCTTCCATTGATCACTCTTAGCTTGCGAGGTCCTATCTTGCTTTGTATTGCCTGGAGGCTTTGACCCGCTTGCTTTTGTATCACTGATTACTCCTGTAGAGGGAATGATGGGAACATTAGTTGGTTTTGCTACTTTTTGCATTCCTGATCTAGAAGTGCTGGGATCTGAAGTACTTGCAGGTACATCAAAGTTCACATGCTTGACTTTCGGCACATAACAAAGCAAGCGGGTCAAAGCTTAACACTAGGCATAGAGCAAGGCATAACGACTTCATCTTTCTTACAAAAGGATTTAGGGCATGTTGCTCTTAAGCATTCTAAAAGTTCCTTAGATCGTTTGGCATATAAGCATGCATACCTAACTTCACTATCAAGTGGTTTATTTATGCTATCCTCTTCGACAATCTCACGGAGACATTCTAGAATATCCTTAAGGTACGAAAGATATTCTTGAAACACAAGTTCGTTATTTCTAAGATGAGGAGGAATATACTTTACAGTCACAGCATACTTAGAATCCGCAGATGCCTTTGATATAACATTCTCATCACAGACAAGTGGCATTTTCCCTTTTACCTGACTCTTCATATTCTCAATTTCCTTTTGTAAAGAAGTTATTTTTTCATTGTTCTTTTCACGAGTGACTTTCATTGAATCATATAACTCTTTGAAGTGTCGTTTAACCTTTTTATTTTCTTCTAGAAAACTCTATTTTCTTGTTGTAAAACATTAATGATGTTTTGAAGATGAAAGTTTTGAGAATTCTGAGAATCTAAAGGAGGAGGCATTTGGGAGCCATTCGCATTATTCTTATCACCCTTCAATTGTGAAATTTGGGTTTTCAATCTTTTGATCGTGTTACAATGAGCTCGAATCTGTTCATCACGTTTGCTTATTTCAAAAACTGTATCAAACTCAGAAGCATCCGAGGATGTCTTGACATTTGAGGTTTTAACATTTTCTTTGAGATGATGATATTTTAACATTTTCTTTGATCATGGGAAACTTTTAATGCAACAGTTAATTCATGAAATTGAGACGCAGTGATAGAATAATTTGTAACAGTGTAGAACATATCTTGAGCAACACATTGAAAGATCAAATTATCATTAATGATGTGTAGATTCTTTATATCAATTTCATTACTCTTAAGCCACGTTCATACTTACTGACCTCAAATTCCATATCATTAAACATCTTTTTCATTTCTTTAATCTCTGTGTCCATTCCCTTTTGAAGACTCTCAAATTGTTCTTTAAGTTGTTTATAGAAAGGCATGACCTCGGTTAAATAGCATTCTTTAGTTTGTTCAAAACCCCTTTCCCCTTCAGTTATCCCAGTGGGTGTGATTCTCTTCTTACACGTTTTCTCAAAATCAACAAATAGTTGGTAAACTACATAAAGGCTGATTAAGGTCTTGCTATTAGTGGGAAGATTTCTAGGCACTAAATGCATTGGTGTATTTGGAGGATACACAGTGGCTGGTGGGGATTCTTTGTAACAAGATTATCTGCCTTTTGCTTATCTATATCTTTCTTCCAGAAAACTTGTTCAGGGGTTAGTTGAGTTTGAGGTTTAAACATGTTCAAGGAGATCTAGTTTTCCTTAGTGTAATCATGGGGTTTATACGTTATATTATACTTTGTACAATTAGGATCATTTAACTTCTTTGCCATTTTCTCCCTAGAAGCTTCTTCAAATTTTCTATCCTCATCAGTGCATCCAATACATGATGGTGTTTTCCTAGGCTTAAGAATCTCATTACCATCATAGACTACCTTTAGTGCAGCTCTAGCAACTTTTCCATATTCTGGATTGGGTACCTCTACAAGGGGAATGCTATGTTTATCGCTTAAGACTCTATGCTTAGTGATCATGTGAGCAGTCTGAATGGTGTTCCCTTGTATGTACAGTTTGTTTTCAAGTTTGTTTTTCAAAGTTTTTAGGTTGGAAAAGTCATTCAAAAGTTTTGATTCCTTAGCATTAAATTCCTGTTTAAGCACTTTTACATTTTCTTGAAGTTCTTGCTTTTGCTTAACAATTTTAGTAAGCTTTTCTTGTAAGGAGTTTAACTCTTGTTTTAATATTTCTTCCCTAAAGTTACTTTTTCTAATGACTGTACGTATTTGGTTATCCATCTCCTACTCACGGGTAGTCAATTCAAACTTAGCACGTTGTTCATAAATGGCAACTTGTTCCTTATAGGCATTAAGTTCAGAGGTTATGGAATCATCAGGGGCACATGCAGTGTATTATCAAAAACATAGTCATCATTGACTGCAGAAGATGCATCACTTGGTACATGTTCACTTCCATCTTGCTTCACATATTGATCATGTGGGACAACATTGCTATTACTCATATTTTCAATATCTGATTCAATGATTTCAGTTGATTGTACTTTGTCATGCGTCTTTTGCACATCAACCTCATCGTATAGTTTTAATACTTCTAAAATGATATATTCCCTGGAGGGATTGGCCTGCTTTGGTGTAGAAGCCCTTGGAGTTACCATTGGTGAGATACTAGCCATGAAGATGGTCTAGGCAGTTGGTTCATCATCAACATCTAAATCAAAAGCATCACAGTCTGCAACTTGAAATGCATTGGGATTGTTCTGACCCATACCCTGCACTGGCTGTTCATCCACATCAGCATCATAAGTTCTGGCATTTCCCTCAGCAAGGAATAGTAATTCTTCCTCCTTCAACACAGCACCACTGTCTTGAGCTTGCACCAGCAGCATCTTGTCCCTGAAGTACTCTGCATTTTGTGGACGTTTTGGAAGAGTGCAATTCCTTGCGATGTGACCTTCTCCACCATAGTTGTAACACTTGATTGGCTTTACTTGACCCTGAGCCATGTTCCTTCCACGATTCTGATTACCCACATATGCACCACCACCGCCAGCATTCCCATATCCAGCACCAACATTCCCATATCCAACACCAACATTTCCTTGCTCATTATGTGGAAGGTATGCATTCTGTCTTCCTTGCACATTTTGCACCACTACCTTTCCGTCTTTAACCGTAGCATGATTGTGAAGATTGGATGCAGTTCTGAGATGATTGTTGGTGTGTGGGGTTGATTCGATTGTTGTGAGTGGTGAAAAACACAATATCAATATATATAAAATTAACCGTAAAATTCGACAAATTAACCTTTTAGGAAAAGGGTTAACGTACCAAACCTTACGGGTGTGATAAAAGTGATACCGGAAAAGTGATTTCCCGGGTCGTGTCCCAACGAGGTGTGAATGGAAGGATTCGTTGAGTTTCGTGATTTGAACTTGAATTGGTTTTAATGATTTGTTTGATTTGAATTACGTTTTCTACAAATTAATTAACGGGAAGGTAATTAAGGCAAGGGAAACCTAATAAACTACAAATTAACTACTTCTAAGCCTAAGGAATGATAAATTGAAGCTAAACAAAGTCCTAGGGTGCTAAAACTAAAAAAAAACGTAAAAACCGGCAACCACCCGAGCCATAAACGTAAAATTTTTGCAATTTAAGGGTAACGGGTGTGAAATTAATTTTCCTACATTCTATTTGACTAAAAATGATTTTAGAAAAAAAAAACGGGAATTTTTTTGACTTTTAAATTAATTACTACGAATTAAAATCTAATTTAATCTAATTAAATGATTAAAAATACTAAACCATTTTAGAAAATTCAGAAAAATTAAAGGAAACTACTTTAGACAACAATGAATCTGAGAAAAATGAAAAAGAGCACCACTGCTTTTTGGAAAAAGTCACAAATAAGCTTCTAAATCTTATTTAGTAAAACTGCTAAGATACCTTATACATTAAACAGTGCAACGATAAAATGAAAAAGTCCCTAGGGCGATTGGTAAAGAGGATTGTGGTGTGTGCTTGGCAAGGTGTAGACCCAGGTTCGAATCCTGGTTTGCACCATTTTTTGAAACATTTTTTTTTTGAAATTTTCTTTTAAATCATTGAAGATACAATCAAAACAACAAGTTTTTTTTTTTTAAAAAACTTTTTTAGAAAAGCTTAAATAAGCTGTTTTCACAGCTTATTCTACAATCAGTTACCAAAAAAAACTAACAAACACCTTTTTAAACAAGCACTACCAAACATACCTTAATTACTTCTTAGTAGATTTTTAAGCACTAATCAATTAAGGTGATCAAGCAATGAGTAGTGACAACCAGTGAGCATATACAAAGAAAATAAGCTACCATTAAGCAAACTAAGTGGGGACATCAGTAGGCATAAGGAAATCCTAAGCTAATGAAGAAATTTGAAAAATAAGCTCTAAACTACTATGATAATGTCACAATTCTCAATTTTTGGTCATTTCTCAAACTCTACATTCATCATATTAGCTCATGCATAGTTTTGCATTTCACATTAAACGCATAATTTCATATTAAATAAACGTTATCGCGTAAGTTACTATTTTGAACATTTAATCTGATACTTCCAAAAATTATCCCGACATATTTTTATACTTACATTTAGTTTATAAAGATAATATTTTGAGTTTACCTAGTGTTTTAAATTTATTTTGTATATAAATTGTTAAATTTATATTATTACGACGCTTTTCTTAAAAACTACACGATAATTATTATATCACTCAAATTTTACAAGAAATGTATTTTTACAATTTATATGATCTCAATATACTTTACTTTGATCCATTAAAGTTTATTTTTAGACAACACTACCCTAATTTCACAAATGTAGACAAGTTACCTTTACTTATACTTATTTAACTTACATCTTTTACTTACACAATTATACACAATATTAAAGAAAAAAAAATATATATTTTGGAAACACTTCCCCTAGAATTCGGCCAAGGGGGGGGGGGGGTTAGTCAAAGTTGGTAAAAATTTGTTTCTTACATGTATAGATCTATACTCAACATACATTAACACTTCACTTCATTCAACAATTATTCAAGTCCAAGCCAAGATAGATTTCTCTCTTCCTTTTCCTTCTCTCTAAAACCGGCCAAACACAAGAATAAGAAGAAGACATAAAAAAATTTCAAGATCAAGTTCTTAACAACCTAGTATACACTCTTGTTTAGGTTTTGAAATAAAAACCAAGGGTGTTTAGGTTTAATCCTTTGTCCTTATCACCTCATCAAGTAACTAGTAAGCATATCATTTTCATTTTACATCTTTCATTATCATTTCATATGTATTTCATCATTTTTGAGCAAAACATGCAAGACTTATGGATATTTATACCATTTTTACATTGTTTTTAAGAGTTATATATATATAAGTCATCATATAATTTATCCCTTGTTATATATTAGTCTTGATGATGTTGAGGAACCCATGACACCCTAAGAAGGTGTATGGTAGGATTAGAATAGCTTTGGAGTTGTTTTGAAGGGATTGGAATAGGTTTAGTACGAGAAAAACTCTTTTCGATAAGTATTAAAAAGGGTCTGATCTTGTTTTGTAAATCTGGAAAAACGACAGTAGACATAAAATATTTGGCCTAGATATTTAGAAAATATACTTTAAAACGAATCTGTGGCCGCTTGAACGGATTAAAACGGAGCTATAACGAAGAAGTTATGAATTTTTCAAGTTTGACGACGAAATATATTAATCCTGAAAATTTCAGCAAACTATTTTTGTTTTGTACGAGTCAAAAACGAGTCTTAAGCTTTATAAATTATTTCGACTTATCAAAAATATATTAGTATACTTTGATACGAAGCTAAGGACGTATAATACGTAGAAAACGGATTTG
>BPTQ01000007.1:182844380-182872153 GCA_019973895.1 Chrysanthemum seticuspe | reverse complement strand
AACGTATAAAAAATGTACAAAACCATATAAAAACGGACAAAAACGTATAAAAACGGATGAAAATATAAAAATGTATAAAAACGGACGTAAAAAATGGGACAAAAACGGACGAAAACGTATAAAAACGGACAAAAGCGTAAAAAACGAACAAAAACGTATAAAAATGAATAAAAATGAATAAAAACGTATAAAATGTGTATAAAATCGTATAAAACGTAAAATTTTAAAGGTTCAGTAACATGTGCCACAACTCGTGACTTAGGAAAAAATTTTCATTAGTGACTTAGGACAAATTTTTAGCAAAGTTTAGTACCTTAGATGACAGGAATGAAACATTAGTGACTTAAGACAAATATTTCGCAAAGTTTAGTGACTTGTTTGTATAGGTTTAGTTATGTATTGGCCACAACCGGTTACCAATCCTTCGAGTGACTAGGGTGACACTTATAAAAAGGTTTAGTAACATATGTGAAAAACCCGTGAAGTATAGTGACCTAGATGACAGAATACAAACATTAGTGACTTAGGACAAATTTTTTTGAAAGTTTAGTAACATTTTTGTATATTAACCCTTTAAACTATAGGGACTAATGTTGTAAAATCTGAAAATCAAGGGACCTTAACTGCCAATTCTGAAAAGTTTCTTCCAAGGACTAAAAGTGACACTCTCAAAAAGTGTAAGGACCAAAATTGCCATTTTGCAATTTTCCAGGGGCCAATTCTGCCAATTTTCAAAGTTGAAGGACTAAACTTGTAATTTTCTCAAACTTTTTATATTTTTCACCAAAGGACTAAATTTGACAACTTTTGATTTTAAAAGGACCTTTGGTGACTTTACTTTTGAAATTATGTGCTCAGGGACTGTTTTTGACAACTTTTGAAACTTTGGGGGACTGAAACTGCAATATTTGCAAATTTGATATGTTTTTCATCTGATTTTGATATTTTTGCATTTAAAACACATAAAACACTGATTTGTGATATTTTGATCATTTTGATGTGTTTCTGAGTGTTTTCAGATGATTTTGCAGTTTATATTGTACAAAAATGATGAGTATTTACACACTCATCAGTCTTCACTGTTGTGCTTTCTCTGTGAGGGAAAAGTGAGTTGGGAAGACTTTGTGCTTCTTGGGATATAATCAGAGCCGTCCATATGTGTTGGAGAAACAAGCATAAGATCAAAACCCTTGATAGTGTGTTTGATTCTTGAGTCCAATGGGAAAGCTAAGGATTGCCACCATGGAATGCATCATGTGAAGAACTCTTTGGCTCGTTCTGGTTGCAGATTCCAAGCCTTGAGAGTGATGGGGGGAAATGGAGGCTGACTAGGAGCTGAGTTTGAGTTTGCGGGATAGGTTTTGGGTGGGATTTTAACTTGTGGAGTTTTTTGGTTTTGGGTAATGTGGGAGGAAGGGGGAGATGGATTTTATTACTGGTTTGGAGTGATAAGGTTTTTTTTATGTTTAAAAGGTTTTATAAAAGGATTAAAATGTTTTAAGGATAAAGTTTTTTTTTTTTTTTTTTTTTTTTTTTTAAATAAAAATTTGTTTTAAGAAAAATAGGATTTTTACAAATTGGGTTTTAAAAACGAGAATAGGATTTTGGCTTAAAAAGTGTTTTGGAGATTATCGGTATCGGGGAAAAATGGTGAAATGGGTTTTTAGTGGGTTTGGGATAGATTTTAGGTTGTTTTCCCCCTGATCACTCTCAAAACGTGTCTCGGGCTTCCGAAATGTAGAAAACTGCTTCCCGGCTACGTCTTGACTGCACTTTTTCCAGTTTCAACTCGATTTATCCCGTTTTCGCTCTGTTTTCAATCCTTTTGTACCTGAAAGACATAAAACACGCTCCGAGGATATTTTTAACATATTTTGAGCGTATTTGGGTGTTTTTAGTCATTTTTGAGGTCTTAGGTGGGTACAAACGATGAGTGAATAAGCACTCATCAAATTCCCCCACACTAGGCAATTGCTAGTCCCTAGCAATCAATCATGTGAAGTAATGAAAGACTCAAGATCACCAAGACTACCCCGTTTCGAATATTTATTAGATGCGAGAAACTTAAACTGAAATGTAAACAACATGCTTGATTATCAAAAAATAAGCGGTATCATGGAACGGGATTCACACAAAATGGGTGTCTCCAGGGAATTGTAATCGTCATCCTCTTTTTTATACTCCCAAACTAAGTCTAGACTTATTGTGCAAATGTTTTTGTAAAATGCTAACACTACTTATACAAATAATCTATGTAAGTCGAGACTTAACTTTTTTACTCCCGCAATTTATACAGTTTAAGTGTGTGTGTTGTTTTCAAAACTTTGATCATAAAAATCGACACTCATCACGGTTGTTATCTATTCAAGTTTGATATTAATTCACCGGAAATCTAAAAACTTAAGGTTCGAAAAGGGCCTTTTCCATGTAGCGGCTTTCTTCTCGGCACATCCCAAACCAGTCGGCTTTAGGTGACCAGGCTTTTGACACCCCACAGAGAATAGTACCGGAATCAGCTGGATTTCGATTCCAAAGGTTTAGAAACTTCCGCTAACTTAATATTAAGACTTGAATGGACAACAACCACCGATTATTTAGAGATTGAAAACTCAAAGGCCAAATCACTCCATGTAACGGCTTTCTTCTCGGCACATCCCAAAACATAAGTTTTAAGTGACCAGGCTTTTGACACCCCACAGAGAATACGACCGAAGCTTTCTAGACCTTTGAAATTAATAATCTCTAAATTCCCGTTGCTTTTTAAGATATAATTGACGAATCCGAGTTCAACTCCCGATTTAAATTTAAGAAAAAGCAAGTTTCGCACATTTATTCATAACTTTTTATTTCACCAACAAATTTCATTTTTTCACTTTTTTCACTTTTTTTTTTTTTTTTTTTTTTTTTTTTTTTGCAATTTTACTTTTGCATCATTCAAGCACTTTTACTATACTTTCATTTTGCAATATTATTCCGATTTTAAGAAAGTATGCTTTCCCAAAAATTTAAACAAAAAGTTGAACTCTAACTCTTTATCAAAATCGCTTAAAAATTTTATTGCATAACAAAACGATTTTTATGTTCGAAGGTTTGAAAACGACACTATATTAGGTTCAATTAAGAGCTACTGGGAGAAAAAGCCATAGATTACTTATATAAGCTCTAAAGAGAACCAACTACTCCACGCTTAGCATTTTCATTTGCACAACTCGTAAAAACTTAGCCTAATCGTTAAGGAAGCAGCTAGATCAACACTCTAGCAGAGTCGGGATTCCCTTTGTTCTAACCTAATCAAGACTAAACTTTTATCAACACCGAAGTGTTAACACTTTATTTTTATGCAAAAATTTTTTAAATTTTGGGTCAAAACGGGGGTACTAGGGACTAGAGGGTACAAATGTGACAAAATTCGACAGAATTCCCCCCCACACTTAGAATTGAATATTGCCCTCAATATTCAAAGTCCCGGCCGAAGCCGATACTATCGAACGGAAAAAGGTAATACCACTAACCAAGTGTGTGGACGAAATCTGTTATTTTACACAAAAAAGATTTTTGAAAACATATCCCCAGATAAACGTTAGTAACATTGATCGGATATTGGGTGGCTGGATTGAAAACAGGCGCATCAATCATCACGATCAAGGGGATTCCTGAAAACATGAGCAAAAACACAAGAAGCAAACACCGTGGAGGTTTACCCCCACACTTAGTTGTTAGAAAAGAGAAAGAAGTCAAAAACATGGGTGAAAACCCATGGAATGCTACTGTTTTTGTTAACCGAGTCGCTAGCTTGACTCGACCCCGAATTCATTGGTTCGTGGGGAAGGTTTGGAGATCCGGGACAACCATGGATGGTACGTCCCCTCCAAAATAATGCTTCAACCTATGTCCATTCACCTTGAAGTTTGGCCCGTCGGTTTGAGATAACTCGACGGTGCCATATGGAAAAACCTTGGCAACGGTGAATGGACCAGTCCAACGGGTCTTAAGCTTCCCCGAGAAGATTTTCAATCTAGAATTGAAAAGAAGGACTCGGTCACCGACGTTGAAAATGCGGTTCTTGATCTTTGAGTCATGGATCTTCTTAGTCTTTTCCTTGTAAATCAACGAGTTCTCGTAGGCTTGATCACGGAGTTCATTTAATTCATTGAGTTGAACTTTTCGGTGATCACCCGCGGACTTAAGGTCAAAATTTACATGCTTCAAGGCCTAATAGGCTTTGTGCTCGAGCTCGATCGGGAGATGACATGCCTTTCCGTACACAAGCTTGTAAGGAGTACACCCGATGGGTGTTTTGTAAGCGGTACGAAAGGCCCAAAGTGCATCTTCAAGTTTGTCCGACCAAGAGGCACGGTTTTCACCTACGGTCCTCTCCAAGATTCTTTTCAAACCCCGATTCGATACTTCCACTTGCCCACTAGTTTGGGGGTGATACGCGGTCGAGAGACGGTGAGTGACACCGTACTTAAGCATCACTTTTGCGAATTGATCGTTGCAAAAGTGCGTACCGCGATCACTAATGATGGCACGTGGAGTTCCGAAACGGGAAAAGAGAGACTTTAAGAACTTCACAACTACTCGGGCGTCGTTGGTGGGTTGCGCTTTCGCGTCTACCCGCTTGGACAAATAATCGACCGCCACGAGTATATACTTGTTCCCTCGAGAAGACGGGAACGGCCCCACAAAGTCGATGCCCCACACGTCAAAGATCTCGCACACTTGAATGGCATTTTGAGGCATTTCATCTCTTTTCGAGATGTTGCTATGACGTTGACAAGCGTCGCAAGATTGGACTAAGTCGTGGGCATCTTTGTAGATTGTAGGCCAATAGAAACCGGAGTCAAACACCTTTTTGGCGGTGTAGTTCGGGCCATGATGTCCCCCCGTGGGTCCATTATGACAAGCCTTGAGAATTTCAGCGGCTTCTTGGCCGTGAACACACCGTCGGATGACTTGATCCGCACAGATTTTGAACAAGTAGGGGTCGTCCCAGAAATAATGCTTAACATCTTTGAAAAACTTGTTCTTTTGTTGGGACGACATCCCTTTCACAAAAAAGTTACCCGCATGATAGTTTGCAAAGTCGGCAAACCATGGGGTACTCGAATCTCTACGATGAGATACCACATTAAGTGTCTTGAGAGGAAACGTTTCGTTTATTTCCTTTTTCTCGAGCACATCTTGATGTGGATTTTCAAGACGAGAGAGATGATCAGCCGCTAGGTTCTCGGCTCCTTTTTTATCACGAATGATGATATCAAATTCTTGTAGGAGGAGAATCCATCGGAGCAACCTCGGCTTTGCATCTTGCTTAGCAAAAAGATATTTGATGGCCGAGTGATCCGTATACACTATACTTTTTGACAAGATCAAGTATGGCCGAAACTTCTCGAAAGCATACACCACGGCTAGTAATTCTTTCTCCGTCGTAGTGTAATGTGCTTGAGCTTCGGTCAAAGTTTTGCTAGCATAATGTATAGGCTAGAAATGTTTTGATTTTCGTTGCCCCAAGACGGCACCTATGGCGAAATCACTTGCGTCGCACATAAGTTCAAATGGTAATTCCCAATCGGGGGCAACTAGAATCGGTGCTTCCGTGAGCTTCTTTTTAAGAGTTTGAAAATCTTCAATGCACTCACTAGAGAAGACGAAAGGAGTGTCTTTTTCAAGAAGTCGGGTCATAGGCCGGGATATTTTCGAGAAATCTTGAATGAAACGTTGATAGAATCCGGCATGACCAAGGAAACTTCTAACTCCTTTGACAGTAGTGGGAGGAGGTAATTTTGCAATGACATCAACTTTAGCTTTGTCAACCTCAATCCCGTTCTTAGAAATCTTATGGCCGAGGACAATTCCCTCTTTAACCATAAAGTGACATTTCTCCCAATTTAGACAAAGATTCGTGTTTTCACAACGTTCAAGCATCTTGTCCAAATGGGAGAGACATGTTGGGAAAGAATCCCCAAAGACCAAAAAATCATCCATAAAGACTTCCATAGTCTTTTCGATCATGTCATGAAAAATGGCCATCATACACCTTTGGAACGTACCGGGAGCATTACACAAGCCAAAAGGCATGCATCGGTAAGCAAATGTTCCATAAGGACACGTGAATGTGGTCTTTTCTTGATCTTGTGGGTCAATGGGTATTTGGAAGTAACCCGAGAAACCATCGAGAAAACAATAGTATTCGTTTCCCGCTAATCTCTCAAGCAATTGGTCCATGAAGGGTAAGGGAAAGTGGTCTTTACGGGTAGCTTCATTTAACTTTCGATAGTCAATGCAAACACGCCATCCCGTAACCAATCGAGTAGGAATCAACTCGTTTTCATCATTTTCAACAACGGTTATGCCACCCTTTTTGGGCACACAATGAACGGGGCTCACCCAAGGACTATCCGAGATAGGGTAAATCAATCTGGCATCGAGAAGTTTTATGACTTCTTGTTTGATAACCTCATGAATTTTAGGATTCACCCTTCTTTGTTGTTGGACCGCCGGTTTGAAGTCATCCTCCATAAGAATCTTGTGTGTACAAAATTCCGGGTTAATACCCTTAATGTCGGAAAGTTTCCAAGCGATGGCTCGCTTGTGTGACTTCAAAACCTTTATGAGAGCGGCTTTTTCATCCTCACTCAAGTCTTTAGCAATAATGACGGGCAATTTATTGTCACCCTCCAAAAATGCGTACTCGAGATGAGGTGGTAAGTCCTTGAAGAGGGAGTGATCATTAGATTTTTCAATTGTTTTAATTTCCTCTTTATGAAGTTCTTGAAGAGGGAGTGATGAAGGATCATCATTGAGCATCTTCTCGATGAGAAGAATATCTCCCTCGATGTCGATGGGAGCGTGATCAATTTCCCATGAAACAGAATCACTAGACAAGTATGCTTCAATCTCTTCCAAAATAAAGTCACTTCCCTTAAACGGAGTGAGGGGAGGGGAAGAGAGAGCGACGATGGGATCAACCGAAGTGGTATTGCCACTCGAGAATCCAAGAAGTTCTTGAGAATACTCCTCCGACACAATGTCAAGGACATCAATTTTGTTGACGGAATTGTCTTCATAATTGGGAGAGTATTTCGTAACTTGATCTAGATTGAAAGTAACGGCTTCCTTGTTTACCCTTAAAGTGATTTCCCCTTCATCAACGTCGATCAATGCACGACCCGTTTTTAAGACGCACCTCCCAAGGATGAGGGGCACTCGGGGATCGGCATCAAATTCGACAACAACAAAGTCGACGGGGAAATGAAATTCTCCTACTTTCACACATACATCCTCGGCTATACCTAACGGATGAGAATTTGTACGGTCGGCAAGCTCGAGAATCATACATGTAGGTGCGAGTGGGGGTAACGAAAGCTTTTTCCACATGGAGTGTGGCATCAAGTTAATGCTAGCGCCAAGATCGGCCAAAGCGGAGCATTGAACTATTCCTTGAAAATCACACGGGATTAGGAATTTTCCGGGGTCTCCTAGCTTTTCGGGAAGCTTTTTGAGCATAATCGCCGAACAATTCTCGTTCAATGAAGTTTTGGCCATTTCGGAAATCTTTTCTTTGTTATTCAACAAATTCTTGATTGTCGGACCGAACTTGGGCATAAGAAGAAGAGCGTCCGCGAAACTAATCTCGAAGTGCAAATCTTGAAAGATTTGAATAAGCTTCTCCAATTGTTGACTAGTTTTATCACGGAGCTTTTGGTCATTAAGCCATGAAGGATAAGGAAGTGAAGGCTTAGGAATGGTCATCGGAACAACGGGTTCCAGAATTGGAGGTAGGACAACCGGAGGTTGGACTTGTGCGGTACTTCGTGGGCTTGAGATATGCACCTTGTCCTTTGATACCTCGGTTTCTCGTTCCACATCCCTCACCGGAGAAGGATTAGGCATCGAGGGTCCCTCATAAGACTTACCACTACGAGTAGCAATAGCATTCAACTCACCCTTTGGGTTGGGAATGGTATTACTCGGAAGAGCTCCCGAAGGCGAAGCTTGATTCTTTTTACTTATGAGACTAGCAAACATGCTTTCAATCTTGCTATTAGATTGATCAATTTTGTTGCTAGTAGCTCTAAGCTCAGAAGTGAAATCATTCTTCAAAGTGGTAATTTGATTTTGCATGGACACCATCTTAGCATCATTGTTCTTGATGTAGTTAGCAATGTCAATGGAAGCTTGAGGAGATGAGGCTTGCACATTTTGTTGCGGAGCTTGGAATCGGTTTTGATTGAAATTTCCTTGATTTTGAAAACCTTGATTTTGAAAATTCCGATTCTGATTCTGATTAAACTGATTATTTCTATTTTGCACATTTTGATTGTTTTGATTTTGATTGAACCCGGGTGGTCCAAGGTAATTGTTAGAACGATAGCTTAGAAGGTTACGGTCTCCTTGCGGTTGGTAGGAATTACCTCCCATATTGTAGGAACCCGAAGCGGCATATACGCTCTCTTGAGTGAAGCCACCGGAGGCTGGACACTCAAAATAAGGATGTGGACCACCACAAGTCTCACAACTCTTGTTCACGACATTCACTTGTTGATTATTATTATTTAGACTCATTTTAAGTACAGCAGTGGATATTTCTTCAATCTTTTTTGTGAGAGTCGTGTATTCCGAAGATGGAAGAGTGGTAGATCTCATTGACTCACTCCTCTCGGCTGAGGAATCTTAATAATTGTGGTGGGCAGTCATGTTTTCAATGAGATCATAGCACTCTTCGGGTCGCCTTTTCATAAAGGTACCACCGGCAGCAGCATTGATTGTGTCACGATGTCTCAATGTTAACCCGTTATAGAATGTATCTATTTGGGTGACAAGCAACATATTGTGGTTCGGACATCAATCAATCGAAAGCTTATAGCGTTCCCATGCCTCAAATAAGGACTCATCGAGTTGCTGCCGAAAATTACTGATTTCATTCCGTAGTTTCGTCACCATCGACGGTGGAAAGTATTTCGCCAAGAATTTGGAGATCATTTCGTCGAAACTATGGATTGAATTCTTGGGAATACGATCAAACCATGCGGTGGCATGGAGCGTCAAAGAATAATGAAAGAGGTATACGCGAAGGGCGTCATCGGTGACCCCATTTTGCTTCATACTTTGGGTGACGGTGAGAAATTTGTCAAGATGCTTGTTGGCATCGTCACCCGGTGATCCATGAAATTGGCAAAAGGTTTGGACTTCTTGTATCATGTGATGCTTAAGTCCAAAGTCCGTGGCTTCGATGTTAAGCGGGGCAATTGGACCGCCCCGTCCATCCATCGTGGGTTGGCAAAGCTCCTCCATCGTTCGGAGATCGGGAGCTTGATTTTGTGGACCATGTACTTGGACTTGAGGTCCGTTCCCTTGGTTTTGTGCCATGGTGGGTTGTTCAACGGTACGTATCTCGGGTACGTTTGCTTGGTTACGGTTACATCTACGAGCTTGCGAGCGAGTGCGCATGCACTTCCAAAAACAACACTTTCAATTAAAACAAGACCGAGGCAAAACACAGTGAACTTAAACCAATAATCCCAAGTGAATTGATCACTTCTATAAGATAAACGCACAAAGGAGCGGAGAAGCTTGATAGGTCAACGAGAAGCTTATTAAAAACCCGCCTCTTTTCAGCCGCAATTTAATGTCAGGCCGTCCTTATACCCCTCACACAGTTTGTTTATCCGATAGAAATAAACCAAATCACGAGCGACACAAAGGCAAGTTTCAAATCTTTTGTTCGGGAACTTATAATGATAACACCTCAGTTGAGAATGTTATATTGATTGTGTCTTCTATATTATTTAAAACAACAAACAAAAATCTTTTTGTATTTTTAATCTGTTACATATATATACAAAGAAAAGAAAAATATTTTTGTATTTTTGTATTTTTATAAAAAAAACAATAACTTCACGAGGAAGGATCTTCAAGTCACTAATCGCAAAAATCACGATATTGTCGCAACACACCTCCCCGACAGCGGCGCCAAAATTTGATTCGATTGTTGTGAGTGGTGAAAAACACAATATCAATATATCAAATTACCCGTAAAATTCGACAAATTAACCTTTTAGGAAAAGGGTTAACGTACCAAACCTTACGGGTGTGATAAAAGTGATACCGGAAAAGTGATTTCCCGGGTCGTGTCCCAACGAGGTGTGAATGGAAGGATTCGTTGAGTTTCGTGATTTGAACTTGAATTGGTTTTAATGATTTGTTTGATTTGAATTACGTTTTCTACAAATTAATTAACGGGAAGGTAATTAAGGCAAGGGAAACCTAATAAACTACAAATTAACTACTTCTAAGCCTAAGGAATGATAAATTGAAGCTAAACTAAGTCCTAGGGTGCTAAAACTAAAAAAAAACGTAAAAACCGGCAACCACCCGAGCCATAAACGTAAAATTTTTGCAATTTAAGGGTAACGGGTGTGAAATTAATTTTCCTACGTTCTATTTGACTAAAAATGATTTTAGAAAAAAAAACGGGAATTTTTTCGACTTTTAAATTAATTACTACGAATTAAAATCTAATTTAATCTAATTAAATGATTAAAAATACTAAACCATTTTAGAAAATTCTGAAAAATTAAAGGAAACTACTTTAGACAACAATGAATCTGAGAAAAATGAAAAAGAGCACCACTGCTTTTTGGAAAAAGTCACAAATAAGCTTCTAAATCTTATTTAGTAAAACTGCTAAGATACCTTATACATTAAACAGTGCAACGATAAAATGAAAAAGTCCCTAGGGCGATTGGTAAAGAGGATTGTGGTGTTGTGCTTGGCAAGGTGTAGACCCAGGTTCGAATCCTGGTTTGCACCATTTTTTGAAACGTTTTTTTTTTTTGAAATTTTCTTTTAAATCATTGAAGATACAATCAAAACAACAAGTTTTTTAAAAAAAAAAAACTTTTTTAGAAAAGCTTAAATAAGCTGTTTTCACAGCTTATTCTACAATCAGTTACCAAAAAAAACTAACAAACACCTTTTTAAACAAGCACTACCAAACATACCTTAATTACTTCTTAGCAGATTTTTAAGCACTAGTCAATTAAGGTGATCAAGCAATGAGTAGTGACAACCAGTGAGCATATACAAAGAAAATAAGCTACCATTAAGCAAACTAAGTGGGGACATCAGTAGGCATAAGGAAATCCTAAGCTAATGAAGAAATTTGAAAAATAAGCTCTAAACTACTATGATAAACTCTAATAAGTTATTACTTAAACTAAGCCTACATCCATTATGCTACTAGTAAATTAAATCCTAACTAAGCTAGATCTAACTTCTGATAAGCTAAATTAATGAAAGAAAAGTGACCTGTGAGTGCAGACATAAAACAGGTTATGGAGACCTGTGCACAGCTTATTTATAAGCTGAAAAGTGACTCCAAGGTGGGGGACAAGCTGCAAGCATAAGGTTAGCACATTAGAGACTCAATAAAAACCAAGTATGCAAGTTTTGAAGATCAAACAAGCTACAAAAGTAGCTTATGAATAGCAGCTTATAGCTTGCTGTTCTGTTCAGGTTTAGAAAGCAGAAAACCAATCTTTTTATTACAACTAAACTTGCACTAAACTTATGCAATCATTTTCAAAACCTTGTTACTGATTTAAGACTAGTAGAATGAGTTCGACTTGGAGAGCAAAACGGGTAAAAAGTGGGTATCGACCTGGTTATGAGCAATAACCAAACACTCCTTAAAGTATGAAACAAACTCTAAAACAGAAATTTGATGCTTGACCCCCTTTTTCTTTAAGATGAATTTGATGTTTAAATTAAAAACTCTTAACAATTAATAAGACTTAATAACTAAATACCATAAAACATGAAACTGAAAGAATTCTTTTCATTGATTAAGAAAATAACTTACAACAGAAAATAAGAAAACTGATTTTTTACTAAAACTAGGGGGTGCCTCATATCAATGGCTACAAGACCCTATTTATACTAAGTGAGTTGGTCTTCCAATCCTCATGTGTCTTCACTGTTGTGCTTTCTCTGTGAGGGAAAAGTGAGTTGGGAAGACTTTGTGCTTCTTGGGATATAATCAGAACCGTCCATATGTGTTGGAGAAACAATCATAAGATCAAAACCCTTGATAGTGTGTTTGATTCTTGAGTCCAATGGGAAAGCCAAGGATTGCCACCATGGAATGCATCATGTGAAGAACTCTTTGGCTCGTTCTTGTTACAGATTCCAAGCCTTGAGAGTGATGGGGGGGGGAAGTGGAGGCTGACTAGGAGCTGAGTGTGAATTGGCGGGATAGGTTTTGGGTGGGATTTTAACTTGTGGAGTTTTCTGGTTTTGGGTAATGTGGGAGGAAGGGGGAGATGGATTTTATTACTGGTTTGGAGTGATAAGGTTTTTTTTAAGTTTAAAAGGTTTTATAAAAGGATTAAAATGTTTTATGAATAAAGGTTTTTTTTTTTTTTTTTTTATTTATTTATTTTTAAATAAAAATTTGTTTTAAGAAAAATAGGATTTTTACAAATTGGGTTTTAAAAACGAGAATAGGATTTTGGCTTAAAAAGTGTTTTGGAGATTATCGGTATCGGGGAAAAATGGTGAAATGGGTTTTTAGTGGGTTTGGGATAGATTTTAGGTTGTTTTCCCCCTGATCACTCTCAAAACGTGTCTCGGGCTTCCGAAATGTAGAAAACTGCTTCCCGGCTACGTCTTGACTGCACTTTTTCCAGTTTCAACTCGATTTATCCCGTTTTCGCTCTGTTTTCAATCCTTTTGTACCTGAAAGACATAAAACACACTCCGAGGATATTTTTAACATATTTTGAGCGTATTTGGGTGTTTTTAGTCATTTTTGAGGTCTTAGGTGGGTAAAAACGATGAGTGAATAAGCACTCATCAGGGGTGAAGTTCAAGTTCTGCTTGACCATTAAGGCCAATTGATTAACAAGATGTTCCGTGAATGTGTCTGAGTCTGGAGGCTTATACCCTGGATCTGGAATGAGTTTGTGATTGCCATTTCCAGTTGGTATGACTTGTGATGCTTTGGTGGTAATTCCTACATTTGTGTAGAATGCAGTTGAATCATTTGATGAGCTTGCATCTGCAGAATTGGTCTTGAACTTTTCCAAAATCATTCGTTCAAACACAACATGTTTCTCATTTTGGAGCAAATATGCATACAATTGTTCATAGTTGGTGTTCCTCAAACTTTTGTTAAGCTTGACTGCAGTGACAAATTTGTGCCATTCGGGATTCATGTTGTTCACAAACTTTGAATTGAGCTGAATATTTGGCATTGTCATTTTGATATTCCTCATATCATTCACAAGCTTGTGGAATCTTACATGATATTCAGTGACACTTTCTCCTGGATTCATCTTAAAGTTCTCAAAGTCATCATACAGCTGAGACTCCCTGTCTTCTTTAGTCAATTCAGAACCAGAGAGAAGCATCTTAACATTGTCCCATACTGCCTTAGCTTCAGTGTTGTGATTGATCAGCTTGTAAATGTCCTTAGGTAAACCCTGAAGTATGATGTTTGAAGCCCTGATGTCAGCATCGTATCTCTTCTTCTCCTTATCAGTAAGTTCATCATATGTCTTTGGTCTATCCAATCCTAATATCACTGAACCATCAGCAGCAGTTTCAAGAATGTCTCTGGTAGTCTCAACTTGATAAGGTCCTTCATCAATTGACTTAAGTATGTTAACCCCATTTTCTTTTCCTAAGCAATACAGTCTGATTCTTTGAGCCCAAGAGTCGTAGTCGGTTCTGTCCAGCATGGGAGGACGAGTATCAGATCCTGCAGCTTGAACGTCGTCAGCAACAGAAGAAGTGTTTGTGGACATGATTGCAGATTCTACGGGATTTTACTATTCTTTGATTAAACCGGGAAATAGATTCTCTCACGGGATTTTACTAAATCAAAAGAAAATCCGTAAAATGTAACAGGAAGAAATGACATGTCTCAAAAGACAAGTCGCACTCAAGACAACTCGCACCCCAGTCAACTCGCACCCTAGACAACTCGCATCCAAGACAACTCGCACCCTAGACAACTCGTAGCCAAGACAACTTACACCCTAGACAACTCTCACCATACACAACTCGCGCCTTAGAAAACTCGCTTAAGGCACAACTTGCATAAGCTGACAACTCGCATATAAGACAACTCCCTTCACAAATCAGGACAACTCGCATATAAGACAACTCGCTTCAATAAGCAAGCTCAGAATAGACAACTCGCTTCACAAATCAGGGCAACTCGCATAGAAGAAATGCACAACGAGACTCAACTGGCATCCAACAAATATTAAAAAAACACCACTTTTCAATCCAAAAACAACTCAACCATGATGATTCAAACCTTCTAAACCAGAACCTAAACACTTATAATGATTCTAAACACAAAAGTACAATCAAAATCCAAACTTTAACACAAGAAATGATCCAAATGAGGTAAACTACTTGATGTGTACATTTCAGTACATAGATATGTTCTGAAGAAATACAAAGGAATGTATTTCCCGGGTCGTTTTCCCAGCGAGGGATGAATGGAGTTTAATAACTCACGTCGCGTGATTCTGGATTCGAATGGGGAAAAAGGATTTTGGGTGATTTCTAAATTAAGGTGCAAGCAATAATAAAGGAAAGCAAATAAAACTACAGAATCTATGATGAAAATAAGTAAATACGACTAAGTATGCAAGTTTAAACTAAAAACGTAAATTACGTAATTAATAAAACGCGAATTAAAATGCAAACGAAACTATTTTAACTCCTAAAAATGAACTACTAATTTTCTACAGCTAAGAATGTTATTTTAAAATTATTAGAAATTTAAAACTAATTTTTTTGGTTTTTCTTGATTTATTTTGAATTAAAAACTAATTTTAAACATTTAAAATAGAGCTAAAAGCTAAAAATGCAAGAAAATTACAAAACTATTTTTAAAAAATCTAAATTAACTAAAAAGAATTTACAAAACTGGAATTAAATTTTTATGACTTTTTTCTAATTATTATGACTTTAATACTATTTAAAACTAACTAATTGCTAAAACAAAAATACTATTTAAGATATGCAAATTCTGGAAAAATACTTTTTATGACAGTTTTATTTTTCTAAAACTAATAAAATTGAAATTGTATTTTTCTGAACTTTTTATGAATTATTTGGATTAAAAGCTAATTAAAAAGCCTTAAAAATGATTTTAAATGCAGAATAATAGCAAAAGAGCATGGAAAAATATGAAAACTTCCAGAAAATTATAAAATAATACTGAGAATCAAGGAAAAATAACAGAAACTACTTATGAGATCAGGAACTATGATTTGGGCTAGAACTAATATGAAAAGCTATATGAAATAAGCTAAAAGCTGCCAATAATCTACCAATAAGCTAAAACTAATCTCAACTATCTAAAACTATCCTACTGCAACTAATTTGGGTCAAATAAGCTCAAGTTTAAGAATGAAAAGCACTATATCAGATTCTAAGTCTCAATTCCAAACGGCCCTATACTAGCTACTTTAAGCACTGATTACACTATCTTAGAAAAATCTTAAAAATAAACTAAAAATATCATGTTATCAACCACCAACCCAAGTGCTTAAATCCAGAATTTCATCTAATTTGGGCTTATATTGAAAGAATTAAAAATCAAAATTATAAGCAAGTTAAGCTATATTGGGACTGTTGCAGCAACAAAAAGGGAACTGATATGGGATTGCAGGAATGAATAAGATCCTAAAACAAGCTCCTAAAGACTTCTAAAGGTTCTAAAAAGCTAAAAGTCAAAGTAGTAAACTAAGTGTGGCTTGAACAAGGCAACATTAACACTAAACTTATCTGATAAGACAGCAGGCTAAAAGGGAAAATAGGGAATGGATTCCTACAAACTGAACCTAAATAAGCAAAACTACACTTATCCTAAATATTTAGTTACTATAACAGCAAAAAGGGACAATAGAGACTTATCCACAAGTCTGCTATGAAAGCAGACTTATGATGCAAAAAGGGGACAAAAGCAGGCCAAATAAGCTATCACCATAAGCTCCTAAAGCAAATTCAAGGGCAAAAACAAATTAATATTAACCTATGGGCTATTAAGGGAAACAAAAATCAAACCATTACTATAACTAAATAGGTAGAGAATCAGAAGAAATTAAGCTCATGAGACAGAACAAGAACTGATACAGCAGACTAGCTAAAAAGGAAGCTAAGCAAGCATGTAGAGAGTCAAAATAAAGCTATTAAAATTACTTCCAATGGTAAACAAGCTAACAACAAATGCTAATTACAAATCTCACAGAACTAAAATTCAAATTACACGACTGCAAAACTGATCTAACCTTGGGAATATCTGATGAACAAAGGATGTTGGGACAGAATCATGAAGCAGGACAGACACTCAAAAGTACTTTGAAAACTAAAAACTGATGTTAAAAAACTTGAAATATTAATGAGAAAAACTTCAAAACTAGTTTGTGAACTTATCAAACTCAGATTTACATCACTTAAATCATGAACACTTGAAAATTAATCAAAATCCAAACAACCCTTTAAGTTTAAATATGCAAATTAACATGATGACAACAACTAGTTTTGACCACAAATGAATTCAGAAACTCAAAAACTACTTAAAACTCAGCTATAAAATTAATTGAGAACAGAAATTAATCAAAAACCATTTTGACTATGCTGTTTGACTTTGTTTGACTATATTAGAAAACTGAATTTGAAATAAGTTTAAGCTAAAATTAGCTCACCATAAGTTATCCTGAGCTTATGTGAGCTGGTGAGAACAGATAATAGAAGCTAAAAACAACTGAAAACAGAATTGAGAATGAGTAAATGAAACTGGATTTGCATTAAGTAAACAAGAGTACAAATATGAAAACTCAAATTACAATAGTATTCTAAACTAATAAAACCTTTAGAAAACAATTAAAATGATGAAATTAAAATGGTTACAGTAATCTAAATACATGAAAACTGGACAAATTTCCTCTTGTGATGAAGGGGTCTTTAAATAGGCTGAGCTTGAGCTTGGGGAAGATTCTGGATCACTGATTTGTAGCCATTGATCAACTCTATTGCATCATCCATCTAATCTCAGCCATAAGATCACTTTGGTGATGTGTTTCACCCAATCAAAACGCTCTATTCATCCAAGCTGTCATTCCCATCACATGGATTGCCAGCTTGGCAATCCAAGATGCGAAGTACAATGTTTGCTCAGGGGTATGGTGGGTAATTCCATTGGGGAAGAAGAGGGCACAGTGAAATTACGCTTTGGAGGGAATGGGTACAAAAGGGATTTTGATATATTTATTTGACCGGTTTGTGTGGGGATTTTGACTATGGGTAAGCCGGGTCATGGGTGAGACGGGGTATATTGTTGGACAAGGTGGATAGTGGGATTTGATATTTAACCGGTAAAGTTATTTAGGATGGGCCAAGGGATATTTGGGCTTGATTAGTTTTTCTCTTTTAAGGAATTTGGTCTTTAACATGTAAAGATCATTTAGGTGTTTTGTAAATTCAAAGGACCAAAAGTGTAGTTGTGAAAAGTTAAGGGTAAAAATGGTACTTTGGATAAGTGAAATTTATGAGGGGTGATTTTGGTAAATGTGGTGAAGTGAAAGGTGATTCGTGTAATTTGGTAAAGTTGATGGTGAATTATGTAAATGTGATCTAATGAAGGGTCTAAAGTGAACTCCCAATCTTGATCCAGAATTCCGTAATTTGATCTTTTAAGCACCAAAATCCCTGAAATAGCATCCCCGGCATCGGCTTTTGCACTCTTCTTTCTCTCGTGCTCGGTTTTCTTCGTTTTTGGCTTTCTTTTGTCTGTTTTATCATATCCGTACCTGCACATGCATAAACTCAAGAAACCAACAGATATTAGCAATAAACGGCTCTTTTCTTGGTTATTTTGGGTCTATTTTGGTAAAGAAATGGTATGTGTTTTAGCACATACCAAAATACCCCAGACTAAACGATTGTCGTGTCCCCACGCAATGCAATCAACTCACGCTTCTAAAACTAAGGATTTCAATCTCTTTCTAATAAACCTATGAAAAGTAGCAAAGATTCCTCAAAAGAGATTAAGAAACCCTTAATTCTAAAAACGCCTCGTTTACCTTTTAATTCACATATAGATATTACGATTAAGCACATTCTGATTATGAGTGACGGTTTGTTGAACTTTCATGTCGATTAATAACTCCAACATTTTTCAAACGACACTTTAGGATCACGGAGTAGGAACACAACTCAGCGAGGAGTGACCATACAGATAGAATACATCGTCCCTGATTTTTCACAAGTCCCCAAACTAAGCGTAAAATCGAAATCATTGTTAAATATGATTCTAGATGCTAACACTACCCATGGAAGTTACTTGTGTAATTACCTTTTGCTCCCATTTTCCTATTTTCCTCTATTTATTTTATTTTTGTGAGAAATGAATTTCTTCAAGTTTCTCGTTTCGATAATTTTTATTCTGATAAAGATATGAAGCTAAGTCGCTAATTAGTTATCCATCTTCCCTCGAAAACCGTTGCACACAAGAATGAGGTCCACATCAAGGTCCTAATTTAACACGATTTAGGAAGATATCCTTTTTATGGCGACCGAAACAACTCATCTACGAGTCCAGAGACAGAAGCTTTATTTAGATACTTCCCGGATTCAAAGTTTGGCTTAACACTATTTCAGCACATTTGCATTTTTGCAATTTTAGGCCCTTGGTCTTTTCAACCACTAACTCACCGGGATTACCGTTTTATCAGAAGTCTTATTATGACTTTGGATTATTCCTCCACCTTTTTGAAGTCCATGACAACGGGGGTACCGTCATACATAGAAAACTTTTATGGCTTTGGATTTTTCACTTTAACACATTTGGGCTTTATTTCATGTTAATTTTTGTACCAAACTCCGAATCCTATGGTTTTTATACCGCAACACTGCCAGTACCTCGATGTGTACCCAATTCTCATGGGCAAGGATTCTCTAAAAAAAATAAAGAACTAACTATCGGCAAAAACTCAACATCTCTAATTATTATTTGACAAATATGGGGTGAAACAATTTTGTGGGAGCAAAAAGCCATAAGAACCTTCGATGAGCTCTAAAGAGAACCATCTACTCCACGTTTAGCATCTAAAATCATAAGTAACTCTATCATTCCTCGATCTCCGCAAATTTAAAATCTCAAATAATGAAATCCGCGGATGCTTAGCCGATAATTTAATTATCTATGGTTAAGGGAACAAGCTAGGGCTCAACACGCCCGGTCAAGTCAGAATTCTATTCCTACTCTCACCAGCGGAAAGTCAACAAGGTGTCAAAACATATATTAACTTAGCAAATGCTTCGTCAAATAATCTCAAGTCTCGCATTTTTAAAGTCACTTATTAGAAACTAGCAAATTATTGTTTAAGCTTCGCCTATTTAAAATCACTTAGGGAGACTTGCAAAATCTTGGCCTTGTGAGCTAGAATCGCATTTTATAGCCTCTTGTCTAAGCAATTAGCAAAGAATTTTTCAAAAAAAACGCATACTTAAAGTAACTTCTAAGAGACTAGCGAAGACTTTTCAATCATAAAACTAGCAAAAGCTTACAAAATTTATTTAAATTTTCACATTTTTGCACAAATTTTCATTTTCTAAGGAAAAACGGGGTTGCGAGAGTACACGACAAAAAATAAGCAAGTGCGGTCAAATCAAATCGAATATTACCCACCCCAGACTAAAACGAAACATTGTCCTCAATGTTTAAAGGCAAGGGTATCAACGAAAATCTAAAAGCCGTTTATTAAGTATGCTAAAAGATAAGCGTTAGTCGACAAGATTAGGATTTCAGATTTCTATCAACATCGGTCATGAAACTCGAGTGGAGAAAAGTCAGACTTCAAGCACGAGAGTCTTCATATCGAGAAATCCTGGACAAAAACATCACAAATAACCAAACACGAGAAATCGAAGAGGCTAACCCCTTCACGTCACTTATTAGAAAATAGAAAGAAAATAGAGATGCTTGTTTTGTTATCGAGTCGTTTGCTTGACCCACCCCGAATTCATTTGTCCTTGGGGAAGCAAGTGGAAAATATAATCTCCATCGGACTTTCATTCAAGAGGTTTGGATAAACATTGAAGCATAAGAAAGTTCCACTCCGACGAGATACCCACGGTTTTTAATAGCAAAAGCTATAAATGGTGATATCGTGGTCAAAGATTGTATCCTCACTCCCGCAAGAGTGAAGAAGAGGAGAAATCACATTATATGGAAGAAATGGAATAAAGATTTTTATAAAAATTAAGATCCATTCTTCATCTTCAAAAGCAAATTTCGTATAATCCTTAATATGATTTTGATCATTGAAGCTCGTAGGGTGATTTCTAAAAATATCGGGAGGAAGAGGCGGGGTAATGTCATCATTAACGAAAATCTTTTGAGAGAGTTGCTCGTCCCCCAAACTAAAATCTTCCTCAAGGTCAAAATAAACACGATCATATTCTGGAGGAGATATGAAATGAGAGAGTTCGCCGGAGAATTCCTCGAGATAATCTTCATTAATCTTTCGTGGTGGCTTATTTAACGGATCTTCATTCAACAAACTTTCAATCTCTCTTAAATCGGCTTTAAAATCAAAGTCATCGTCCTCACTTCCCGGTGGAAGAGGATCGATGCGAGCGAGTTCATCGGCGAACTCCCCGAGAAGTAAATCAAAAGATGAATTCTTGAGCTCGGGCTCCGAAGGATTTTCTTTAGACGACTCTACTTTTTTAATTTCTTCAAGCGCGACAAACGGAGGGGGGATTTGTGCTGTACTTTGTAGACTATGAACTTGCACCTTTTCCATTATGGTCTCCGTGTCGGACTCATCACTTTCCTCGTCAACGATTTTATTGTCAAAATTGAGAGTATATTCTGAATCGAATTCAAACAAAGGATTTGTGAAGGTCATTTTGAAAGTTTCTGAAATCGAATCGAAAGGTGTCTCAGATACCCTTGGGATTGGAACAAGGTCATCAATATTCTCAAGAGGAGTGCATTCGACTTCCTTATCCCCTATTGACAAGGTATCCGAAGGTTCGTTAATAAGCGGATCGTAATCGGTTTCAATCGACTTCTTCCAATACGACATCACTTCTCTCAACCGGCGTGAGTGAAGGGGAAGAGTTGGAAATGATAGGATTGGAAATGGGAGTGCGATTGCTACTCGAAAAATCGTCATCGATCTTTAAGTTCTCTTCTTTAAACAGTTCATCATCATCACTATCGTCAAAGTCGGAATAGTAAAAGGCGGGTGGATGACTTGGTCTTTGTTGATAATGGTGACTGATATATCTTTCTTGCTTGCCAAAGACGTCAATTTGAGCACTCATAACGGAGATTTTCTCCAAATAATAATCACTCAATATAGTGGTAGAATCGTAAGGAACGTCAGCATCCCACTGATAATGATTTTGCGTCATATCCTCGATCAAATCATAAGCTTCTTGAGGAGTCTTCCGCATGAGATTCCCACTAGCTGCCAACATGATTTTGTCTCGATCAATCGTAGTAATACCATGATAAAAGGTTAGGATTTGATCAAGAATCAAAATTCGATGATCGGGACATTTCTGTAATAACGATTTGAATCTTTCCCAAGCTTCAAATACGGATTCCTTGGGTAATTGCCGGAAATTAAGAATTTCTTTACTCAACTGCATCGTTTTTGAATATGGAAAGTATTTTGAAAGAAACTTGCGAAACATCTCTTCCCAGGTATGAATTGAATATTTTTCAAGAGTGTAAAACCAAGATTCGGCTTCGTGGGTTAAAGAGAAGGGGAAAATATTCAATCGGATGTCATCTTGAGAAACGTCACGCTGCTTCATGGATTGAGTGATAGATAAAAACTTGTTCAAGTGCTCATTAGCATCTTCGTCGTTATATCCATGAAATTGACAATGATGTCGAAAAAGACGAACCATTTTCAATCTAAACTTGGTTACCGGAACGATCGGTCCTCCTCGACCAATAAGTGATGGACGATAGAAATCCTCCATGGTCCGAAGATCATGGGGATCAAATGGTGAGAAATCTAGCATTGTGGAGAATTAAACAATTTAGAGGTAAAGAGAGAAAAATTAAACATTTTAGAGGAAAACGAAGATTATTTTTGGGTTTTTAAAGATAGAAAAAATAAAAGGAAAACAAATTTTGAAAGGGAAAATATTTTTGGGTTTTTATAAAAGACATATTTACAAAAACAACGATAACTTCTCGGGGAAGGATCTTCAAATACACGTGAATCGAGACGGAATCGGAAACTCGCTACATGCCCTCCCCGGTAGCGGCGACATTTTTTGATTTGTTCATTTCAGTACATAGATATTTTCCGAAGAAATACAAAGGAATGTATTTTCCGGGTCGTTTTCCCAGCGAGGGATGAATGGAGTTTAATAACTCACGTCGCGTGATTCGGGATTCGAATGGGGAAAAAGGATTTTGGGTGATTTCTAAACTAAGGTGCAAGAAAGAATAAAGGAAAGCAAAGAAAATTACAGAATCTATGATGAAAATAAGTAAATACGACTAAGTATGCAAGTTTAAACTAAAAACGTAACTTACGTAATTAATAAAACGCGAATTAAAATGCAAACTAAACTATTTTAACTCCTAAAAATGAACTACTAATTTTTTACAGCTAAGAATGTTATTTAAAAATTATTAGAAATTTAAAACTAATTTTTTTGGTTTTTCTTGATTTATTTTGAATTAAAAACTAATTTTAAACATTTAAAATAGAGCTAAAATGCTCAAAATGCAAGAAAATTACAAAACTATTTTTCAAAAATCTAAATTAACTAAAAAGAATTTTCAAAACTGGAATTACATTTTTATGACTTTTTCTGTAATTATTATGAATTTAATACTATTTAAAACTAATTAAACTGCTAAAAAAAATACTATTTAAGCTATGAAAATTCTGGAAAATTACTTTTTATGACAGTTTTATTTTTCTAAAACTAAGAAAATTAAAATTGTATTTTTCTGAACTTTTTCTGAATTATTTGGATTAAAAGCTAATTAAAAAGCCTTAAAAATGATTTTAAATGCAGAAAAATAGCAAAAGAGCATGGAAAAATATGAAAACTTCCAGAAAACTATAAACTAATACTGAGAATCAAGGAAAAATAACAGAAACTACTTATGAGATCAGGAACTATGATTTGGTCTAGAACTGATATGAAAAGCCATATGAAATAAGCTAAAAGCTGCCAATAATCTACGAATAAGCTAAAACTAATCTCAACTATCTAAAACTATCCTACTGCAACTAATTTGGGTCAAATAAGCTCAAGTTTAAGAATGAAAAGCACTATATCAGATTCTAAGTCTCAATTCCAAACGGCCCTATACTAGCTACTTTAAGCACTGATTACATTATCTTAGAAAAATCTTAAAAATAAACTAAAAATATCATGTTATCAGCCACCAACCCAAGTGCTTAAATCCAGAATTTCATCTAATTTGGGCTTATATTGAAAGAATTAAAAATCAAAATTATAAGCAAGTTAGGCTATATTGGGACTGTTGCAGCAACAAAAAGGGAACTGAAATAGTGTAGGGTTTAAAACGTAAAATAACTAAAGATTTTATATTTTTTTTGAATTTAGACTTGCGATTTCCTTTTGCATCATTCAAGCAATATTACTCACTTTCATTTTGCAACATTATTCCGATTTTAAGAAAGTATGCTTTTCCAAAAATTTAAATAAAAAGTTAAACTCGGACTCTATATCAATTTTGCTTAAAAACTTTTTGTTGTAACAAGACTATTTGAATGTTCAAAAGTTTGACAACGAGCACGTATTTTAGGCGGGTTAGTTATCTTCTGGGAGAAAAAGCTATAGATTACTTATATAAGCTCTACAGAGAACCAACTACTCCACGCTTAGCATTTTCATTTGCACAACTCGTAAAAACTTATCCTAAATGTTAAGAGAGCAACTAGATCAACACTTTAGCAGAGTCGGGATTCCCTTTGTTCTAACCTAATCAAGACTAAACTACCATTAACACTGAAGCATTAACGTTTTATTTTTGTGCAAAGAACTTCTTTTTCATGCAAAATTTAAATAAAAACGATAAAAATTTTAAAATTTTGGTCAAAACAGGGGTGCTAGGGACTAAAGGGTACAAATGTGACAAAATTCGACAGAATTCCCCCCCACACTTAGAACTGAATATTGCCCTCAATATTCAAAGTCCCGGCTGAAGCTGATACTATAGAACGAAAAAGGGTAGTACCACTAACAAAGTGTGTGGACAAATTCTTGCATTTTACACAAAAAGGATTTTTGAAACATATCCCCAGATAAACGTTAGTAAAAAGATCGGATATTGGACGGCTGGATTGAAAACAGGCGCATCAATCATCACGATCATAGGGATTCCTAAAAACATGGGCAAACACTGTAGAGGTTTCCCCCCAAACTTAGTCATTAGAAAGTAGAAAGAAGTCAGAAACATGGGTTGTTACCCATGAAATGCTACTATTTTTGTTAACCGAGTCGCTAGCTTGACTCGACCTCGAATTCATTAGTCCATGGGGGAGCAAGTGGAAGAGAAAATCTCCATCGGACTTTCATTCAAATGGTTTGGATAAACATTGAAGGTGCTGAAAGTTCCACTCGATGAGATACATCCAGCTCAAAAGAATGGGAAATGAAGATGTCGGGAGTCAAAAATGGTATCTTCACTCCCGTAGGAATTAATACATGGAGAAGTCACGGGATAAGATGAAAAAATGTCAATTTCATGACAACGGGTGGGTTGGGCGGGCAAAAGATTAGATTGAGGAACATTAAGCGAATGTTCAGAAATCTCATCTACCACTTTAGCAATGAAAACATCCGTATCGGGCTTAGAAGAGGTTCCATCATCCGGCAATTTCGCAGGCGGATGAGTGGATGATGGACCTAAGCCATAATCAACACTCTCAATACCTGAAGGTATCAAGTCATCCGGAGATAGAAATGAGTCGACCTCTTCCATAAGAGTGTCACTCGACGAGTTATCAGAAGACCAATTGTAAAGAAGATTTTCCAATTCAGTAAGGTCGGCTTCAAAGTCAAAGTGAGCATCATTATCTCCCGGCAGAGAATGATCAACGAGAGCGAGTTCATTGGCGAACTCCTCGAGAAGGTCTAACGTCGAAGTGGGATTGCCACTATTCTTCTCTTCGGGTAACGAGGGAGATGCAACGGGGTTTTCCATGTAAAAGTCACTATCCTCATTCTGAATGTCAAAGATCGGATTATCTAAAATTAGAGTGAATTCAGAATCAAAATCAAATAGAGGATTATTGAATGCCGTAGTGCAAGGTTTGTCAGACACAACAAAAATATCTTCATCATCCGTTTCAAAATCAGTGTCAATTTCAAGATCTTCGGGTTCAAAATCTCTCACTTCTTCCAAGCTGACTAGCTCAGAAGGAACTTCCTCAACATACTCGATGTCTCCACACGATAAAGAATTGTCAAACGACGTATAATCTTTTTCAAACTCGGAGATCATCTCAATAGATTCTTTTAGGGTGGGAGAAGAATCATTATCGAGAGGCTCATCACACATATTACCGGAGATAACCTCGGACTCACTTGGGGATGGGACGAAGTTCTCTGCACAAGATGATTCCATTTCCGGAATAGTGCTAAGATGTTCGTCTCCCTTTAAAAGGTTATCCGATGGTTTTATGGTAGATAGGCAATATGAGGGCGGAGAGTGGACATGTGCGGTAGTTTGTGGGCTAAAAATATGCACCTCGTCCTTTATCGTCTCCCAATCTTCCTCATCCTCGTCATCGAGAATGCAAGCCTCGTTAAATATGGAACGCCTTTTAGCTGCTCGTTCTTTGACTATGTGGAAAACTAGAAGGGGGTTGAATAGTTTTACCGATTAAAACTTGGTTTTAAACTATTTAGATCGACTTATGTCAATCTATTAAACATGTGTGTTGGATGTTGATAGACAAGCATATATAAGTATGTAAAGAAAAGATAAGGAGTAAGAAACACAAAACCACAACGCGAGTATTTATAGTAGTTCAGCTACAAGGACACCTTCCTTGCCCTACTCCACTCCTCGAGTCACCTGCTCGAGAGTTCATAAACACTACACGACACCAACTCCTTATGGCGGAGAAGCCTTCACAACGTTGCCTACTCTTTATCCGGTACTAGGCTAACCACCAGGTTCTTTCACAAAGGAGAACCACAACTACCACAACGTCGCCTACCCTTTATCCGGTACTAGGCTAAGTACCGAATTCCATTACAATGGAGGAACTACTACCCAACACTACAAAACACCTACCCCAAAGGAGATCTACTCCCTTTAACAACATCAACAAGAATATCAATATCCTTTGACCCAATACTAATCTATCTTGTACATCGAATCACACCATATCGAATGTACACCTTAGGCACCTTTCACTAATGCCTTTGACTCGATCTTCAAGGCACCTTTCACTAATGCCTTTGACTCGATCTTCAAGGCACCTTTTACTAATGCCTTTATTCTTGACTTCTAAGCACCCTTCACTAGTTCTTTCAATACGTACGAACGACACCCTTCACTAATGTCTTCGTCTTGACTCTTTTAGACATCTTTTTCCACATGTAAGCTATACCACACTAAGCTACATGTTCTATCTAATCATAACCCAGTTTCCTATAACTATAAGAACAACTACAACAATTTCCCTCATCTAGAGGAAACCCCATCCACAAAACATCACAACCCATCATCAAGGAGGTAACATTACCTTAAGCCATGAATCGGATCATGGCCTATTTCCCATCCGCTGCAACACCATCAACACCAAGAGGAAACACTTTCTTGGACCACCAATCGGATCATGGCCTATTTCTCATCCGTTGCAACACTTCCGAAGAGGCGGTATTCCTCAACCACAGCACATCACAAATACTTGAGAGCTCGTCCACTGAGCTCCTCACCTCATCCCGTTCCTTCCACAGGAACATCGACTTGATGATATTTATGAGCGCAACACCAAAACACAAAGAATGAGGAATAGAAAAGAAATGTATGAATATATACGAACAGATAGTTGTAGGTTGTGTGTACAAATTATCTAACTGTATTCAGCTAGATTTATCAAATTTTGGTTCAAAATTAGCCATTTTGATAAGTTGGGGGAAGATCAAAAGGTGTATCAGTTTCTTGCTCGTCGATTTTCCGCAAGGTATAAATTGCTCCGAACGTAAGAGCTACTGCTCCTACTCCTTCTAACCCTCTGCTATTTCCTGCTCCACGTATAAAAATCGGGTGTTTGATGGCGTGTACAGGTGAGAGGCGGGAGTATAACGGATAGATGGTATTTTGGTAGCCTATTGGAAAATTTCCCTCTGCTTGTAGAATCGTGATAAGGCCTTTACCTTAGTAGAACACGTCTCTTGAAGCAGGGTAGGGGTTCACTCAGGCTCCAATAGAGGCCATTATACACACTACTCGGAGAGCTATTACTAAGAAGAGGGTGGGATTTTCTTAGATAACTCTACTAGAGGCTCAAACTTTTTCTAATATGCAGCAAACTGTTAAGAAATAGCACACCTCTGTAGCTCATACAACTCCTTCAAGGAAGACTCGATCAGTCGAACCTTCTTCACTCTCTAAAACTTGGGCTTCTAGAACTTTAACTGTGACTAAAACTTTGCCTACTACTTCTATAAAAACAACACAGACTGTTTGGAACGTGATGCCGTAAGTTATTAGG
>BPTQ01000007.1:182815240-182828030 GCA_019973895.1 Chrysanthemum seticuspe | reverse complement strand
ATATTAGCCACCTCTATTAAAACATCCACTGCAATTCCTATGGGGTATACATACATGTGATTTGCTAAGGAAAGTCTAAGATCGGTCTTGGCTGGCTCCTCCCTAATCAACTTATTATAGATTGATAATGGCATTATGTTTACATCAGACCCTTGATCAGCTAAGGCATTTATATTATCAATGTCACCTATGCTACATGGTATCACGAAGTTCCCCGTGGTTTCTCGCTTTTTAGTTACTGGTTTTTTAAGAACCAGCTCATACAGAGGTCCCATATGCATGGTGTCATACTCTTTTTCTGTTACTTTTCCTTCAAGGGCTTTCCTAAGAACCTCATTGTACCTAAATTTGTTCACTTGGTTGATAATGGTTTTTTTATTTAATTTCATGCTTAAGGTAGTACTCAATGGTCTCGGGCTCATCATTAGTTTCAGCCTCCTCCCTCTTGCTTTTCTTAGTTTCCTTCTCCTTAACCTTTCCATCTTCATCGTGCATAATGGAAATGGCGTTAACAAACAAAGTGGGAGGGTAATCATTGCTTCTTACTAGTACCTTTTCGGGAGTTTTTGTCTTGGTATACTCTTTTACCAAATTCAACATCTTCGTCATTTTTGCCTGCATCTCCTCCCTTTTCCTATAAACCTCTTCTTCAAATTTTGCTAATCTCTCCGTATGAGCTGCCATGTACTCCCTCATTTGTTCCTTAAAGCTTGGTGAGAGAGGTATTGGGGAAGTAGAACGGAAGCGCCGTTCGGAATTAAGATTATGCTCACGACTTGGGGATTCAGAGAAAGGTGTTGAGTGGTCAGCGGAATTGGTGGAATTAACCATTTCCCGAGGGATTCGTTCGGGGGCTCTCTTATGCCTTTCAATCAGATAATCGATCCTACGCTCAAGAGCACTCATTTGCTCTTCAGTGACGTTGGAAGACTCAAGAGGAATTGATATGGCATTAACCACCTTAGCGGGGGTTTCAGGGGATTCATTCCAGTTTTCGTAAGCCAAAGATCAATGCCGTGATGAGGGACCCTATGGAGTAAGTCCTTGAATCGAGTCCATGCTTTGTAGAGAGATTCGCCTTGAAGTTGTTGAAACGTCAAGATGTCTCGTCTAAGTTTAGTAGTTCTCCCCGGTGGGAAAAATTGAGCAAGGAAATGAGAGGTGAGATCATCCCAACTTGAGATGGAGCCGGCGGGAAGTCGCTCAAGCCAATTACTAGTTGGTCCTATAGAGAGAATTGGAAGAGACGCAGACGCGTGGTCTCCCGAGTAGTAGCATCGAGGTCGATGGAATCGAAAATTTTAAGGAAATCCTTAAGATGCTGATTAGGATCTTCGGAACGAATTCCATGGAATGCACATCCGTTTGGCACCAACCGGATGGTGTCGGATCGCAGGGCCGTAGTTTGGGCTTGGTCGGGAAGCTCAATGGTGTTCCTATAGCCTAGTTGGCTTGGTATCGAGTATTCACCAAGAGTACGGCCTCTTGGTGGGTCATTTGGTGGTGGGTTGATGAGTGGTGGTTGGTTATCACCTTCCATGATGAAAAGTGATGGGATTACTAACAAAGGTCACGAAGAAGGGGGATAGACTACGAGGAAGCTAAAAATCGGAAAAAAGCTTACTTGATAGGAATCAAGCAAGGAAACCTAAAGGAGGTGGACTCCTAACTAGCTATTCTATTCCCCGGCAGTGGCGCCAAAAACTTGATACGCTTACACAGCGCGTTCGGGGTCAAAGGAACTTCTTTTTCGTCGAGCAAGTATTTCAACACCCTAGGCAGTGAACCTAAACGTTGTAGTGTAGTATTAGGGTAAGCCACGAGAATTGATATCGTTCTCTAGGGGAATAGGAATGCTAGTGAGAAGTTACTACGCTAAGGTTGGGGTTGAGGAATATTATTTTTTTATCTTTTTATGTTTTTTAGGAAATTGAAAGGTACGAATCTCGGGGTTTGGATTTGGGGGTTGGTATTTCTACCGATTACTTCTACTATCTAATTATCTAATTAACTAAGCTAGGGTGATTCTATGTCTATTGTTGTGTGCTCGTATGATGATTAAAAATGTATTTGCTTAGGCTTTATTACTCCCTAGTTATCTCCTATTGATGGTTGAATTGTCACGTCCTTATTCTTAATCGCGTTGTGCCTCTAAGGTAGTAGGGTATGCGTTTATCCCTAACTCTTCGAAGCTACCAAAGGTTAATGACTACAAAATCTCTAGGATTTATAAACTTTAACTCTAAGGTATTCTTTGGATGTATAACCTACAATTACTCTAGGTGATTATAAACTAAGGTTCAACAAAGATTAATCAAGCATTAACAACACAACGGATGACCTATCGCAATAATAGGTCAATCACAATTAAGATAAGAGACAACCAATCAATATTCAATAACTAAGTTTCATATTACCTAAGCAAACACATAAGTAAATTAGCCGGACATGGGGAACATGCAAGCATACACACAATCAATTGAAGACATAATTAAATTAGTGAAGTAAAACACTTATCTTGATGTAAGATAGGGTATGGAACCCTAAAATACTGTACAAGACAGCCTTGGTTCGGTTTAGGTTTTTACTCCACAAAACTACACACTGAAAACTAAAAATTCGGGTTCTATATATAAGGGTACAACTGCGACGGCGTCACCCTTTAATCTGTGACGCCGTCAGGTCGCTGTCATTAGGGTTTCGTCTTGGCCACGTTATCATTGTGATGGCGTCACCTTATGTCCGTGACGCCGTCGCCTTGAGTCTATGACGCCGTCTGGATCGAATCTAGGTCGTCTGAGCTGCGATGCCCTACTCTTTTAAAACATAATGCCATCACTTGAAAATAAGCAATTTGTCTACTGTATCGTCACAAAACTTGTTCCGACGGCGTCACAAGTATAACTTGACGCCGTCCCCTTCAGTTTCAGCAGCTTGAGTGTCTCGATTCTTGACTTTGGCCATTTTCTTTGTATATTTGCGCCTTTTTGTCCGAATAAGTGCCATTCCATCAATTTGCCTTTCAAGAGACCTAAAAAGTGAAAAGGAACGATATTAAGTAATAACGGATACAAAAGTGATCAAATAAGGGCTTAAACGCCTTTTAGCTGCTCGTTCTTCGACTATGTGGAAAACTAGAAGGGGGGTTGAATAGTTTTACCGATTAAAACTTGGTTTTAAACTATTTAGATCGACTTATGCCAATCTATCAAACATGTGTGTTGGATGTTGATAGACAAGCATATATAAGTATGTAAAGAAAAGATAAGGAGTAAGAAACACAAAACCACAACGCGAGTATTTATAGTAGTTCAGCTACAAGGACACCTTCCTTGCCCTACTCCACTCCTCGAGTCACCTACTCAAGAGTTCATAAACACTACACGACACCAACTCCTTATGGCGGAGAAGCCTTCACAACGTTTCCTACTCTTTATCCGGTACTAGGCTAACCACCAGGTTCTTTCTCAAAGAAGAACCACACCTACCACAACGTCGCCTACCCTTTATCCGGTACTAGGCTAAGTACCGAATTCCATTACAATGGAGGAACTACTACCCAACACTACAAAACACCTACACCAAAGGAGATCTACTCCCTTTAACAACATCAACAAGAATATAAATATCCTTTGACCCAATACTAATCTATCTTGTACATCGAATCACACCATATCGAATGTACACCTTAGGCACCTTTCACTAATGCCTTTGACTCGATCTTCAAGGCACCTTTCACTAATGCCTTTGACTCGATCTTCAAGGCACCTTTTACTAATGCCTTTATTCTTGACTTCTAAGCACCCTTCACTAGTTCTTTCAATACGTACGAACGACACCCTTCACTAATGTCTTCGTCTTGACTCTTTTAGACATCTTTGACTAATGTCTTCAAAACAACACTTCTTATGAGAAACAAGAGAACCTCAGTAGTCTTGATGATAACGAAGCATAGCAACTCATGGACTTGAGCTTGCTCGTCTTCAAAAGATGGTGATCTCGCCTTTAAGAGGAACATAGAGAATCACACAAAAACAAAACTACATACATAGATCACTTGGATCTAAGGTTAAAGAGTTTATAACTCAAAGAGAAAATATGTGAGAGAGGGGTGAGAAACAATGAGGAAATGGCTCACTATTTATAGAAGAAAAACATCTACTGTTCCACGGATACCACGGATCCCTCACTTGAGGGATCCGTCTAGTGTAATATTGGGGATCCGTGGGACGCTCCCTTTTGCCCATGGGTTACGGATCATGGGTCATGGGTTATGGATCATGGGTATCTAAGTAGATACAATGTATCCATAAGATGCAATGCATCTAGTCCATGGTTCATGGATTAAAACTATGGGCCATGGATTAAAACCATGGGTCATGGATATTATCCATTATATGACATAAGCATGATGTCATGCAATGGGTTATGGGTTAAGCTCCATGGGTATGGGTCATGGATTTTGGGTTGTACCCAACAACATTCAATGTATTTGGTCAATGGGTCAAATACTTAAGTTTCTACCCAATTGTATTACCCATTATAATACATGCTAGTTATGTATATATTTGCCCAATATGTAAACACTAGTTGTTTTACATAGGTATTACTCAATCATAAAATCACTTATACTTGTTTTAGTGTTTTATGTGAAAACGTAAGTGTGTTAGAAAACTATTGGCTCAAACCATTTACGTATTTTATTTGTTTCGTTAAAATGATTTTACGTTTGTTATCGACAAAACATTAGAAGATCGTAAAATATAAATAAACGTTTTTATGGCTTATTTGTATTAACAATCTCCCCCTTTTTGTTGATGACAAAACATAAAATTATTTTAAGGAAAAACTAAAATTCGTAAAAGTTCGAATTTATAGTTTTTACTTTCTTCTCCCCCTTTTTGTCGAAACAAAAAGAGCTTTGGAAAGGAACTAACATTGTTTTAAGAAAAACATGTGAAAGGAAAAAAAATAGAGAGCAAGTGACGGGAAGAGTTCTCGTCTTAACTCCCCCTTGACGAGTCCATCCCTTTGTTAGGGCTTCAAGAGAAAAAAAATACTAAGCAAGTTCATTTGCAACTAAGTTTGCAAAAGATTTCGTCTCATTGATGAATATGCTCCCCCTTGATGATTGCAACTTTGCAAAGGGACGGCATCAAATGTAATCCTAATATTGCAAGTGATTTTGCAATGTAATGCTTTGACACAAAGCTCCCCTAGCTTAGTGTGTCAAAGTCTTCATGTGTAAATTGAAAATCTACAAAACAAATGTTAGAAGACAAGTATATAATGCATAATTTCCTGCAAATAAGACTCGAGTTATTAGAAAACTAGTCTTCTGGTGCACGGATCCCACGGTTCCCTCCTTGGAGGGATCTGTTTAAGCAAAACGTAGGGATCCGTCTATCTATAACTAAAATACAAAAAATGTGATTTACCAAAAAATATGTTGGTATCAAAATGAGATATGTATTAGACCAATAATCATATACTCAGAAATATAGCAAATATCATGTAATTTCATTTAATAAAACTAGAGATATGATATACATGACTCTAAAAACTAAGAAAATGAACAATACATGACTTTCAGTTACTAGACTATCTAAGTCACGCTTGATACTAGGACACCACTAGAATCCTCTAGCTCAAGTTTGTTTAGGTTTAATCTCGTCAAAACGTTCGAGGAGGTGATAAAACATGAAACGTTGATCTTCCCGTACTTCATGTATCAAAATTTCAACATGTTGACAATGATAACAATCTTTGTCATGGCTAGGTAGTGATGATGGAAGAAAGGAAATTACTTGATGTGAAGGATCAAGTGAAGCGGGTTGAGGAGCCTCAAACGAGGGAGGGATTGCCGGAGGCGCATTCGAAGATGGCTCGATCAAGAATGATGGTGGTGGTAGAGAGGTGTCAACTTCCATGTGGTCGGGTGGTTGACTTTGATGATTCTCATAATCCAAATGGGATTATTTGATGGTGACGGAGAAAAAGAAGCTGGAGCTAATGTTGACTCAACACCTTGATTTTCTTCCATTATTCCTCCTAATGAGGAGAATGTTGCTGGTGGTGGAGGATGAGATGGCCTAGGGGAAAGTCCTCTAGATTGTAGAGGTGTGGTGATGAAAATGGAGTGGTGAATGATAGGGCTCTAGGCACCAATGGTGATGGTTTAGTGGAAATGGGATTGTTTGGTTTAGGAGGTATGGTGGTGTTTGGCATTGGTAGTTTTGTGGAAACTATCCTTGTAGGGATTGGTTTGATTGGTTGAGTTGGTGGAGGAGAAATCCTAGCATTTGTGGATTTAACCGGAGAAGATTCGGTTGAAGAAATTTCGTATACAACACGAGCAATTTTCTTGGGTAGTCCTTTGGTTGATGAGTCACCACTTGGAGCTTTCCTCATGATGAGATGATTCAAAGAGGTTTGTAAAGGTTTTTAAGTGCTAAAAATGAAGATGAAGATGATGACTTTAGGAGTCCTAACAATGTGGTTTATAAAGCAAGGGATTTGGCAAGTGCATTCAAGACTTAAGCCACTAAAAATCCTTGGAATGTGATGATTAGCATGCACAAGAGTCAACTTCAGAGTTGTACTGATCTAGGAACTTTAATTAAGATGAGATGGAGTGTTCAAGTTAGCAAGATGAGCTTGAAATGATTGTTTTAGCTAGAGTTGACATGAATATGTCATACGAATCCCACGGTTCCCTCCAATGAGGGATCCGTCTAGGCAAATCCTAGGGATCCGTCTCTCAGTAGCTAAGAAAAGATAACAATGATGTTTGTAAGGTCTAATGCCTATACCTTCTTGAGTATTTCAGTCCATCTAAGTGACTTAAATGAAAGGGTACTTAAATGCTTAAGGGCAATGAGTGATGTAGCTAATGATTGCTTTTTATGGAAGAAATTAGAACATTTATGAGTGACCAAAGATGACACTAAAGATTTGAGAGTGTCAAATGGATCTAAATGATCCTAGAGATCAGATAGTAACTTAAGGTAATTTTTTTGGGGGATATCCTAAAAGCTTTAAGATGGAAAAGCTAGAGTTTGATCCATTTTGACCTATTTGAGGTAAGGATGATTACAATCAATTCGCTAAAATTGAAAGATTTCTAAATCTAGATGTATTAACATGTGAGGGATCATGTGTGAGTATAAGAGCGGAAGAGTAATGAATTTTGATGAAACGATAGATCTACAAGCATTTTGATAGTGATCTAAGTAAGTTATGCGTGAGTATGAAACTTTTACTCAGCTTGATAAGGACTCAATTTGTTCTAAGACACTATGTTTAGCTTAGTGTAAAGTGATCTAAAGACATGTTTTGAAATATAAAGATTGTAACTGCATTTATGTTTGCCGGATCCCACGGTTCCCTAGGAGTAGGGATCCGTCTAGCACAAACTTGGGGATCCGTCTTCCAGCTAAACAGAAGCTTTACAAAAGGTATGAAAGGGTTGCACAAGGCATCATATTTCTATGTTAGTGTTTTCTAAGAAGTTCTAACACCAATATAGTAGAGATATCAAATGTTAAATGTTTTATTTCATGAAAGAAATTGCATTACATTAATAAAGCACGAATATTAAGGATTGACCCTATTTTGAAAGAAAACTAAGTTCATTGAGCGTTTTCGCTAGATGGATCATCAAATGGTTGATGAGTGTTTGCCGATTCAGGAATGAATAAAGTCTTCATGAGAGATGTGTTTAGAGGTTCCATCATCTTGTTCACAAGTACGTACAACGGACTTTGAAATTGAGGGTGGAAGTACATGATGTGATGATAAAGGCGTGTCAAGAACATTTCATAAGGGATTAGTTTATTCTTGGAGCCTTGAAGATTTACAATTCGCCTTGCGAAGAAGTAGGCGAGATTGTATGGTTGTTGTGTTAGCAAACAATACATTATGTGAGCACAACAAGCAGGAAGGATTTCTCGATTTCCCCTAAGACTCCAAACATTTTCACGTAGGATGAGTGCGAGAGCCTTGTACTCTTCTCAGATATCCTGTGTATAGATAATGTTTGGATCGGAGTAATAGGGTCGAGGTTTGCATATCATGCGAGTCAAGTCTTGCGGGGAAGGTATGTGTGAACAATATGGACTATTTTCTTCACGAAAGTTGAAGAGAGAATCAAGAGACCAATCTTCAGTGAAGGAACATTGTCCATGATTTAGAATTTGGAGGATGTGAGCAAATTGCCCAAGGGTTAAAACAAACTTTTGGTTTTTGATCCAAAACCAAAGAGATAGAGAGCGATCCTCGTTAGGAACGAGTTCATCTTGATGGAAGAACTCCAATACAAAACTTGGACATATTTTCTCGTTAATTTCGAGAAGACATTCTAGTCCTATGGTTTGGAAGGAGTAATATCTTCTTCGTATTGTAGAGGAGTGTCAACAATACGTCCTTCATGGAAGTGACGGGTTTCGAGATTATTGAACCCACTGACATGATTGCCAGGTGTGTTGGGCTCAACAGAGATGTTAAGGGTGTAGACGCAAGTGAGTGAAAAATCGAACTCATACTCATGCGACATAGCAAGACCTATAGAAAAGAAGAGTTAATAGGATGTGACGTATTACGAGAAAAACAATGATTACCTAACGTTTTTACAGGATGTTTATTAACAATGATAATTAACTCACTTATTGTTAGAAATTCTAGTGGAACATTTCTTTTAGGAAGAAAACGGTTTTTATATTGAATGAAAAACTGTTATCCAGAAGGACGGTTCTCACGGTTCCCTTCCATGAGGGATCCGGCTAGTATGCCTACAGGGATCCGTTGATCTGTAGTGAAAGAAAACGAGTTTTGAAAAGAAATTTTTGCATCTTATATGTTTATAAAAAGGTATGTATTTTAGCCAATGTTTACTTTAGCATGCATTGTCGGTTTCTAATGTATCTCAAGACCAAAATACAAAAGATAAAAAGTAAACGAAAGGACACACATATTTGAGAAATAAACTAGATAAACTAGAACATTAGTAATATTTCATTTCAATGCTAAGAACGATACAAAGGATTGGGTATATAACACCAATGTAGATTAACAACACAAAGTATATGTCTCCATACGAGAACTTCATTATGGGAAACACGAGAGCGATGAGTGTTAGGGCGATGAGTACGAGGGCGACGTAAACCATGTTGATGAAGAACCTTCTTGGTTTTGGTTTGAGATGAGATGAGATGAGGAGGAAGATGAAGTTTTGAATGAGAGATAATTTTTGAAAGTGGAAGATTTGAAAAAGTGAGGATTTGGTGGAGTGGACGTCGGAGGGAGTTTTATGGGGAAGGAGGAATTTTTGAGATTTGTGTTTTGTTTTATTATTAGAAAGATATGATTTTTGGATTAAATGAAATAAAACACAAATTTTATAAACCTCGACTTTAGACGAAAAGAGCAACACGTATGCGAGAAAAGTTTCCTAACGAAGCTTACGTGTGATATATGAATATGCACAAACAATAATCATATAAATTCCTATGTAAGTATACTTATTTATCAAGCTAATGTTATTTAGAGATAAGTGGAAATTCATACCTCTAATGCACTTAGGAATGTCTTTACAAGTGACACAACAAATGTCGGTAGAAAATTCCGGTTCCTTCGTGTTTAAGAAACCTTCTTAGGGAAGGTATTCTTGTTACCAAGCAATTCCTATGGCTTGGTAGGTATGAGCTTTAACTAAGCAACATGACAAAGAAGGTTAGTGCAATTAAATAAATAGTAAAAAAAATGTTGTTATCTAATCAACATCCAAACAAGGTGTTTTAAAAACATGGTGTTTGTTTTTGTAAAAGACCTTCTTTGTAGTTTTCAATTAAACACGGATCATATCAAGTTTTTAAAGTACAATATACTTTAAGAAACTTGGTAGCGAAGCTCTGATGCCAATTGTGGAAAACTAGAAGGGGGGTTGAATAGTTTTACCAATTAAAACTTGGTTTTAAACTATTTAGATCGACTTATGTCAATCTATTAAACATGTGTGTTGGATGTTGATAGACAAGCATATATAAGTATGTAATGAAAAGATAAGGAGTAAGAAACACAAAACCACAAAGCGCGTATTTATAGTAGTTCGGCTACAAGGACACCTTCCTTGCCCTACTCCACTCCTCGAGTCACCTACTCGAGAGTTCGTAAACACTACACAACACCAACTCCTTATGGCGGAGAAGCCTTCACAATGTTGCCTACTCTTTATCCGGTCCTAGGCTAACCATCGGGTTCTTTTAGAAAGGAGAACCACACCTACCACAACGTCGCCTACCTTTTATCCGGTACTAGGCTAAGTACCGAGTTCCATTACAATGGAGGAACTACTACCCAACACTACAAAAGACCTACCCCAAAGGAGATCTACTCCCTTTAACAACTGATACGCTTACACAGTGCGTTCGGGGTCAAAGGAACTTCCTTTTCGTCGAGCAAGTTTTTCAACACCCTAGGCAGTGAACCTAATCGTTGTAGTGCAGTATTAGGGTAAGCCATGGGAATTGATATCGTTCTTTAGGGGAATAAGAATGCTAGTGAGAAGTTACTACACTAAGGTTGGGGTTGAGGAAGATTAATTTTTATCTTTTTATGTTTTTTAGGAAATGGAAAGGTACGAATCTCGGGGTTTGGATTTGGGGGTTGGTATTTCTACCGATTACTTCTACTATCTAATTATCTAATTAACTAAGCTAGGGTGAGTCTATGTCTATTGTTGTGTGCTCGTATGATGATTAAAAATGTATTTGCTTAGGCTTTATTACTCCCTAGTTATCTCCTATTGATGGTTGAATTGTCACGTCCTTATTCTTAATCGCGTTGTGTCTCTAAGGTCGTAGGGTATGCGTTTATCCCTAACTCTTCGAAGCTACCAAAGGTTAATGACTACAAAATCTCTAGGATTTATAAACTTTAACTCTAAGGTATTCTTTGGATGTATAGCCTACAATTACTCTAGGTGATTATAAACTAAGGTTCAACAAAGATTAATCAAGCATTAACAACACAACGGATGACCTATCGCAATACTAGGTCAATCACAATTAAGATAAGAGACAATCAATCAATATGCAATAACTAAGTTTCATATTACCTAAGCAAACACACAAGTAAATTAGCCGGACATGGGGAACATGCAAGCATAGACACAATCAATTGAAGACATAATTAAATTAATGAAGTAAAACACTTATCTTGATGTAAGATAGGGTATGGAACCCTAAAATATTGTACAAGACAACCTTGGTTCAGTTTAGGTTTTTACTCCACAAAACTACACACTGAAAACTAAAAAATTCGGATTTTATATATAAGGTTACAACTGCGACGGCGTCACCCTTTAATCTGTGACGCCGTCGGGTCGCCGTCATTAGGGTTTCGTCTTGGCCACGTTATCATTGTGACGGCGTCACCTTATGTCCGTGACGCCGTCGCCTTGAGTCTTTGACGCCGTCTGGATCAAATCTAGGTCGTCTGAGCTGCGACGCCCTACTCTTTTAAAACCTGATGCCGTCACTTGAAAAAAAGCAATTTGGCTACTGTATCGTCACAAAACTTGTTCCGACGGCGTCACAAGTATAACCTGACGCCATCCCCTTCAATTTCAGAAGCTTGAGTGTCTCGATTCTTGACTTCAGCCATTTTCTTCGTATATTCGCGCCTTTTTGTCCGAATAAGTGTCATTCCAGCAATTTGCCTTCAAGAGACCTAAAAAGTGAAAAGAAACGATAACGCCCCGACCCGACAAGGTTAAAGGAATCACAAGTAATGGTGTCATATCAAAGCAAACATAAATATCCAAAAGAAATCTCAACATAAATATTGAAATAATCCAAGTCAAATGACTTCAATACATAGGTCCCAGCGGAAAAAAAAAACTCCAAATGAAATGTCTAAAATATAAAGTCTAAAATGGCATCATAAGATCAAAGCTAAAATCTCTAAGGTAAGTCCACACAGCACTCATGCCAAAGCAATACCCAGCTCCAATGCTTAGATACCTGCCGCGGAAGAAAAGAAATGCGGCTGAGCTTCAAAAGCCCAGTGAACAGATATACAAGCAAAACGAATACGAAACAAGAACGAATACGAAAGATAGTGAAATCATAATCATTTCAAAGATAAATCAGGATATAAGAATAAGTTTTATAGCTAACTACCTCGAGCCCAAACACATATGCCATATCATAAACATATTCATAATCACATAAGGCAACAATTTGTAGGGGAGACCTACCAGAGTTATGAAGGACGTGCATGCACGCAGCATCAATCATCAGATAACATATAGCATATAACATATAATATATAACATATAACAGATCTAGGATGCACCCATACGCCCCACAAACATACATTGATAATATAATATAAATTGAGCTCATAACAAATATCAGATAAGGGACGTGGCAGAACTTCACTACAAACACCCCGCATACCCACGTAGGATCTAGACAATATACAATATATAATATACAATATACGATATACAATAGACTACTAACTACGACGCACGTACGTGCAGGAAGTATTGAGACCATCCAGAGGGGATGTTTAACAACGGAATACACTAATACTTATACAAATACTATACCGTATACACAAACCCGAGCTCCATCAATCGATATTTTGAATAAGAATATAGGACTAAATAGAAACTTTACTAATACTAAAGTGATAGAAAGCATAAGCAAGAACAAAGCATAAGCAAAACGAACATATAGACAAGTGACCCGAAAACTTCGAGTCGGCGTAAAGAAAAGAAGGCGCC
>BPTQ01000007.1:182730523-182808527 GCA_019973895.1 Chrysanthemum seticuspe | reverse complement strand
ATATAACATATAACAGATCTAGGATGCACCCATACGCCCCACAAACATACATTGATAATATAATATAAATTGAGCTCATAACAAATATCAGATAAGGGACGTGGCAGAACTTCACTCTACTGCCCTAGAGTCATGTCTGAAGTGCATTACTGACACGGACATGGAACCCCCATGACTAGTTAATAATTGGCTCGGGTGTCAAACTATCTTAGGTCAAATTAGAATGTCATAACTGACATAGATCATATTTTATCAAATGTTTAATCATGTTTTCAAAATCAAAGTTTCATATCATATAGTTCAAAATCAAATGTTTAATGATTCAAAAATCAAAGTTCAGATAAGCAACAGCTCAAATAGACACATTAGGGTTCATAGCAAAGGCTTAGGAAATCCTAATATGAAAGTTAACGAAAAGAAAACATTACAAGAAACCTTTACTGAAAAGGTCAGAATATCTGTACCTTATTCCAAAGCAAATGATCGAAAAGAAGACACAGGGAAAGCAAAGGATTACTCCTTCTTCACAGAACCTATACACATTAACGGTCGTACATATTATTAATGATTCCATAATCGTCGAAATGATCTTTTAATATTTTAGGGTTTTATAATTAAATGAGACTTAAATGTTTTATAATTAATATTTTAGATTAGGGTTCATATGTCATTTATTAAAGTTTAGGGTTAAATGTGAAAATAGTTTAAACGTCATAACTCACACATAAAATAACGAATTAATATATTTAGCCTCAAAACCCTAATCGACTCTTATTTATATTCTAGGGTTTTCTCATTCTTTATTATCTCATTAATATGCTTTTACTTACATGTTACGTCTTTTAATGACTCGTTACTTAACCTAACACGTCATCAAAATAATCTTTCCTTTTATGTTTCACCATATACGTTTATGATTTTATGTGACATACAAGTTACTTATTACTTGTATTAATTACACGTTTACACACTTACAAATTCACTTGACTTATAGTTACGCACGCATATGAGACACAAATCACAAACCATTAGGGTTTGGCATACCTTATTCGATTAACATATCAAACTAGGGTTTACGTTTACACGACCTTTACTTACTTAATATACTTTTAAAACTCATATGTGGTTCTGTTCAACTTAGGGTTTCAATTAATAAGTTATTACGCAAGTCTTAACTCATCTACATACTTAACTCATTCAAGTTATCATGTCTTATACCTTAGTCGAATGATATGCATGGTTCGGTTATAGTTACATATGGTTCGGTCCTTATTTAACTCGACATATACATAACCCGATTCAATAATACATATTACGTACATAACTCTTTAATACTTGTAAGGTTTAATCATTAGGGTTTGCCTTGTTTTGGTTCCATTCGGCTCGGTCACACAAAGAAAACACAAACTCGACTAAAACAAAACATATTACAATATATTAACGCAAAGTACATCAAAGGAAGACGAAAATAGGTTATACCTTGACTTGGTTGAGCCAAAAATCTCGACACCTAGGGTGTTGATATTCGGCCGAGCAAGAGAGCAAAAGAAAAGAGAGGCAACAACAAAACTAGGGTTTCACTTTTGAGTTTATGTATTGTATATATAGTAGTAGTATTTTTAGTTAGGGCTTAGGAGTAGCTTGGGTTTCGGCTTGGCCCAACCGAACACACCAAACGCACGGCATATGGGCTTCGGCCTATGGTCCATCGAAACAAACAAACACGACCCAAGTTATTTACGAAACGTCCAATCTTCGTCGTACCAAAATCGATTACGTAATATATTTTAGTTAGGTTTTATTTATTCGCCAGTTAAGTTTTAAATTCGTTAAATGATATAAATGTATTTTACGTATTTTATAAATTTCGATTCCAAGGGTATTTTAGTCTTTAATCAGATTTTAGATTTCCAGGTTTTACATTAAGTAATAACAGATACAAAAGTGATCAAATAAGGGCTTGAACGACCCCTCAAAAAGGTACATTTTAAAACCTTATCAAATATCCCTACACTTGGTATTTGCTTGTCCTCAAGCAAATGTGATTTTAGCCAATTAATTTATAAGTTAGGGGTCATGAAGTATTAGTTTAGAACGATCCAAAACACATATAAGCCCCGCAAAAGTTGGAAATGGAAGATAAACACTCATTAACCGGTCCTAGTACATAGATTACCATAGGCTTGAGACTAGATCAAACCTCCATCGCTTTTGCGTAAGCACCTAGGAAAGACTATCCAAGAGGTCTTTTAAAGGGTTGTAATGATAGGCTTACGGTAGGGAAACAAAGGGTTTGGTGGGATAGGTTATTTAGTGGTGGCAAGTCAAAAATCTTTATGTTACAAATATGTGAAGAATGGCGTTGCTAAGCCAAGACTCGACACTCTAAACTCTAGATAACTGAAATAAACAAACATAAATTTAAAGATAGATGTAGGATGGTAGCCCGTATGTTTTTTTTTTTTTTTCATACACTTTTACTCTACCATCCTCTACGATAACATCAAAATAGTAAGGATTTATAGGCACATCCCTACACTTGAGTTTTTATTACTCTAATACTAATTTGACCCGAATTGAAAATATCAAAACACTTAGAGTACATTATTACGCAAATAAAGGGAATTTGAATTTATCGTTCCCTTCCCATCATTTCATAAAATTTAACTTTTCCCATGAGTCCCAATCGTCCTAAAACTGTGTACAAAGGATATGACTCGACTTAGCAACTTATGCAAGCAACAAGATAATTGAACTAAGGGTTTAGTGTGATAACAATAATGCACTAAAAGTGAGTGCCTAAAAGGTAGGCTAAGGCGATTTGGGTGTACATTTGGGGGTGGATTGTAAACAATGCTATTCATTGACATTCCGGAAAACCGAAACATCACGAGAACCGCGAAAAGGATAGGCTCTGAGGGGTTAACTAGGGGTATCGTGTACTAAGGATGAGTACAACGCAGGGGTGTGGGGGAGTTACTCAACCGATGTGGAAGAAGTAATTATATTATGGGTATTAAACAAGGGTTATCCTAATGCCTCTTATCATTTAGTTATTCCTAACTACACAAGTGTAGTCTTACTAGCGATCTCGGAATGCATCACAAAACAAGTTCTAGAATCTCTTATACTACCGGTTCAGACTCTAAGCATTAAAGATGAATGCTTTAATTCTTACAAATCTAAGGGCGATCCTCACATTTTGGGTGGAATTTAAGTGGTAAAGGGTTTTTGTGCTAGTCATATAATTTCCTATCCATGAGACGCTTTATTAAGACTAATGGCCCACTCCTATATGTCATGAAAAATTTTAAATTTGGTGCCAAAATTACCCTAACCAATATTTCTCATGGTTTATTACACAAATGAAATTGGACAAAGCAAATAGTCAAGGATAAACATAGTTTCAAAGTTCCCGTTTTTTTTTTCCCTCCCTACACTTAAACTGAACATTGTCCCCAATCTTCCCCGAAAGTATCAAAGTTATGATAATGGAAGGTAATAAAAGACGAAAGAAACTAATACTCCCTTGATTAGCTCGGTAGGATCCGTGTAAAGTGGTGGTTACATCTTTCTTCATGAAGAACGTTTGCGTTAAAAGCTCCTTCTCATCTTATGTATCTTCTTCTTGGTAAATTAAACCTGCACACTTGAAGAAAACCAACGAAACCTTCGCGTAAAATCGGCGGTAACAATATATATAAGACTCTACTAAACTAGGATATAATGCTTATGGAATGGATGTTTACAGATTTTCTGGAAAATTAAGACCTGAAAAATTCCAAAAATTTATAAGTAGCTCAGAAAACGAGAAAAAGTGATAAGCTGTTTCTGCTACTCCTGACGTCGTCAGGTTGCGATCCTGACGCCGTTAGGTTATCCTGACAGAAACTGGTCTGCGATTTTCTGGAAAAAATTCTGGAAAATTTACATCTTTAGAATCTGGAAAAATTTCCTGCAAAACATCCATTATGACTCGATACAAGCATTTGACTCGAACAAACACATATGTATATCTTTTACTTAATGGTAATTCTCATGTTCACGTTTCTTTTGAAAACGTGTGTAATCCTCCCTACACTTATGCCTTATGTAAAATACCTTTATATGTAATTAAGACTAGGTTAAAGACAAAACAAAGCATTTTTACAAATTTAAACATGAGAATAAACAATCAATAAAAGATACACGACACATAAACAAGCAAACAATTAAGCATGGGTTGCCTCCCACGAAGCGCTTTTCTTTATTTATGAGTCTTGTAGCTAGACTCGAAGTCGTGTTCCTACGTGACTTCATTATCGTCACCTTCTACTTTTGCTCGTCCTTCATCAAAAGGGCGTAGACGTTGTATGCTTACCGTGGATTCCTTCCCAACGTCGTCTATTATGGTAACAGTTTTATCCTTTAGATTAGTTTCCTTCACCGTATAAGGCCCAAACCATCTTGGTTTGTTTCTACCTCGTAATGCTCTTATTCGTGATTTGTATAAGAGTACTTTCTCTCCCTTTAAAATTTCCTTAGGGTTGTTTTGTGTTTGTGGTATTGAAGTGGGATTATTTCCTAACTTTTTATCGCGCTTCCACAATGTTGCATGTAGTCCTTGAACCATGAAATCTCTAAGCCCTTTCTCCCAATCGTTCATTTTCTTCCTAACCACATTGTTAGGGACTTGTGGATTCTCATCCGTAATGTTCTCCATGATATTAAGAGGATACCTTGGAACAATAGGTATCCTAGCGTACCCTTTGCCGCTTTTAAGTATCATGATGCCCTCCCCGCATTTGATAGTTGCTTTGGCAGTGGCCAGAAAAGGTGTCCCAAGAATGAGTGGCATGTTTCTGTCTTCCTCAATGTCTATGATCACGAAGTCCACCGGATAGACAATATTAGCCACCTCTATTAAAACATCCACTGCAATTCCAATGGGGTATACATACATGTGATTTGCTAAGGAAAGTCTAAGATCGGTCTTGGCTGGCTCCTCCCTAATCAACTTATTATAGATTGATAATGGCATTATGTTTACATCAGACCCTTGATCAGCTAAGGCATTTATATTATCAATGTCACCTATTCTACATGGTATCACGAAGTTCCCCGTGGTTTCTCGCTTTTTAGTTACTGTTTTTTTAAGAACCAGCTCATACAGAGGTCCCATAGGCATGGTGTCATACTCTTTTTCTGTTACTTTTCCTTCAAGGGCTTTCCTATGAACCTCATTGTACCTAAAGTTGTTCACTTGGTTGATAATGGTTTTTTTATTTAATTTCATGCTTAAGGTAGTACTCAATGGTCTCGGGCTCATCATTAGTTTCAGCCTCCTCCCTCTTGCTTTTCTCAGTTTCCTTCTCCTTAACCTTTCCATCTTCATCGTGCATAATGGAAATGGCGTTAACAAAAAAAGTGGGAGGGTAATCATTGCTTCTTACTAGTACCTTTTCGGGAGTTTTTATCTTGGTATACTCTTTTACCAAATTCAACATCTTCGTCATTTTTGCCTGCATCTCCTCCCTTTTCCTATAAACCTCTTCTTCAAATTTTGCTAATCTCTCCGTATGAGCTGCCATGTACTCCCTCATTTGTTCCTTAAAGCTTGGTGAGAGAGGTATTGGGGAAGTAGAATGGAAGCGCCGTTCGGAATTAAGATTATGCTCACGACTTGGGGATTCAGAGAAAGGTGTTGAGTGGTCAGCGGAATTGGTGGAATTAACCATTTCCCGAGGGATTCGTTCGGGGGCTCTCTTATGCCTTTCAATCAGATAATCGATCCTACGCTCAAGAGCACTCATTTGCTCTTCAGTGACGTTGGAAGACTCAAGAGGAATTGATATGGCATTAACCACCTTAGCGGGGGTTTCAGGGGATTCATTCCAGTTTTCGTAGCTTTGATCAGCAAGCTTTTCTGCAATATCCCAGGATTCCTCTGCGTTGAAGTCGCTAAGCCTTCCACCGGCGGCTTGATCAATGGATCGCCTTGTGATGAAATCGGTATGGTCATAGAAGATTTGGATTTGAAGCCAAAGATCAATGCCGTGATGAGGGACCCTATGGAGTAAGTCCTTGAATCGAGTCCATGCTTTGTAGAGAGATTCGCCTTGAAGTTGTTGAAACGTCAAGATGTCTCGTCTAAGTTTAGTAGTTCTCCCCGGTGGGAAAAATTGAGCAAGGAAACGAGAGGTGAGATCATCCCAACTTGAGATGGAGCCGGCGGGAAGTCGCTCAAGCCAATTACTAGTTGGTCCTGTAGAGAGAATTGGAAGAGACGCAGACGCGTGGTCTCCCGAGTAGTAGCATCGAGGTCGATGGAATCGACAATTTTAAGGAAATCCTTAAGATGCTGATTAGGATCTTCGGAACGAATTCCATGGAATGCACATCCGTTTGGCACCAACCGGATGGTGTCGGATCGCAGGGCCGTAGTTTGGGCTTGGTCGGGAAGCTCAATGGTGTTCCTATAGCCTAGTTGGCTTGGTATCGAGTATTCACCAAGAGTACGGCCTCTTGGTGGGTCATTTGGTGGTGGGTTGATGAGTGGTGGTTGGTTATCACCTTCCATGATGAAAAGTGATGGGATTACTAACAAAGGTCACGATGAAGGGGGATAGACTACGAGGAAGCTAAAAATCGGAAAAAAACTTACTTGATAGGAATCAAGCAAGGAAACCTAAACGAGGTGGACTCCTAACTAGCTATTCTATTCCCCGGCAGCGGCGCCAAAAACTTGATACGCTTACACAGCGCGTTCGGGGTCAAAGGAACTTCCTTTTCGTCGAGCAAGTATTTCAACACCCTAGGCAGTGAACCTAATCGTTGTAGTGTAGTATTAGGGTAAGCCACGGGAATTGATATCGTTCTCTAGGGGAATAGGAATGCTAGTGAGAAGTTACTACGCTAAGGTTGGGGTTGAGGAATATTATTTTTTTATCTTTTTATGTTTTTTAGGAAATTGAAAGGTACGAATCTCGGGATTTGGATTTGGGAGTTGGTATTTCTACCGATTACTTCTACTATCTAATTATCTAATTAACTAAGCTAGGGTGAGTCTATGTCTATTGTTGTGTGCTCGTATGATGATTAAAAATGTATTTGCTTAGGCTTTATTACTCCCTAGTTATCTCCTATTGATGGTTGAATTGTCACGTCCTTATTCTTAATCGCGTTGTGTCTCTAAAGTCGTAGGGTATGCGTTTATCCCTAACTCTTCGAAGCTACCAAATGTTAATGACTACAAAATCTCTAGGATTTATAAACTTTAACTCTAAGGTATTCTTTGGATGTATAGCCTACAATTACTCTAGGTGATTATAAACTAAGGTTCAACAAAGATTAATCAAGCATTAACAACACAACGGATGACCTATCGCAATAATAGGTCAATCACAATTAAGATAAGAGACAACCAATCAATATTCAATAACTAAGTTTCATATTACCTAAGCAAACACATAAGTAAATTAGCCAGACATGGGGAACATGCAAGCATACACACAATCAATTGAAGACATAATTAAATTAGTGAAGTAAAACACTTATCTTGATGTAAGATAGGGTATGGAACCCTAAAATACTGTACAAGACAGCCTTGGTTCGGTTTAGGTTTTTACTCCACAAAACTACACACTGAAAACTAAAAATTCGGGTTCTATATATAAGGTTACAACTGCGACGGCGTCACCCTTTAATCTGTGACGCCGTCGGGTCGCTGTCATTAGGGTTTCGTCTTGGCCACGTTATCATTGTGACGGCGTCACCTTATGTCCGTGACGCCGTCGCCTTGAGTCTATGACACCGTCTGGATCGAATCTAGGTCGTCTGAGCTGCGACGCCCTACTCTTTTAAAACATAATGCCGTCACTTGAAAATAAGCAATTTGGCTACTGTATCATCATAAAACTTGTTCCGACGGCGTCACAAATATAACTTGACGCTGTCCCCTTCAGTTTCAGCAGCTTGAGAGTCTCGATTCTTGACTTTGGCCATTTTCTTTGTATATTCGCGCCTTTTTGTCTGAATAAGTGCCATTCCAGCAATTTGCCTTTCAAGAGACCTAAAAAGTGAAAAGGAACGGTATTAAGTAATAACGGATACAAAAGTGATCAAATAAGGGCTTAAACGACCCCTCAAAAAGGTACATTTTAAAACCTTATCAACAACATCAACAAGGATATCAATATCCTTTGACCCAATACTAATCTATCTTGTACATCGAATCACACCATATCGAATGTACACCTTAGGCACCTTTCACTAATGCCTTTGACTCGATCTTCAAGGCACCTTTCACTAATGCCTTTGACTCGATCTTCAAGGCACCTTTCACTAATGCCTTTATTCTTGACTTCTAAGAACCCTTCACTAGTGCTTTCAATACGTACAAACGACACCCTTCACTAATGTCTTCGTCTTGACTCTTTTAGACATCTTTCACTAATGTCTTCAAAACTACACTTCTTATGAGAAACAAGAGAACTATCAACAAGAGAACCTCGGTAGTCTTGATGATAACGAAGCATAGCAACTCATGGACTTGAGCTTGCTAGTCTTCAAAAGATGGTGATCTAGCCTTTAAGAGGAACCTAGAGAATCACACAAAAACAAAACTACATACATAGATCACTTGGATCTGAGGTTAGAAAGTTTATAACTCAAAGAGAAAATATGTGAGAGAAGGGTGAGAAACAATGAAGAAATGGCTCACTATTTATAGAAGAAAAACATCTATTGTTCCACGGATCCTTCACTTGAGGGATCCGTCTAGTTTAATACTGGGGATCCGTGGGACGGCTCCCTTTTGCCCATGGGTTTTGGGTTATGGGTTATGGGTTATAGGTCATGGGTATCCAAGTAGATACAATGTATCTATAAGATGCAATGCATCTAGTCAATGGTTCATGGATTAAAACTATGGGCCATGGATTAAAACCATGGGTCATGGATATTATCCATATATGACATAAGCATGATGTCATGCAATGGGTTATGGGTCAAGCTCCATGGGTATGGGTCATGGACTTTGGGTTGTACCCAACTACATTCAATATATTTGGTCAATGGGTTACCCATTATAATACATACTAATTATGTATATATTTGCCTAGAAAATCACTTATACTTTTTTTAGTGTTTTATGTGAAAACGTAAGTGTGTTAGAAAACTATTGGCTCAAACCATTTACGTATTTTATTTGTTTCGTTAAAATAATTTTACGTTTGTTATCGACAAAACATTAGAAGATCGTAAAATATAAATAAACGTTTTTACGGCTTATTTGTATTAATAGACTAGTACTCTTTCGTTGCGAGTTGCTTGTTCTTCAGCTAGAAGTTCTCCATACGTTTTTTGATGAGACTCTTCTGGGGCACGTTTATTAACCAATTCTTTTAAATCCTCTAATAAATCTAGAAGACCTAGGATAAGTTCTTGAGGAATTGGCGGAGGTTGTGTTTGAATCATTTGGCACTGTGGAGGTTGGTCATAAGAATAGTCATAATTGTTACAAGGATCATGCTCATAGACAAGCGGATTACTCGTTTGACAATCAGATTTACAGTGCGGACCTTCACAATCCTCACAACCGTATGATTGTTGTGACGGATTTGGTGAATTGTATGGATAATGGTCATAACCAAAGGTTTGATTGTTATATTGAACTTGACATTCAAAACCTTGGTGAGGACCTCCAAAATGTTCACAAGAACACACGTCTCCATCTCATGGTGTGGGGGTTGGTTAAGGAAATTGGTTGTTTCATTGTAGGGATTTTGGTCATAGACAAACCCGTTTCCTCAATTCACAATGCTACAACCGAGGTAATTTCCACCATTTTGAGGTCCCCCGCACCATTCGCAAACGAATTGGTAAGACGAAGACATCACGAAGAATTATACGGATAAGAGGGATAAAAGGAAAGAATCATCGGGTCAGAGGATAAAGACGATTATTTTTGGGTTTTGATAAATAGCAAACATAAAAGGAGAACAAGTTTTGAAAAGGAAAATATTTTTGGGTTTTAAGGTTTTTGGAAAGCAATAACTTCATGAGGAAAGATCTTCAAGTCACTAATCGTCAAAACTTCACGATATTGTCGTAACACACCTCCCCGGCAGCGGCGCCAAAATTTGATTCTTGCGTACATATATAACACAAATATCAAAATATCAAATTAAACGTGAAATTCGACAAATCAACCTTTTAGGAAAAGGGTTAATGTGCCAAAACTCACGAACGTGATAAATTTGATACCGGGCAAGTGATTTCCCAGGTCGTGTCCCAACGAGGTGTGAATTGATGGATTCGTTGAGTTTCGTGATTAGAATTTGAATTGGTTTTTAAGAATTTTGCGTTTTTGATTATGTATTCTACAAATTAAAGTACGGAAATGTAAATAAAGGATGTAAACTAAACAAACTACTAATGTATCAACTACTAAGCATAAGAAACAATAAAACGAAGCTAAATTAATTCCTAAAGAATTAAAACTAAAAAACGTGAAAAACCGGTAACGTACCGAGCACTAAAAGTAAACATATTGCAAATTAAGGCCTATGGGTACAAAACTAATTTTCCTACATTCTAAATGTCAAAAAATGATTTTAGAAAAAATCCGGGTATTTTTTTGACTTTTAAATTATTTATTACGAATTAAAAACTAATTAATTAATAAAAAATACTAAACATTTTTAGAAAATTCTGCAAAAATTACAAAAAAATACTTTACATGATGCGGAATTAAAGAAAAATAAAAAAAATGATAACTACTTTTTAGATTCAGCAGTTAAAAAGAGAAAATAAGCTAATGGCTAAAATCTGAAATTGTGTTTAAGTATTTGATAAAGGGAAACTATGACGCGAGAATGGTCTAGCACATATGGTAACGAGTGTGGGTTGTGTGCTATGTGGGCTAGAGGTCACAGCTGAACTAAATACCTAATAAGCACTAAAAAAAGAAAAGAGGTGGACTGCTGATCAGTTACAAAGGAGACAAAGGGAGACTTTTGAAGGACAAGATAAGCTATCAAATAAGTTCTAAAGACCAAAATAAGCTGACACAGAAGGAGACTACAATAGTAACTAAGTGTAAAACCAATTTGAGAACCTAATGACTACTTTAGCTTGTCTAAAATTAAGATTGACAAGGGGGATGTTGGAACAGTGGGGACTGTTCTGCTGCAACTGTAAAAATAATGTACTTGAAAATCTTTTGTAAATTGATTATAACCTTTGTAAAACTTAACTAAACCTTGCACAAGACCTCTAAAACTAGTTTAGGAAACTGGATTTGGGTGAAACTGAGATATGACCAAGTACAAAGGGTATTCCAAATACCCCTTTACAGGGCAATTTCTAAAATAAATAAAAAAATCTTTTTAAAAACTTGAACTCGGGGCAACAAGCTTGCAAACTAACCAAAAATCCCACATAAGCTTATAAAACACTTTTTTTTACACTAGGGAAACAATAGCTTAGTAAACACATAAAATGAAGAACTTGAAATCTTAAAGCTGCATAACCTTTAAATAAAGAGTACATGATTGGAATTAAAAACTTGTAACTTGAAATTAAAACTGAAATTAAAAATGATACTGAAAGAAATAACAACTAAAAGTAAAAATGGACTAGAAAGTAAATTCTAGAATGCCTTATACATTGGCTACAGGGAAAGAAGAAAGAATTTGGGAGGGAAAAAGTTGGGTGTTTTTTTATTTATTTGGGAGGGAAAAAGTTGAGCGTTTTTTTAGTTTTCTGGGATGGAAGGTTCAGGGGTCCAAAAGGTAGGTCAGGGGTCCAAATGGTTATGTGGTGTGGGTCCAAATGGGAAAGGTTTTAAAGGGTTAAATGAAAGGTTTATTTGTATTTTTTTTTTTTTTTTGTTTCCTTTTTAAGTTTTGTAGTTTTTATTTTTTTATTTTTAGAAAACTAAAAAATTGGTTTTAAGAAAAAAAATGAGTTTTTACAAAAATGGTATTTAAGGTTAAACTAGGATTTTTTTTTTTTTTTTTTTTTTTTTTTTTTTTTTTTTTTTGGTTTAAAGGGGCAAATTGGTCATTTTGGGTTTTGGGGAAGGATAAAATGGTAATTTGGGGTTCAGGGTTAGGTTTTGAGACGGTGTTCCCAAACTCACTCCAAAATCGCGTTCCGGGTCTTGATTTGACCAACGAACGTAGAAAATCACTTCCCAGCTCCGGTTTTCAGCACTTTTCTGAATTTGGCTCGATTTTGTCTGTTTTCGATTTGTTTTCAACCCTTTTGTAGCTGTAAGACATAAAACACATTCCGAGGATATTTGTAACATATTTTGAGCATATTTGAGTGTTTTTGATCGTTTTTATGGTCTTAGGTGGGTAAAAACGATGAGTGAATAAGCACTCATCACATACGCTTTATATATGTTTACCTCGAAATCACTGAACTTGCAAGACCAACAATTTATACTTTCAAATATATATCGTAACATATTTAAGCTCATTAACTATCCCTCATAAAAAAATATGTAATTCTTGATTTAGGGTTCTTATATGATCATACCATTTTAACGTGTACAAGTTTGGAAGATGAATGATATACGGTTCCATCCTACTCTTTCATATTCGAATGTTTAATATAACCATCCTCTCCATCAGTTTCTAATATGCCACACTTTTAAGTAGTTATAGTTTTCATGCACATTTCTCTATTCAACTATTTGATTTAACTGTCTCTTTACTCTATTTTAAGTTTATTATAACATGTGTACATATACATATATTATTGTAGCGAGACAAAGAGGAGAGGTCAAGAATTACCTCTGAATAAGATGTTAGATCGAAACTAAAACAAGAAACACGAATACTATTGTTAGACGATGCATGATCTAGTCCCAATCCCACTCGTATACCAACAGCTAAACACGTAACTCAAATTTTGCCAAGTCGCGACTATAATCCGACAAAGAATCAAGACCAAACTTGCAGCTTACGCGCGTATAGATCGAACCACTCGTATGCAATCTGTAAAGAATTCACAGGCTCACAGCCTATGCCCAACCGCACATCGACCATGATTTGAACAAATGAATCTGTGACTCCGTCCTAATCAGCAACCCTACTCAACGCACACCACAGCCACACATACAAAACTCGTACCAAGGCTTAACTTCTTGCTCAACGAAACCTTAACCCAACACGAACCACCACCTTCGTCTTCCACACAACCTCGAACCAACTCAGCTAGAGCCAAAAGAGATCAAAACGTACTAGAACTAGAACAGGCAAAGTCAAGACTTGGAGTATCCACGTACAAGAATAGAAACTCGAACACCAAAGTAGGCACGATCACAGTCCCAACAAACCTTCGACCCTTGTAACCTTAAAAAGGGAATAGTTTGGAACTCGATTGTGACTTTCTTTCGGTTTAGAAAAGGTTACTGAGTATATGAATGGTTAGGAATGGAGGTTGTTATATGGTTTCAAAAAGAAAGCGTGTGGACGAGTAAACAAAAAAGGAATGCCATGTGGTTTTTAGGTTAGGAAATAAACAAGTGTATCTTCTTAAATATATATCTGATTTAGTCATATCTCTTTTCTCAAAAACATGTGAACAAAATAAAAAAAAGAATCAGGTCTTATCCAAAAGAAGAAAACGTGTGGTTTGCATACACAAAAGGAGTGTGTGTCATTCGATGCGATGAAGCTCAAACAAAAACGTATGACAAATCATAGGGAATTTAAAGTGTACAATTTATGTTTAATTACTTAGGTTTTATTATGACATATTTAATTATCACATAACAAATAGTTGAGACTTTTATTAATAATTATGCGACTTGGTAAAATTTAAAGGGTAAAAGCTAAAAACACGCAACGTGATTTTTCAGAACAACCGATGTACGCAACGAATTTTGAAAATGACCATTGTACGCAATATATTTTCAAATTTAGAACAATGTACGCAATATGACCGGTAACTAACAAGTTACCAGGTCACAAACTTTCAAAAATGACAGAAATGGTCCCTGTGACTTGCGTTGATTTTCACAGGTCATCCCTTGACTTTATTTTCGGTTAAAAAAGTTTCAGTAATGGTCCTTATGGTCATTAACTTTCAGATTTAGTCCGTTTTTTCCGTTTTCATCCGTTTTTGTCAGTTTTTCTTACGTTTTGTCCGTTTTTCTTACGTTTTTATCGGTTTTCATCCGTTTTTTGCCCTTTTTCTTACATTTTTGTCCGTTTTTATCCGTTTTTCTTACGTTTTGTCTGTTTTCTTTCGTTTTTGCCTGTTTTCATCTGTTGTTTTTACGTTTTGTTCGTTTTTCGTACGTTTTTATCGGTTTTAATTCGTTTTTGTCCGTTTTTCTTACGTTTTTATCGATTTTCATCCGTTTTTGGCCCTTTTTTTACATTTTTGTCCGTTTTTATCCCTTTTTCTTACATTTTGTCTGTTTTCTTTCGTTTTTGCCTGTTTTCATCTGTTGTTTTTACGTTTTGTTCGTTTTTCGTACGTTTTTATCGGTTTTAATTCGTTTTTGTCCGTTTTTCTTACGTTTTTATCGATTTTCATCCGTTTTTGGCCCTTTTTCAACAGATGAAAAACGGATTAAAACGAATTAAAACCGATAAAAACGTACGAAAAACGATCAAAACGTAAAAACAACAGATGAAAACAGGCAAAAACGAAAGAAAACCGACAAAACGTAAGAAAAACGTATAAAAACGGACAAAAATGTACGAAAAAGGGCCAAAAACGGATGAAAATCGATAAAAACGTAAGAAAAACGGACAAAAACGAATTAAAACCGATAAAAACGTACGAAAAACGAACAAAACGTAAAAACAACAGATGAAAACAGGCAAAAACGAAAGAAAACCGACAAAACGTAAGAAAAACGTATAAAAACGGACAAAAATGCACGAAAAAGGGCCAAAAACGGATGAAAATCGATAAAAACGTAAGAAAAACGGACAAAAACGAATTAAAACCGATAAAAACGTACGAAAAACGAACAAAACGTAAAAACAACAGATGAAAACAGGCAAAAACGAAAGAAAACAGACAAAACGTAAGAAAAACGGATAAAAACGGACAAAACGTAAGAAAAAGGGCCAAAAACGAATGAAAACCGATAAAAACGTAAGAAAAACGGACAAAACGTAAGAAAAACTGACAAAAACGGAAAAAACGGACTAAATCTGAAAGTTAATGACCATAAGGACCATTACTGAAACTTTTTTAACCGAAAATAAAGTCAATGGATGACCTGTGAAAGTCAACGCAAGTCACAGGGACCATTTCTGTCATTTTTGAAAGTTTGTGACCTGGTAACTTGTTAGTTACCGGTCATATTGCGTACATTGTTCTAAATTTGAAAATATATTGCGTACAATGGTCATTTTCAAAATTCATTGCGTACATCGGTTGTTCTGAAAAATCACGTTGCGTGTTTTTAGCTTTCACCCAAATTTAAATTATATGTAAAATCGGGAATTCGGAATTTAGGGTTTTATATTTTTTTTAATAAAATTTTTAAATCCTAGTTTTCGTGAGTTATTAAAGCAAAACCCTTAATGGAGATTCTGGTTAAACACGCAACATTTAGTGGGAAAATATGTATTTCAAAGAAACTAAATCTTCCTTATTATACAATAATTAAATCCTTTTTTTATAAAAAAACATAAATTATAATAAATAAGCTTTTTGCTTTTTTGCTAAATTGTTTGGGTAAATTTTGTTTTAAATAACACATGTCATTTGTATTGTATTGTTGATAGTTTTGGGTGTAGTTTATAAATTGTTTTTAAGAAAGGTAAAGGTATCATTCTAATCATCATAGACATATGTAAAAACAGATCTCACAGTATCTGTCTCTTACATCATACACAAAAGTAAAATTAGATCTCAAACTTAATCTTGATTCATAGTTTGACATTGCATAGACCCAAATGTATTGTTGATGAAGGTGTTTCTTTCTGATAGAGTTGCGATACTTATAAAGGGTCGCAAAGGGTTTCATGTTGCTAATTAAGGGTCGCTAAGGGTTTGTAGGTATTCATGTTTGGTTTTTTTTGAAGTCCGAACCTGTATTCTGATTTTTCTTCCAAAATTGTAAGTGTTTGCACTTTCCTTATTATTATTGATTAAAAAGAGCTTGTATTTAGGGTTTCGTTTGTTTGTATTTTTGGTTTTTTTGATTTAGCCATTGAAATTTAATTTTTGAGCGCTTTCTGATTGCAGTCAAACTCATTTTGTGTTTTTTTTTATTTTTTTATTTATATTTTTTTTCATCTTGTAGTTGATTTGAAAAGTTTAATTAGAATAATTCGTGATGTCGTTGTTGTTGTTGATGTCGTTGTTGTTGTTGATAGTACTGTGGCTATGAACATCTTTATTTAATTTGGAGTGTCAGTTTTGTTGTATTTAGTCACACCAAATGCCTTTGTCGTTGCTTCAATTGTGACACTCTTTAAAAAATCAACACGGTCCTATATTAAAGAGTGTTTGGCATAGTTGATTTTTAGTTTTAAATTTCCAAATCTGCTTTATTTAGTTTGTTTTGGTTATAGTTAATTTAGTCAAAACCTCCCCAAATGGGACGAATGAAATGCTTAACGGTGTTGTATGATTTGTTTTTCGTATCGTTTTTTATTTTTTGCCGTGTCGTGTTTTTTTGTATCGTTTTTTGTTTTTCGTATCTTTATAAGTTTTGTATGTTTTTAATATGGTGTATTGTATTTTTAAATTTATTGAATGAATTTTATGTTATTTGAAAAATTGAATAAAAAAAATAGAATAGAAAGTGGTGGGACCGAAATGAGTAAGTTGTGGTTAGTTGTGATAAGGGGTTATAGTAGGAGATTTGTCACAGTGACGTGGCACCCCGTGAGACCCAAATGAGGAGATTAATCTCCTCACCACACCTTGTGCTCTAATACGCAAACCACATTATAAGAGTAAAAGTTGACACAAGATAAAATCATTAAAAATGAAGAGATGGAGACCATAATTTTTATCAGTGCAACAACTTCATGAATAACGTCTCCCAGATATTTCAGTTGAAAATCAGATTGAATGCTTGTTTTCTTTATACTTCCTTCAACGTCTTCATATATTTTTTTAGCCTTGCACAACAAATCAATAGGTAAAAGCTAATCATTTAAGTGCAATAACAAAACAAAAGTACCAATGCTTAAAGTAGAGGTTGCAGATTTTAACGCAACGTACATTGTCCCGTAATAAAAATTACTTTTAACCCGTTAACATCTGGCCCAATTTGCTACCGCTATTTGAAGTAACTATATAAAGTCTGCACAATTCATTGTACACTTATCATGACTTTCCTTCATTGCCCAAAACAAAATCTAAAAGTAGCTTTATTGTGCAAAAACACTCCTTTACTGCATATTTCATGTACAAAAGTTACTCGTACCAAGTTAGTTATAAATTCAAAGGTGTTGATGTTTTTATTGATAATGTGATTTCGTTACAATCAAAGGAGAATAAACCTCCAGTTAAATAGAAAATACTATCACGTAAACTTGGAAAGGATATGGTCATATCAACACCATAAAACAAGGAGGAGAAATAGGAGGTAAGTAGGGAGAGGATATGGAGAATAATATTCAAAACCAATACTCCCCCTCAAGCTGGAGTGTGCAAATTAGTAACACCCAGCTTGTCAAGCAAGAATTTGAGCTGAGCACCACCGAGGCCCTTTGTGAGAAGATCAGCGAGCTGATGTTTAGAGTCGATAGGCATGGGATAAATTTCCTTAGACTCAACACGTTCACGGACAAAGTAACAATCCATCTCTACATGTTTTGTGCGTTCATGAAAGACGGGATTGTTTGCTATGTGTCTTGCGGCTTGATTGTCACAAAAAAGAGCAGTAGAACTGAGTTGAGAAAAACCCAGCTCCTGTAAAAGCCATCGCAGCCAAATGATCTCACTAACAGTTGTAGCCATTGCACGATACTCGGCTTCAGCGGAAGAACGAGAAACTACAGTTTGCTTCTTAGTTTTCCATGAAATGGGAGCTCCACCAAGAAGAACAATGTAGCCGGTGCGAGAGCGCCGAGTCAGAGGACAACCTAGCCAATCCGAATCAGAGTATCCGACTAAGGTTGTACCTCCTTCTTTTGGTAAAAGTATGCCTTGGCCCGGAGTTGTTTTGAGATATCGAAGAATCGTTGTAACAGCATCCATATGACTTTTGCGAGGATCCGAAACAAATTGACTGAGAATGTTAACCGAATAAGCTATATCCGGTCGAGTGGCTTGAAGATAAAGAAGTCGTCCTATGAGACGACGATAAGAACCAGCATCAACTTTCGGGTCGTTTTCATCAATGACAAGTTTTAGGTTCTATTCAATAGGAAACAAACTTGGGCGACAACCTTCCATTCCACTATCCGCCAAGATGTCAAGCGTATACTTTCGTTGACTTAAAACAAGACCACTGGAAGTTCTAGCCACTTCAATGCCCAAAAAATACTTGAATTGCCCAAGGTCTTTTATGCTGAATTTCTCATGTAAACATTGTTTGAATTCCTGTATTTTTGCTAGATCATTCCCAACAATAATAACATCATCAACATATATAAGAATGGAGATGAAAGTGTCATTGTTTCTATAAAAGAATAGAGAGTGATCTGCCTTGGATGATGAAAAACCGAGACCAATGAGAGCAGTGGTAAACTTTTGATACCAATTCCGTGATGCTTGCTTAAGACCATAGAGTGATTTTCTTAAGCGACAAACACATCCCTCCTTTCCTGTTGAAAAACCTTGTGGCAATTTCATATAGACTTCTTCATTGAGATCACCATGAAGAAAAGCGTTGTTGACGTCAAGTTGGTGAATAAACCAATTCTTCTTAGTAGCCACGGATAACAATGTACGAACAGTTACCAATTTTGCTACCGGAGCAAAGGTGTCATGGAAGTCTTCCCCTTCAATTTGAGTGAAGCCCTTTGCTACTAGCCTCGCTTTATATCTTTCAACATCTCCATTGGGTTTGTATTTGATCTTGTAAACCCATTTGGAATCGATGGCCTTCTTACCATTTGGCAAAGGTTCGATCGTCCATGTATTGTTCTGCTGAAGAGCTTGAATCTCCTTCTTCATTGCTTCAATCCACTTTGGATTTTGAACAGCTTGCTTAAAGGTTCTCGGCTCATCAGCAGAGGTGATGGCCGCCAAGAAACGTTTATGATCATTAGAAAAATTATCATAAGAAATATAATGGGAAGAGGGATGTACCGTTGAGGAGGCTTGAGTTGATGTGGTATGTGCGTGGTCAACCGAAGGGGGAAGATTGACAACAAAATCATTTAAATGCTTGGGTGGTGCCCGACTTCTCTTTGGTCGCTCAGCAGGAGTCTCAATAGCAGGCTCAACAACCGAATCCAGACCCGCATCAACATTATTATTGTCACGGTTTTCTGGGCCAGAATTAGGCCCATCATTTTCAATCCCAATAGAGTCAAAGGTCTCATGATTTGGGCTCTCAATATTCTGTGCTTCCAATGGAACAAATATATCAGAATCATTGCTCACTTGTGTTTGAGTGGGAAATGAGAACGTATCTTCATGAAATTTCACATCCCGTGACACCACAATTTTCTTTTCTTCAATGTCAAATATTTTGTATCCTTTAACTCCTTGAGGGTAACCTAGAAAAATACCAGGTCTCCCCCTCACTTCGAATTTATCACCTTTTGTTTCAATGCTCCAAAAATAAGTGAGGCAACCAAATACCCTCATATGATCATATTCGGGTTTTTGGTTGTATAAGATTTCATATGGAGTTTTGTCACCAAGGGTCTTAGAGGGCAACCGATTAATAATATATGCGGAAGTTAAAATACATTCACCCCAAAAACGTTTTGGTAAACTAGCTTCAAAACGCAAAGCACGAGCCGTGTCTAGCAAATGTCTATGCTTACACTCAACAACCCCATTTTGTTGAGGAGTGTGAGGACAAGTGGTTTCTAACAAAATTCCTTGTTTGGTGTAGAAACTTATCATAGAATTGGATGTAAATTCTCCACCATTGTCACATCTAATTCTTTTGACAATTTTGCTAAACTGAGTTTCAACCATTTTGCAAAAATTCATTAAGCACGTACTAGCATCACTCTTATATTTAATGAGAAAAATCCATACATTCCTACTATAATCATCAACTATTGTTAAGAAATAATTTGCCCCTGAAAAGGATGGAACCCGATATTTACCCCATACATCACAATGTAATAACTCAAAGCATTCTTTGGTTTTAATTTCACTCAATGGAAAGGGAGATCGAGTATGTTTAGCTTTCGAACAAGAGTCACAAACATTATTCCTAATATTAAAAGAGACATCTTTCAAAAAATCAACCTTAGCAAGCTTTTCTTGAGAGGTATGACCCAACCTTTTATGCCATCTTGCAATGTTCACTGCCATAGCCTTCCTTTCCTCAGCAAACATCCCCATTCGGTATAGACCTTTCTTGCACTTACCCGCACCAATCAAGTTCCTCGAACGGAGACCCTGCATAACACAAAAATCAGGAAAGAATGTTACTGAGCATTGTAAACTTTTCGTCAGCCGGCTCACAGAAAGTAAATTGCAAGTAAATTCTGGCACGTGCAATATGCCCTCGATCTTGGTTCCTCCCGGAAGGGTAGAATCACCTTTTCCTTCAACAGGAATGGTGTCACCGTTGGGAATAATCACAGGCATCTCATTCTGATCTTTTCTTTTGTTTACCAGAATATTACCTAGATAAGTTGTGTGTTCGGTAGCACCCGAATCAACAATCCATTCATGATTATCATTAAACTTACCCGTCATGTTGGCCATTCGTTTGTTTTCTTGATCACCTGTGATGTTTCGATCTTCAAATTGCTTCAGAAACGTTTGATATTGCTCCATTGTAAGTCCAGGAATGGGACTCGAAACCCCTTCAACAAAGGAGGCCTTTGGTTTGGACTTGTTTCCCTTTGTTTTTCCTGGCCACCAGTCAGGATATCCAATTCGTTCAAAACAACCTTCTCGAATGTGCCCGTCCTTATCACAGTAAGAACAATGCGGCGTCTCTTGTTCTTGCTTTTCAGATTTCGAATAGGCTTTAGTTTTCTGCTGTGAAAAGGACTGATTGCCCCGCTTTTGAGAAACAGAAGCCTTAAAGGCAGCCGCTTCCACGACTGGTTTCTTTTCTTCAGTTATGAGTTTTTGTCGTTCATCTTCCGCAACAAGGTGGTAAGATGTTCCAAGACCAGGAGTCGGTTTGGTGGCTAGAATTTGTGTTTTGATGACTCCAAATTCGTTGTCGAGGCCCATGAGAAATTCGTACAACCTCTCCTTTTCCTGATGTTCAACAAGCCGCTTACCAATATCACACGTACAATTGCCACAAGTACACTGTGGAATGGGAAGGACCGATTGAACTTCATCCCATAATAATCGGAGCTTTGTGAAATAGGCTGACACAGTAGCTCCGTCTTGATGCGTTGCAGCAATTTTGTTCTTCAGTTCATATGCCCTTGGTGCACTTTCCTTACCAAATCTATCACTTAGATCCTTCCACATCTCCGCAGCGGTATTGGCGTATTTGACACTACCTCTGATTTCTTTCTCCATGGCGGTAGTGAGCCATCCTTTAATCATTGCATCTACTCTCATCCATGGCATGTAATCCTTGGATGTCTTTTCGGGTTTCTTTATGGATCCATCGACGAAGCCGATCTTGTTCTTTGCGAATAAAAAATTTTCCATCTCCTGCAACCAATCCGAATAATTTTTATCTGACAAAGCATCGTTAACTTGCATTTGTCGGGGATAATCGGAAGGATGAAGATAGTATGGGGAGTTGTAATCAACGACATTACTGCCGCTTGATTCTGTATCACCGGTTTTATCTCCGGCCATGAGTTTTGTCGGAACAGTGGGATCACTGCTCTGATACCATTATAAATTCAAAGGTGTTGATGTTTTTATTGATAATGTGATTTCGTTACAATCAAAGGAGAATAAACCTCCAGTTAAATAGAAAATACTATCACGTAAACTTGGAAAGGATATGGTCATATCAACACCATAAAACAAGGAGGAGAAATAGGAGGTAAGTAGGGAGAGGATATGGAGAATAATATTCAAAACCAATAGTTAGTCTTGTAGCCTAATTTATGGCCAAAAGTACATACATATATACCAAATTATAATGCAATATATGTTACAGTAATAACCAATGCATGAAACAAAGGAATGTCATCTCCCAGCAAATACGGAGTACTTGTGTGTTTGAACTACCCCACCACCTCATTTCATAACCAAACAGATGGCAACTACTGAAGATGATCAAGTAGCTTACAAAAATGATATGTTAAAATAACATGTCGATTCGAGATGTTGGCCTTGATAATAGGTAGTTGTATAGGAATTAAGCTAGTGGGAGTGTAGGACTAATGAGGGGATGAACCAAAATTCAAAGGAATGAAAAATACAAGAATAACTACAAATTGCCCCAAGTCTAAAAAACATTTTTTGTAGCTCAGGTCTTATTTGAATTTGGAATGCTTATTCAAACAAAACCTCTAATGACAACAAAAGTCCATCAGATAGAACTTTTACACAACATGATCTTTAAGCATGAACAAGTAGCAGCTAATCAATGAACTGTTTTAAGTCAAATCCAATAAGTAGGTATTATGGAACTTGATCACAATGTTTTTTCTTCAGCATCAGTAATTGTATCACTTGTTTTCTACTTAATCACAATGGTGGAAGTAGCATTGTCGTTTTTATTTGAGCCAGCCACATTTATGTTGTCACATTTATGATGTCCCTTCTAACGTCATTCCACTCCAATATTTCTGAATTGGTGAATATAATACACCATTTATTAGGGGAATTTTCTTTGGAAGAAGAATGGGTTGGGACATTTGTTGTGTCAATTTTAGCAAATTTGCCAAAAAAGTTTGTGGATTGGATGAATCTATCCCAAATGCCAAATTGTTGGCAGTAATGACTAATTTACAACAGGATGGAGCATCTGAGTACACATTAAATTTCCTAAAGTCTTTTGAAACTGACTAAAATAAAATTCTAATCTTTCAAACGCACCAAGTACCTGATGAGATAATGCAAAGTTGAACTTTTACGTAAAATTCCACTGATTTGCAACAATCTCTACAATAGCTCCAACAAAAGAATAAAGTACCTTGTGCTAACTTGCGGGCAGCCTTCTATGAACATCGTGACACCAAGTGCTAAAGGTGAAGACGAAAATGGTTGTTCAGATGATGATGATGAGAGTATTAACCAATTCCAGTTCTTCCAATCGTTTTACTTTACATTTTGTGGACTAAAAACAAACTAAAGTTATTTCACGGGTAAAAGCCATAAAATAATAATGTACTTTTCAAATTTTTCCGACTTGAAACACTTATTTTTTTTATTACCTTACTTCACCAACAAACTTTCAAAATTTTTCCGATTTCACCCATATGACCTCTTTATATTAAAATAAGTGTTTGAAGTCGGAAAATTTTGAAAAATTTGAAAATTTTGTTCCGACTTCACCAACGAACTTTCAAAAGTAAGTGTTTCAAGTTGGAAAATTTTGAAAAGTACGTTGTTATTTTATGGCTTTTACCCTTATTTCACTGCCCTAAGTCTTTTTCAACCCATTCTGCCAGGTGGGTATTTCAGACAGGAACATGCCATGAAAAAGGCAAAAACTGACAAAGAAAGGCAAGACAAGATCATGCGTATTAAAGAAAAAGGAACAGATGAGGAGCAAAGGAAACGTTGTGCCCCGGGATACCAAATACACTGTCCGCAAGCGCAAAGCTCGTTTTTGATCTGTTAAGCTTTTTATATGTAGGTTCTACCTTTTACATTTGAGAGACAGATACCATGATGTGGCGGTCAAAATCATGCTCTTGACAGTAGACCTCAACATAATTGCGAGAATCAAAAAATTGATATGAAATTTTTTTAACTTATTACAAACTGCGAACCATAACATTAATGTATCGAATTTTAAGTCTTAATTTGACCCATCCTCCTTTTAGATGAGCGTTTTAGTAAACCATTTTTTGACAAAACACAACCCAAACAAACCCATTCATGAATAAAAGGGTCAAGAGATACATGTACAAAAAGGTTGGAGATGAGAGGAATTGCTACCAGGATATACTTGTATGCTTGTAGCCTTGTAGGGTTAGATAACTTACTAAGAGCAAGGGGTGTCGTGGGGAGCTCAAAGCTCTTCATTTGGGCCCCACGTGTGCCACCTCACCTCCACATCACTCCAACACACTCACTTAAAAATACTCCTCAATCACAACTTACTCACTTCTCTTCATTTGGGCCCCACCCACCCTCACAAACACATAAATAACACAAACACAAACACATACCTCTTTGTCCGTTTCTTCGTCGTTGGACCGGAGAAACATTAACTGGCGAGTAGCCATGGTGTCGTGGCGAGGAGAAGAAACAAGTGGCGAGTAGCCACATTGGATTCGGCGAACAACGAAATCCCCCACACCCCTTGCTCTAATAAGGATCAAGATCCGAGGATGGCTGGATCCAACTTGACAATCAAAATCGGCTTCAAAGCAGGAGTCATTTGAAAAGGGTCAAAAGCCAAATTAACATGCATGTGGGTCACAAAACCAGATGAAGTCTTGTTTTTCTTTCGTGCCAGCTGGAATAATCGAGTAGTTCCTTCAAGTGCTGCTAACTATTACGAAAGCCTGTACGTGTTTTTGTCATCCAGTTCTTTCATGAGTTCATTGCAATCTTTCACCAGAGTTGGCCTCGTCGCTGAAACGTGTCAAGGTTATTTCTCCTGTTGTATCATATATTTGTGCCTTGATGCAATGACTGCAAAAAATAAGAACATGATACGGGCATCAGTGACCGTGACTAATTCTAATAATATATTAGAGTTTTAGGTACTTTTTTAGCTACTATTTTTCAAGACGTATATTGATCTTATTAAAAACCACTTTATTATACCATTACTTTTAAGCAGAGAAAGCACACATCCTACAGCTCAAACTCTTGTTCCCGCAAGCCTGTTGTGTGTCCAAGATTCAAATGAACTATGTCCCAAGACATGTCATGAATTCATATGGTTTGTATATACAAAATTGATGATTTTACAGAATACACTTACCGCTTACGTCATTAGCACCCAAGACAGCTTTGACCATTTGTATTATACTCTTTTGATTCTGTAATTAAATATGAAAACATTATAATGTATTAAGAGAAAATAGTGAACCCAAATTATAAGAACATGTTACATGGGCCACCACTTTAGATGTCCAAAAAAGTACAGGATACTCCTAATATATGATTGCACAACCTTACGCATTTGAGACTTAAAACACAGGCACATTTACATTAGATAGTAAAACTATAAGAAACTGTATCTAGACCCGAGCCATTTTCATCAATAATTCATAAGGTGGTGAAAAATAAAAGATTATATACCTTTTCACGGAGATATCAAAATAAACATTCACCATTCCACCATAAAAGATGGTTACTTGAGCTCGAACACAAGAAGCCTTGGTATTGTACATTCATTTAAGAAATAAAAAAGAAGGAATAAGCTGTTATACAAACTTATTTTTCAAATTGATGATGTGATACTAAAATCAGAAACATATTATTGTAATAAATGAATTATGAGATATGTTCAAAAGTGCTAATGTTCTCTAAAAATTGTAACACTGGGATACTTAAATGGTGAGTGAGTGTTTAGCAAATTCTGATTCTATGAGAAATATTACTTTATGTAATGACTAATATCACCTCGTCCATCATTATATGAATTTTACATTACTGATACTACATTTACAGAAAAACAATCTCATGAACCTGCAAACTAAGCTAACGTTCTCAACAACTACATATGATCATCATCACATATATTGATTGAAAGTTTTTATGTAGCTGGCAAGATTAAGTATAAGAAAACATGAAAACATAGGTTTAATGTTTAGATAATCAGGGTTGTTATGAGTATTGATGGGCAAAAAGACCATTCAGAGTGAAATGGTTACATTTTCAAGTATCAATGTGCTATAGAGTTCTACATATTTTTATCTTAGTATGACATTCATCTGGTCAATATCACGTGGATGTGTCCAAAAGAAATCATTAACTACTGTCAGATAGAAGCAATATTATGAGTTTATGACATTAAATTTGTTCCAAATTCTAATAAACTAAGGGAAAAAACAATATCTGGACAAACCTGCAAAACGCAATCCAGCATCTCTACAACAAAAGGCGGTCATCATCATGTATGTACCATCAAGTGAGTGCACAAAATTTGGAGGAAACGTTGTTCTTTGATTTTTAACTGTAATATTATTAATTGTAAGTGATGACTGAAAATATAATAAAGAACTAAGTTCAGCAGGCAATGTAAAATTACCGTGCTACTCTCCCGTTGCAGAGCCAAGACTTGAAGAGAGGTTTTTTTAAAACCAATTAAACAATAATATTCGTCACTGTTTATTCAGAGAGGCGTACACATCAACTTTTCTAAACTTGGTATAGACTCAACTCATAATATGTTTAGGGGTTCATCGTGGGTTTTCTCCAACAAGTGTACTTAAGGCTATAACCAGAGTAAGAGGTGCAGTTGGAAATGGTGACACACCACCAGGGTTAGCACATGGAACAATGATAATATTGTGTTCAGTATTAACTGCAGGGGTGGAGACTGGTTGGTGAGTCGAGTTGAAGGTAAGGCAGTGGTTGGGGATCAATGAAGTCAAATTCAGTCAATTTATAATGGAAATATTTGATGAGTGTTATGTGTATAAAAGGAAATAACCATTCTTACTCTACTCCAAAGTTACTGGTGTAAGTGCTTCAACCTTTTCGTGCTTGTAGTTCCTACATGTACTTGCTCTTTCTTGAAGAGCTTCTTCGGGTTGTGTCTTTCTTACATTCATTCTTGGTGACAATCCATGGTGTCCACTCAGTTTGCTGTTGTGGTGGGGGTATTTGAAACCTACATTTCTTCTGATGTCGAGATGTCTGGTGGTGTTGCACTGCTGCTTGTTTGAGCTGATAATGGGTCTTCGGTAGGCGCCTCAGGTCCGGCTATGAGTAGCTGTTGGTCTGTTGTGGTTGGGTCGAGGACAAAGTTTGTATCCAAGATGAAGTCGTATTTTTCTTTCGTGAATTCTGATCCATATATTCATGATTAGCATACAAAATCGTCATGTATGTATTGTTTGTGTACCAGTAACATTTGCAACATAGGGATTTAGCCTCCCTCATGTGCGTATTATTTGTGTATCAGTTTGAGAAAAAGTTACATCTCCCTACAGTGCCTTGATTCCAACCCATGCAGTTATCCGATCCAGTTGCATCCTCGGCCTTGAGGTCTCAAAAACACTTGAAGATGGTGCGACGACTTTTGTCTCTAGGAATTGAATGCATTTCTTGAGCAAGGTCTGCAAAGAATCCAAATCTGTTGCATTCCTCAACTTCCCAATGGATACAGCTAAGCAAAAACCTATAGAACGACACTTTCTGGTCTTGAGAAAAAGTAGCGCATAAACTCCCTACATATTGAAATATAATAAGTGACTGGAAATTAAAAAAAAAAAAAAGAAAAAGCTTATAGTATCATTGAAGGTGTAGTGTGTACGTATCGGGAAGTGTTGATGGCCATCTAAAGTGAGTTGATGAAGATGATCTACAGCTTCCACGAAAATCTGAAACTCAGTAATCAACAATTGGTCATCCAACAACTCAGGAAATATCAAAACCTCATACATGAGAGTAATAAGTTTATCATCATCATCGTCGTCTTTAAGAGGACATGAGTTGAAGCATTTGAGTTGACTAGCAGGGTACCCGCGCATTGCAGCGGCGGGCGCCATACAATTAAAATATTCGGCGAAATTTTTTTTTAGATCTATATTTTATAATACAATAGATATACGGACGACGATAATTTTAGTTTTGAATACTGTAATGAAATAACAAAAAATTTCATATAAAAATTGTATATTATCCACGTGATGTGGTGACAATAATGAGTTGGTAGTAGGTATATTGTAAAAGTATGAGATAAAAGTAGTTGACAATAGCCCGTACTCATAAGTTATCATTAAATAATAACACCATAGCGAATTTTAAAAATCACTTACATTATATAAGAAAATTTTAGTTCTCAAAAATAATGTTTGTTAAATTTGTCCCACATAGATGGATGATACAAGTAAAAGATTACTTATAAAGATAAAGTAAAAATAAATATTCAATAAATCATGTGGGTTACATTAAAGAGTATAATTATTAATATTCAAATATCTATATATATATATATATATATAATTAGCACTTAATATTTTTTGAATAATATTTTTAATAATATTTTTTGAACATTGTATTTTAGTATGCATTTTTAAACTCTATTGATTTAACAATATCGTTTTCGGACGACTTATGGGCTAGCCGAACCGGTGGTGACTCCGGTTCCCGGTTGAACCCGTTGGCCCGGTCCGTTTTTTAAAACCATATGTACCATAAACTTGTTTACATATAAATTGCATGAAGATTTGTGTGTTTTATTAGTTTGTACAATATATATAATAACAAGTATTTTTCATATTAGGGGTGTTTTAAAAATAACATTTATTAGGTATTTATTGTTATGGACGTTTTTTTTCTTATATTAAATTACTTTGTATTTTTTATTATTTTTTTTAAAAACATGTCTAAAAAAGGTGCTTTAAAGTGTTGCAACAACTGCTATTATAGATGTACTTATTAAAATTTGCCATTATTAGCAAGTGTTGAATCTTAATTTTTTAAGCCTTCCTTTTTAGGAATGTCCCAAATGCTTTATAATGTAGTATAGATTAGTGACCCATTCTTCATCTAGAGTCTGTAAAAAATGAAGAAGGGGACCAATAGAAGTGTAGTCGTAGTCTACGGTGTAAGTGTCCTTGGCTTGATGATGCTGACAAATGCAAAGCACGCATTCCTGTGGCTGTAACGCTTCGGATACTCGCTCCCAAAGAAGCTTGAGAGGGGGAGAGTCGTGGAAGTTTTAAAAGGTTTCGAGAAGGGGGCCCATAATCTCCCAGGAGCCACACCATATATGATTTTGATTATCTCCGTCTTTAGGGAGTGATATAAGGTAGTTGTATGCATCCGTAAACCTGATGATAATTGAATGAACAGATTATTTGTCATAAATTAATTAACTTTTAAGTGAATGAGTAGCAATGTAAAAATATTATTAACCCTTGAAAATTGAAATAAAAATGAATGAGTAGAAATGCAAATAGTTGAAGAAATAATAACGGACCATGGATCTTTGAGATGTGGAAAGTGAAGTCGATTGATGTCGTCCTCTTCGTCATGTTCTTCAATGGCCTTCCTTCGCTCCAACAGCGACTCTTTCTTCTTATTATTCGACTCAATCATCTTAGTTTTCAAATAAACCCTAAATAGTTATTAATTGTTTGAAATATAAAACAATGAAGGCGCCTAAATTTCTTTCCACTGATTTTAACTCGACTACGAAGCTAATGAATTCATGTTATTAATTCTGAAAATATAATTGTAATTTTCGACCATTATTCAAAAGTTGTAAACTATCATTAATATATTCTATATAAAGTAGTATAGGTTTACCAAATAAGACCATCGATCCATGTTACCACTTTAAGAGCCCATTCATCATATTTTACTTCAACATGAGATATGCGAAGATCAACCCCTGTGACTGAAAGTGCAGACTTGTACGACTTAAAAGTAGGTGTTTCGCTCACCTATATTTTTCATTCAGGGTACGAACAACTAAGCATACACATCTACCCTATCCAATGACATTTTTAGCGGTTCTTAACAAATTTCCACTATTAAGATACTTCCTCATACTCACTAATTGACATAGATACATGACACAATGGGTATATTAGTGAATACTGTAAGGAAAACTGTTAGGATCGATTATCTATAAGATTTATGTGGTTTTGGGAGGTCTAGGTTGGTGGAAGAAGATGAAAGACATCATCTTTCCTAGTGAGAGAAAGTAGTGAGAGCGAGGAGAAACACAAGATGAGTTTTATTAATAAGAAAACAAACACACACCTAATGCTTAAACACACCCATCATGGAGAGTCATGAGGGGTATTTATAGGCTCATACAACTATTAGTTTGCCCCGTTTACATAAGTAGTCCCTACAGGTGCAACTTACTACGGATCTAGTCCAATTCACGTAATTGACGTTATCTTTATAAAAGAGCGAGGCTAAAAATCTCCCTCCAATATATCATCACACGTGAATGGTTACAATGAGACCTATAAATACATAAACAAAGTAAGTTACAATAATAATAAACAATGTTGACTTTGTTGAAGCGCAGAGTCTCTGTAGTCTAGATACTGAGGCAAACTTGAAGTTCTCTCTTCCGACGATCTTGGCATTTGATCTTTCGCGCTGATGGCACAAATCCTTGTAGCTCTGAACTTCAACTGTAACGGTCTAGTTAGGTTATTACTCCCTCCTAACTAGTGAGCCTTTTTTCTTTCTTTTGCTCCCTCCTGAATCGACAACTCTCTTCCAACACGTAGCGGAGAAAGTATACTCTTGATCGTAGCAAATTGGTTGTCGTTCTGGGAACATTATAAAAACATGACTCACTTAGTTTTGCATCCAAGTTAGTAAAAAGCCCTGATGTACACACACTACTTCTCCTTCTTTGGTCTTAAGCACAATTCCCTTCGTCAATCCGATCACGAAAGATGAAATACCAACTTCTCCCTCCTGATGGTTGCGAGCTATCAGAATCATTATAATGTTGCGTACATGCCGTATTACCTTTTTCTTGATGCAATGTTAAATCCTTAGATTGAGCATAATTCCGTGAGAATATGTCGCAAAAATACTCTCAATAATTTTCTCAAACCAACCTGTAAACGAACCTCCTTCTGATTCACTGGCTAATAGTAATGACCACATATGGAGAAAACCCGATAAGAGTAACTTGAAAAGGAAGTAAACATCCCAACTTTGTGACTTACTGCTTGTTCTATATTCTTGAACAATCCACAACGCCGTGTGACACTAAGTACTACAACTTCCTTAAAGTGATAGTTATACACTGTGAGCACTACAACGTAACTCCTTACATCAGTTATAACCAGATTGTCAAATACATAATTTCTTATGAAAAATGTGCCCCAACAAGTTATCTTGAGACTTGCAATCAACCAAACAACGTCTCAATGATAAAGAAGTTCATCCGTGAAACGTCATTTCAATTTCACATCAATAATACCGTACAAAAACCCCGTGATCATTTTTTCTTCAAGTTTAAGCTCAAGCCGTGAATATGTATCCCTCCGTGAAATTTTACCATACCAAAAAACCACTCTTAGAGCAAATAGTTTTTATCCTCAATTTTTTCTATTTGAGCCAAGAAAAAATTCGGATAACACAAATGTGCATCTCACAACTCATAACATAGTCCATCGTCCACCCAATTTAATTCAGCCCAACACACCATTATCTGGTTCAGCCCAATTCATGACGAAAGCCCAAGATAGTCTAAGTAACAACCCGGTCCACTTCTTGAAATACTTATATCCGGTTATAAAACGATTATCACTACTTTAACCTAAACCTAACACACATCCTGATAAACTAACACCTACCACCAAAGATACGCTCCTCTCACCAAACTCAGTTTTCATCAAAACGGATCTCATATCTCATCTCATCCTACATCTTCAATCAAACAAATACCCTCAAAGTGTTAATTTCTCCATGAACCAAGTAGATTACTTCTTATGTTTTGATCGATTGTAGCTGTAAAGACAAATTACACCGAACCTTTGATGTTTGTTGGCTTCAAGATCTATTAATGTGGTCACGGGTAGGTGTTGATTGATGTTTTTTCAATTTCTTTTTCCTTTTTAAGTCTTGAACGAATCTAAGACAAGATATAACATACTTGTTATAATATTTCTTTTTTATTCGAATATCAATTGGAGCATGACTTCAACAAATTGGATCTGTGATGATGAGGGTTCAACAAAAAAATCTATTGAAAGATTGAAATTGAACACGTTTCTGAGATCTCATATATTTAATTTCATTTTTGTTAGATGATTTAGGGTTGAGGATTGGATGAGAGGGTCCATTGTTGAGTCTAGGTTAGGAGTAGTTGATGTTTTGGGTCTGTCGAGATGATTTCCCTTTTCTGCTCGTGCTAGTTCAATTTGAGTCGAATCTGATAATGGCTCTTTTCAAATCGATAGTAGTAGAACATGGACTGATGATGGAATGTAAACCTGAGGTCGAGTGTTGTTTGGTATATGGTATATGGTGGTCGAGTCTTTACGCATAACGTCTTTTTTCATTTTCAGATTAAAACGTTACACGTAGCTTCTGTATTCGAAACCTTGAGCGTAGAAATGGTCTAGGTTACGCGTAAACATCTTACGAGTAACTTTCTTACGTGTAAATTTACTTAGGTGTAAAGCCTGTTTACTCGTAACCTTCTTACGCGTATTCCATACGCGTAAGAACATCCTAAGGCGTAGGATTAGGGTTTTGACCCTTTGACTTTTTGCTCCGGCGATTTTTCTGACCATTTTCCGACAATCTTCAAAGATAACCCAGAAAAACTACTATGAAGCTTAATATTTGCCCGGTTTGACCACAAATATAGACCATATGACCATATTATTTCACATATATGGATTGGTACAAAAAGTCAAAAAAAGATGAACAAAAATACTGACTTGGACACAATATGGAGACAAGACAGATTTTGTAAATTTTGATGGACCATGAGACTTTTTTGACCAAACAGATACATAATACTTGTTTAAAACTGTTTACCAAAAAATAATAGGAAAAAAAAATTTTGACCAACAAAATAGTACCAAAACAGTTTAAAACAAGATACAAAACCACCATAAATCATCAAAACAAAATAACCTTGGCTCTATACCACTTGTTAGGATCGATTATCTATAAGATTTTTGTGGTTTTGGGAGGTCTACGTTGGTGGAAGAAGATGAAAGACATCATCTTTCCTAGTTAGAGAAAGTAGTGAGAGGGAGGAGAAACACAAGATGAGTTTTATTAATAAGAAAACAAACACACACCTAATGCTTAAAGAATCCCTGTGACTGAAAGTGCAGACTTGTACGACTTAAAAGTAGGTGTTTCGCTCACCTATATTTTTCATTCAGGGTACGAACAACTAAGCATACACATCTACCCTATCCAATGACATTTTTAGCGGTTCTTAACAAATTTCCACTATTAAGATACTTCCTCATACTCACTAATTGACATAGATACATGACACAATGGGTATATTAGTGAATACTGTAAGGAAAACTGTTAGGATCGATTATCTATAAGATTTATGTGGTTTTGGGAGGTCTAGGTTGGTGGAAGAAGATGAAAGACATCATCTTTCCTAGTGAGAGAAAGTAGTGAGAGCGAGGAGAAACACAAGATGAGTTTTATTAATAAGAAAACAAACACACACCTAATGCTTAAACACACCCATCATGGAGAGTCATGAGGGGTATTTATAGGCTCATACAACTATTAGTTTGCCCCGTTTACATAAGTAGTCCCTACAGGTGCAACTTACTACGGATCTAGTCCAATTCACGTAATTGACGTTATCTTTATAAAAGAGCGAGGCTAAAAATCTCCCTCCAATATATCATCACACGTGAATGGTTACAATGAGACCTATAAATACATAAACAAAGTAAGTTACAATAATAATAAACAATGTTGACTTTGTTGAAGCGCAGAGTCTCTGTAGTCTAGATACTGAGGCAAACTTGAAGTTCTCTCTTCCGACGATCTTGGCATTTGATCTTTCGCGCTGATGGCACAAATCCTTGTAGCTCTGAACTTCAACTGTAACGGTCTAGTTAGGTTATTACTCCCTCCTAACTAGTGAGCCTTTTTTCTTTCTTTTGCTCCCTCCTGAATCGACAACTCTCTTCCAACACGTAGCGGAGAAAGTATACTCTTGATCGTAGCAAATTGGTTGTCGTTCTGGGAACATTATAAAAACATGACTCACTTAGTTTTGCATCCAAGTTAGTAAAAAGCCCTGATGTACACACACTACTTCTCCTTCTTTGGTCTTAAGCACAATTCCCTTCGTCAATCCGATCACGAAAGATGAAATACCAACTTCTCCCTCCTGATGGTTGCGAGCTATCAGAATCATTATAATGTTGCGTACATGCCGTATTACCTTTTTCTTGATGCAATGTTAAATCCTTAGATTGAGCATAATTCCGTGAGAATATGTCGCAAAAATACTCTCAATAATTTTCTCAAACCAACCTGTAAACGAACCTCCTTCTGATTCACTGGCTAATAGTAATGACCACATATGGAGAAAACCCGATAAGAGTAACTTGAAAAGGAAGTAAACATCCCAACTTTGTGACTTACTGCTTGTTCTATATTCTTGAACAATCCACAACGCCGTGTGACACTAAGTACTACAACTTCCTTAAAGTGATAGTTATACACTGTGAGCACTACAACGTAACTCCTTACATCAGTTATAACCAGATTGTCAAATACATAATTTCTTATGAAAAATGTGCCCCAACAAGTTATCTTGAGACTTGCAATCAACCAAACAACGTCTCAATGATAAAGAAGTTCATCCGTGAAACGTCATTTCAATTTCACATCAATAATACCGTACAAAAACCCCGTGATCATTTTTTCTTCAAGTTTAAGCTCAAGCCGTGAATATGTATCCCTCCGTGAAATTTTACCATACCAAAAAACCACTCTTAGAGCAAATAGTTTTTATCCTCAATTTTTTCTATTTGAGCCAAGAAAAAATTCGGATAACACAAATGTGCATCTCACAACTCATAACATAGTCCATCGTCCACCCAATTTAATTCAGCCCAACACACCATTATCTGGTTCAGCCCAATTCATGACGAAAGCCCAAGATAGTCTAAGTAACAACCCGGTCCACTTCTTGAAATACTTATATCCGGTTATAAAACGATTATCACTACTTTAACCTAAACCTAACACACATCCTGATAAACTAACACCTACCACCAAGATACGCTCCTCTCACCAAACTCAGTTTTCATCAAAACGGATCTCATATCTCATCTCATCCTACATCTTCAATCAAACAAATACCCTCAAAGTGTTAATTTCTCCATGAACCAAGTAGATTACTTCTTATGTTTTGATCGATTGTAGCTGTAAAGACAAATTACACCGAACCTTTGATGTTTGTTGGCTTCAAGATCTATTAATGTGGTCACGGGTAGGTGTTGATTGATGTTTTTTCAATTTCTTTTTCCTTTTTAAGTCTTGAACGAATCTAAGACAAGATATAACATACTTGTTATAATATTTCTTTTTTATTCGAATATCAATTGGAGCATGACTTCAACAAATTGGATCTGTGATGATGAGGGTTCAACAAAAAAATCTATTGAAAGATTGAAATTGAACACGTTTCTGAGATCTCATATATTTAATTTCATTTTTGTTAGATGATTTAGGGTTGAGGATTGGATGAGAGGGTCCATTGTTGAGTCTAGGTTAGGAGTAGTTGATGTTTTGGGTCTGTCGAGATGATTTCCCTTTTCTGCTCGTGCTAGTTCAATTTGAGTCGAATCTGATAATGGCTCTTTTCAAATCGATAGTAGTAGAACATGGACTGATGATGGAATGTAAACCTGAGGTCGAGTGTTGTTTGGTATATGGTATATGGTGGTCGAGTCTTTACGCATAACGTCTTTTTTCATTTTCAGATTAAAACGTTACACGTAGCTTCTGTATTCGAAACCTTGAGCGTAGAAATGGTCTAGGTTACGCGTAAACATCTTACGAGTAACTTTCTTACGTGTAAATTTACTTAGGTGTAAAGCCTGTTTACTCGTAACCTTCTTACGCGTATTCCATACGCGTAAGAACATCCTAAGGCGTAGGATTAGGGTTTTGACCCTTTGACTTTTTGCTCCGGCGATTTTTCTGACCATTTTTCCGACAATCTTCAAAGATAACCCAGAAAAACTACTATGAAGCTTAATATTTGCCCGGTTTGACCACAAATATAGACCATATGACCATATTATTTCACATATATGGATTGGTACAAAAAGTCAAAAAAAGATGAACAAAAATACTGACTTGGACACAATATGGAGACAAGACAGATTTTGTAAATTTTGATGGACCATGAGACTTTTTTGACCAAACAGATACATAATACTTGTTTAAAAACTGTTTACCAAAAAATAATAGGAAAAAAAAATTTTGACCAACAAAATAGTACCAAAACAGTTTAAAACAAGATACAAAACCACCATAAATCATCAAAACAAAATAACCTTGGCTCTATACCACTTGTTAGGATCGATTATCTATAAGATTTTTGTGGTTTTGGGAGGTCTACGTTGGTGGAAGAAGATGAAAGACATCATCTTTCCTAGTTAGAGAAAGTAGTGAGAGGGAGGAGAAACACAAGATGAGTTTTATTAATAAGAAAACAAACACACACCTAATGCTTAAAGAATCCCTGTGACTGAAAGTGCAGACTTGTACGACTTAAAAGTAGGTGTTTCGCTCACCTATATTTTTCATTCAGGGTACGAACAACTAAGCATACACATCTACCCTATCCAATGACATTTTTAGCGGTTCTTAACAAATTTCCACTATTAAGATACTTCCTCATACTCACTAATTGACATAGATACATGACACAATGGGTATATTAGTGAATACTGTAAGGAAAACTGTTAGGATCGATTATCTATAAGATTTATGTGGTTTTGGGAGGTCTAGGTTGGTGGAAGAAGATGAAAGACATCATCTTTCCTAGTGAGAGAAAGTAGTGAGAGCGAGGAGAAACACAAGATGAGTTTTATTAATAAGAAAACAAACACACACCTAATGCTTAAGAACACCCCTCATAGAGGGGTATTTATAGGCTCATCCAACTATTACTTTGCCCCGTTTACATAAGTAGTCCCTACCGGTGCAACTTACTACGAATCTAGTCCAATTCACGTAAGTGACGTTATCTTTATAAAAGAGCGAGGCTAACAAAAACAATCCGAAAATGCTTCTTCCCTAAAGCAGGAAACCAAAAAAAAAGCCAAGAATGATTAAGTATAACTATGAATACATAGACAATAGCAGATATCCATGCTGCTGACACTATTGAAATACTAATCTTGGAGACCTTCTGACTTCCATGCTTAAAAATGGTAAAATAAAGGAAACAACTTGAGTACACATCAACCTTAAAATCAAACATGCTATTAATTATCTGGTGCAAGATGTTTAATTAAACTAAGGGATACTTACATCTTAGATGGCTATCTAGAACAAGGTAAAACCAGTTAGCAAAAATGCCTGAATGGAGATAGCAACATCATTAGCTGCTATAAAAAGAGAATTAAAAACATGATAAACACATCCAAACAAACCTACTAATGTTATGCTTAATTAGGCTTTTCCACAAAATTAAGTTGTAAAGTTAAGAGTGGATCAGTACGAAAGCCAATACAGAATCGTTCCAATGGGAGAAGTGGATTGAAAGACCCACTTGTTGCAGGCTCGTTGATGCCCAGGTTCTATTACATGCAATTTTACCCAAAAGTATGAAAACTAAGATCGAATACTTGCTTTGAATCTTCCCTGTAATGCATGAATGCATCTTTTTCTGTGTGTTAGTGTCAACCTATAATATAGACAAAAGAAACAAAACAAAACAGGCATCAAACCTGCAAAATATTATGAGTTCAAGAAGAAAACAGATATTAGGGTTTGAGAAAAAAGAGGCGTACTTTTTTTGTTTCCCGGATTTTTTTTACATCTTTATAATTAACCAAAGTTATATTTAAGGAATAGATAATATTGTTGAAATAATAATTTATGTGGCTTTATCAATTTTGATTTGAAAAAAGAATAACAAAAGTCTCATTGTTCCAGTGGTTGAGATGTTTGTTATTGTTAGTAGAGATCCCATGTTCGAACCTTCTTAGTTACATTTTTTTACTGTACATTTAATAATCTGAAAATTAGTTAATTTAATGCATGCTTAGGTTATGATGTGGCATGCTATGTGGACAAAAAAATGATGACATGGCTTTATGACGTTGCATTATAGGATGTCAAGTGGAATTATATGTGGCATGCTTCCTCTTATATATAATATAGATATATATGTATGTATGTATATATATATATATATATATATATATATATATATATATATATATATATGTTTGCGTTCTTGTGGTGTACAAGCTTAAAATAGATAAAATAGGTACACATATCATCCGTTGGATCATGCTTGATTGATGAGATCAAATAAAATAATAAAAATTAATTATATATTAATTATAAGGGTATTATAGTAATCTTTTTGTGTGCATTATCTCTCAACAATTAACCAACATCTGATTTTTTTCATAGGATCCCATCATTAACTCTGAAACTTAAGAATCATATCATACGTTACAATCAAAATCATAACTAACCGGATACATATCAAGATGATTATAGGTTCAACAATCAGTTGTGATCAAAACCATCAAAATCATAACCAACATCCCAACGTTGTGGTTCAACAATCAGTTGTGTTCAAAACCATCAACCCACATCAAACGAAATCTTCCATTGACAAACATCATACTCGAAATTTCCCAGTATGTCTAATTCAATTGAGGATGATTCGATGCAAGGTATGTCTAATATTATGAATTTTTCTTGTTTTTTAACAATAATATAGAAATTGTGGTAATGGTTAGAAATTGCCCAGTATGTTTTGTTTATGGATAAAGAAATTGTGGTAATGGTTAAATTGTGGTAATGTATTCATTGAAATAAAGAATTTGACAAGTATGTTTTTGGGAATTAAAAGTGATAGTGTTCTTATTAGTCCTTTTTGTTTAGTTTTGTTATTCATTTGTAAAATTTTTAAGGAGATTTCACTCTTGTGATTACAATTCAGTCGTAATAATGTAAGATGCGTGACAATCCAGATTTTGATGCATATTGATTTCAATCCAGATTTTGATGCATATTGATTACAATTCAGTCATGATAATGTAAGATGCGTGAAAAGTTTTTACGTGTGTTAGTAGGGAATCATATGACGATTTTATACTTTATATTTTACGTGTGTCGGTGTGTTTTTAGGAACTAGACATTGAACTATACTCATGAGTTTTATTTTATTTATCCGGTTCAAATACTAATATGTAATGTTTATTTGTTATAAGGTGAGCCTTCAACTCCACGATCAACTAATACCGTGCAAGACAATGTTGTTGATGCTGAAAGTGTTACACAAGTTGGGAGTTACCAACCAACCCCGCCAGGTAGTAAGTTTTGGATTCCCGAAGCTAAGAATAAACCCGTGGAGGGAACTCAGTTTGATACTATTGAACAAGCTTTAAAGTTTTATAAAGAGTATGCGAGGGAAGGTGCTTTCGAAGTTAGGAGGGGTGGGCAGTCTAATAGGAAAAAAACAAAATCCAGATCTGAAATACTTTTGTTGTTCTAGAGTAGGCGTGAAACCATCGTCGAAGGATGATATTTCAAAGAAAGATAAGTCAAAGACGGATCCCCCATCATATGATATTGCAGAAGTCATAAAGGTGATTAAAAGAAGGAAACGAGCATCCCAACGTTGTGGATGCAAAGCTCTACTTCGTCTTAGGCAGACCCCTGAAAATAAGTTTGTTGTGTACACCTTTTTTGAGAAACACAACCACAGTTTGGTTCATGAAAATGATTACAAGTATCTTTGGGCTGCGAGGAAACTTACTTTTTCTAAACAACATTTGTTGCGTCAGCTTTCCAATGCTAATATTGGTCCAACAAGAGCTTGGAAAGTGATGATAGAAATGTATGGCGGGTTTGAAAACATCGGAGTTACAGATGTTGAGTGCAGGAACTATAGGCGTGGTTTGGATAATTTCATTGGTAATCGGGATGCGCAGATGGTTGTCGAGAAGCTGTTGAGCAGACAGGAGTTTTTCTCCGACTTTTCCGTTGAATACAAGCAACACAAGAAGGAAAAAACCTTGATAGGGTTGTTTTGGGCAGATTCACAAGCAAAGCTTAACTACGCTGCTTTTGGTGATGTGGTCTCATTTGACGCAACGTTTAGGTCAAACAGGTAAATTGTTACATCTACACATATGTATTCTACAATGTTAATTTATTCAATGATTTCCTTTTTTCCTAAATGTTAGTGCAATGTAGTCTGCAAAATGTGTTTCTATGGTAGCTCCCATTTTGACCCAGTCTGTTGTGAACACCCGTCTTTTGTGTACCAGGTTTGTGGTGAATACCAGGGGTATGATGTGATCATATCCACATCCTTATGGTAGCCCCCCATTGGACCCGTATTAGGAAGTTTGTCTTAGGAACATAACTGTTTTCTGAACCCAATTGTCCAATCAGTTTCAAAGGGGAAATGTATGTTTGGTATCCATTTGTCCAATCAGTGGGTACTTTATCAGTATTTCAAAGGGGGAATGGGGAAACGTACTAGTATTGATTGTGAACAAAGGGGAAAATGGGGAAATAACTATTGTGTACTGGTATTGACATGGTACACCTTTCTGTTGCTGTGTTTTTTTTAAATTGTGTTGTCATTTTCCACATTCAGTTGCTGTGTTTTTTTTCCATATCCTTATGTGCATATTCTTATGGTAGCCTTTGTTGGACTCGTATTAGGAAGTTTTTAATGCCATACCAGGTTCCTTAAAGCATATAAGATAGTACAGCGTATTTTTATGCCATACCAGGTTCCTTAAAGCATATAGTGATTCAAATATTCTTGTACTGTTACGGTAATTTACGTGTAAAACAATTTTTGTAACACCCCAACCCGACAAGGGTCCGAATGTCACATTATGGAGTCATATCAGAACATACTAATAAAAATTTGCAAGCGGAAGTCTTATCAAATAAAGTACCAAGTCATATAAAATGATGACTTACAAAATCCAATATGTCTGAAATAAAAATGAAATCTCAAACAATAGCCCATCAAAATAAATCCAAGATAATAAGGTAACAAGGGCTGGCCCACTCAGATAATCCAACTCTCAGCCCATCAAAGCCCATCTTCAAACCTAAAACCTGCCGCAGGAAAAGAAATGCGGCTGAGCTTAAAAAGCCAGTGAACAGATATAACAGAACAAAAGCTAAACATAATCAAAATACAAAACGAATTAGAGGAGACTGATAACAAAATCGTAACGAATGGGCACAATGAGTCTATGAGTCAATGAGGAATCTGCAGAACACAATATTAACAAATATCCAGAAGGAACAGAAATCAAAGAAAGCCAAAGCCAAGCAGCGAATCATTGAACAAATATAAGCACATATAGATAACCAAACATTCAAGTATCGGAACATGATCACAAAGGAATTGATGAACAATATCATAATCAAATCAAGTAATCAAACAATGAACAAGCAAACCAACCAGCGGATCAACTAATCATAAATACAGCAAAACAACAAATCATATAATCAGATATATATATAAGATAAGCTGAATTCTATAAGCAGTCGGAAGAAACTGAATAAAATGTGAGCATGGCAATCACACAGGTCAGATAATTAAGAATTAATGAACAGAACAAATATCATGACAAGCAGAAATACCAGCAGAAGTATAAGCATGTCAGTCACATGTATGGGTAGGAATACCGAACGAACGTCATACTTAAATGAAGTAACTAAACCAGAATATAGCATAGCAACTAAACAAGTCAACTAAGCAGATAACATAAGTTGAACCAATTTCCATCATTAAACGGTAGCATGAACGGAAGTGTAAGCATTGCAGGTCAACAAGTTAGGTATCATTCATTATTATGCCGAACCAATATCATAAGCAATGGAAAAATACCAACCAGAGGTACAATCATGGTAGTTCCAAATAGCAAATAAGAATACTAATTGATAATCATAGCCCACGAAATAACTGAAATAAGTATAACATGATCAATGGATAAATCAAATGATTACATACTAGCATGGCAACCAGACGAATCAAATAGTCACATAACAGCATGGTAAGCGGATAATCAGATATTAGCAAGATAATAGATGAATCAGGTAACCACATACTAACATAGTAGACAGAAAAATCATGAAATCATAATCAACATGGTAAACAGATGGACCAAATAATCATGTAATAGCATATTCAACACTTGAATCCCATAATCATATAATAGCTAGGTAAACGGATGAAGTGGTAATCTGAAGTATAAGCTTGCAACCAACCGAAATAGAGTGAAAGCATAGTAAATCAAATGAACTGAAGACTGAGTATAATAACCAAATGAACTGAAGCATGAGTCCGATAGTCAAATGAATCACATAAGAATACTGAGTGAATAAGTAGTCAACTGAATGACTGAATAGGCATAGTAAACGAATGAATCAGAATATCAGATAGTCACATACTAACCAAAATCATAATATTGCCACGAGCACCTAATACTAAAGGAGATACTCCAATAGCCAAATCTAACAAATCACATATCATAACCCATAACCAAAATCAGAATGTTGCCCCGAGCACCTAATACTAAATGAGATACTCCAATAGCCAAATCTAACAAATCACATATCATAACCCATAACCAAAATCAGAATGTTGCCCCGAGCGCCTATACTAAAGGAGATACTCCAATAGCCAAATCTACAAATCATATATCATACCCAATATCATATCAAATCCGTCAAATCATATCAAAGTGTACATGGGTAGCTAGCCCAATGTACCAAAATGTGAGGGGGTGTATTGCACACACGCACCACATCACCAAAACTGAACTGAGTACCTAGGATGCATCCATACGCTCCCTGCAAAACAAATCAAATATACATATGCCAGTACGAGACTGTACATACGTATTCATAATGGCCAAGTGCACACATATCATAATCATATCAAAAGGGAACGCCGGGGACTAATCACACCGCCCCAGATAGTGTCATGCCATTGGTGCATCAATGACATGGTCATGGTACCTCCATGACTAGTTAGCTCGGCAAATGAACATAACGAATCATACCAAAGCATATCCATAATCATATCATATCCAAACCAATCATATGAACAGAACCGAATCATATAATAGCAAACGGATATCACAACAGATCTCATAACAAAACGGATAGCAGATCGAATATCATAACGGATGAAATCATATCAAAGGAATCATAGCAAAGGGAATCATATCAAAGATAAGGAATCAAATTCAAGGATCGAGAAGTCATGAGAATAAACCCTTAATGAGAAGGGGTAGAATATCTTTACCTTATTCAAAGCAATTACACAGGGAAAAGAAAGGTCACAAGATGATCACTCCCGCTTCACGGAACCTATACGAATTATAACCTCATATTACTTATTCGTTCGTTAACGTCATAGCTTCTTTTACATATTTATTATGAATCGTATTAATATTTTTAGAGTTATTAAGCGTATTCTCATTTTTAGTAATGGACCGAATTAAAATACTTTAGGGTAATAATCATTAATTAGCCAAACTCAGGTGTTACAAATAATAAATGGTAAACTTAAAGGTTTATTATGAAAATTATCCTACTTTAGGGTTTTATTAGATCATCATTCGAAGTATGGGGTTCATTTTGTAAATTAGCTCAAAGTATAGGTTTTATAATGCAATTCATTTTTTTTTAAGTTTCCTTTCACTATTCACAATACTATACATATACGTTAAAATGAAGGAATGAAATACCATTTATAACATTTTTTTCATGCATGAGATTGGTCTCACATCGAGCTTGCTCGCGGTTCTTATTATTCATATTTACGACTAAGTAAACATACCAAATGACTAGCTCCCGACTCATCTTCCCGACACACTTTTAAAAATACAAAACGACTCACCCATTTACCCCGCGATCGCCCTTAAACATGACCCTACAAGACCATGCCTGATCATATCTCACTGATTTCATGTATATCAAATTTACTATAACAGTTTATCATGCATCTTATATTTAATGATAAAAAGATTGATCCTATGTTCTCCATATGTTCGTTTTCTCAAAATATTGCTTACTGATAACATGTATCTATCTATAACATGCATGCATATTCATACAAAACATGCTATATGAACTATATTTGTTGTAACCATTTAAAAATCCATGCACAGTTGGTTCTTTACTTATATAGAATGATATATATATATAAATGAGAGTATCAACTTGGTTCTTACTCATATGGTCTTATGGTCACATAATATAAATTATGCTTCATTAGGCTAAACACTTGAACGTAAATACATGAGCTTCGACAAACAGTTTCTTCTAGTACTCTATTAAATCTGTTTAAGTGACATACTTCGAATGGTTTATGTACGAGATATAATAAATGATAATATTCATTCCTGACTAAGATTAAAGGTTTACCTTCTAACCAAATGATGGAGATAGAAAGACGAAGACGGACACAACCACGAATCAAAACTAAACCGAAACACAAACTGCCGCCCGAACCGAACTCGTACTAGAGCAAACGAAATTGAAATCCTGGTCACGGACATGAACACAAACATAACCCATCATACAAGCAGATCGAACAACCCAAATTTATTACTATTCCCAATCCTTCTTGCTTGCAGACGAATTATGGTTTTCTTTTGAGATTGTAAGAGGAGCGTGTAGTGAGTATGTGGTTTTGCGAATGTATTTTAAACTGAATAAGAATGATATAAGTATGAATGAGGTATGGTTGATTCTGTCAAATCTTGGGGAGAGAAATAAGGACGTGTGAGATATTCGGTTTAGATAAATACAAAGGAAGGCGGTTCTCAAATTTTAGAATGTACTGGTTGAGTGAATATCGGGATTTGATTGGCCATGATTTTGAAATCTTCAAATGTGTTATCTCAAATTTTCAAACGTGTACATAATGAAATCGTGTATATATGGTACATGGTATAAAAAAAAAGTCCAACACACATTGCAATGTGTGATATAAACAAAGTGGTGTCGAATTTTTTTATTTGAGGCTTAGGTGAAATAAAAAGGAATTAATGTGTCGTATTACTCGTACAACTCGGTTCTAAAATAAACATAATGAGACATAGGACGTACTTAATATTTTGTAACTTAATATAACATATAGTTTTAAATGTCACATATTTATTTAAATAATATTTATTTAAATACTTAGGGTATATCCGAAATAAAAATAAAATTATAAACTGGATTTTAAGGCTTTACAATTTTTTTAGTATTATGTACTAGTTCATCCTTCAAATGCATATAACTGTTGTGTACCATGTCTGGGAAGGATGAATTAGTATTTTCAAAGGGGTAATTGGGAAATAACTACTGTGTACTAGTATATATATATATATATATATATATATATATATATATATATATATATATATATATATATATATATATATATATGTATATATATATATATGTATATATATATATATATATGTATATATATATATATGTATATATATATATGTATATATATATATATATGTATATATATATATATGTATATATATATGTATATATATATATATATATATATATATATATATATATATATATATATATATATATATATGTGTGTGTATATATATATTTATTTATTTATGTATATATGATCCTTAAACTAATACACATACCGAAACCGTATACATATTACACGTCGAATCAAAGTGTATCACCCACGTTAAATCAATTTTAAAAAGAAAACTATTAGAACTTTAACAAATTTAATTGCAATTAATAAAAAAAATTTATTTTGGTATTAAGAAGAGTGTCATTTGTCAAATTTTGGTTGGTCTTCAATTTTACAACTTTAAGTTTGATCTTATTTGTTCAAGATTATATATATATATATATATATATATATATATATATATATATATATATATATATGTATATATGTATTTATTTATTTATGTATATATGATCCTTAAATTGGTGAATAACTAGAACAATATGTAAATATCTTTTGTTTTTGAACTTTAAGCATTACCATACATGTAGGAACGATACAAGTGTCTCACAACTAACAATTTTCAAACAATAATAATTGGAGTCGTTAATTGGTAATATCGAAACCTAAGACTTGCCATATTACATTTAGGTCTCGTGTTGGAGCCGTTGCCATAAAATATTTGATCTTTCTATACAACGAGGTGAGGTCATAGCCCCACTTTTACTTGATTTATAAAATCCCGTGGGGGAGATACATGCTATAAAACCGAACACAAGATTTTTTTTTTTTGCAAATGAATGCTATGTCTGATCATATTATTGCCTAAGTACCGCCTTGCTAAAAGACCCTCATATCATGAGCCATTAGTCACTTGCGAGTAAGCGCGAATATTGTGAATAGATCTATTAGGTTTGACATCCTCGTTTGGGTTAACTTTGTGGTTACCAAGCGCATTATATTTGAGAACACTAGGTAGACTGTCAAGCTACCTACCATGGGGCATTATTACATTTATATCATTTCTATGATGCACAGTTAACGTTTTGCGTGTCATGAGCTTACGGCAATAATATATGTTTTCATGAATAATTGACTTCGAAGAATTTATCACTATTTATCTTGTGTTCAACTGATTAACTTTAAACCTATGGATTCACTCAACATATTTGTTGACATTTTAAGCATGTTTATCTCAGGTAATAAATGAAGAATTCCAAGGCACGAAGTGGGCATCAAGACCTTTTAATTTGGTGTCAAATAAAGTTATCATTTTCTACAAACTCATGATTTTCTTTTGTGTAACTTAAACCATGTGGTATCACTTTTGTAACCATAACATTTGAGTTTTTATTGAATGTTAACGACTTTTATAAAAAGGTCTCCCTTAGAGTCATTTTCTATCATTTATGACTGGATGCAGGAAGTAATACCCCGGTTAGCCTTTCGCTACTAAGTTAAAATTTTTGGGATGTTACACTTGACTTCTTATCTTTCAATGTAGGAGCAAAATAAGAGGAGAGGGGAATTGGTTCTTATCATCTTGTCTCATGGACGTGTGAACATAGTAAAACCAAAGATCAGGTCTTATCAAAGGAGAAAATGTGTGGGCTGTTTTTCAAAACAAGGAAGGTGTTGATTTAATATATAGGTTAGGAAAAAATTTATATTTTGGTGTTAAGTATTTCAGGTTTAGTTTAGTATAATAATAACACATAGTTTTATATTATTGATTTACTTAAAATCAACTTTAGGTTAAAAATCATAATACGCTAAATAAAAAATCTAGGGCATTATATGGCATGCCAAATAGAGTGATGATTGACAAAGGTTAAAACTTTTCTTGAAGTGATGGAGGTTAGCGACTTTGCTTCGACCCAATTGGTGAAGTAATCTACAACTAAAATCATGTCTTTGACATTTCCAGGGGTAGCCAAGAATGGTCCGCATAAGTCAATGCCTCATTGATGTAATGGCCAAAGTACAATAATGGGATGAGATTATTCTTTGGCACGTGTTGAACGTTTGCGTAAGCATGACATTCTTGGCATGTTTTTAGCTCGGCCTCCATGTCTTGATTTATGTTTGGCCAGTAGTACCCCATCCTGATTTCTTTGGTTGCTACACTGTGTGACCCTGAGTGCATGCCATGCATTCCATTGTGTATGTCTTGAATGATTGTTCGTGCCTCTGTTGGTCCAATACATCTTGCCATTGGACCTCTGAACGTTTATATGTATTTGGTGATCGATATTTGAAGAAGAGAAGATTGTACCTATAGTCATTTTCGGGTTTGCGGTTTGTTCGTGACTAGTAACATGGGTATTGGACTTGACTTTATTTTTCTTTATTTTTATTTTAACACCAATTTGATAAATATTCCCATGCCTTATCCCTTCCCTTTTGGATTTGAGAATATGAAGTGCGTGAATATTTCTAGTGATCATCCGGTTCTTGAAGGATCATATGACGCACCAGCGATCTAGTGCATATATTTGGTGACCATCCGTTATGTGAATAACGCGTCAGCGATCCGAGGTATACTCTAGTGACCATCCGTTGTTTGACTTAATTAAGAATACGCGTCAGCGATCTATTATATTCTTGTATGAATTATTTCAACATAAGCCTAGTTAACCCTTAAGCCTAAACCCGAATAAAAGCCCTCTTTAGATGTTTACACTTGGTGCTTATGCCACGTCGGTGGAGTTTTGTTTCTTGTACAAGCCTATGGTAATATTTAGATCATGACAGCAATATGAGTGTGATATTCCTTAATACTATCCATCACTAAATAAATTGATTGTTGAGTGAATTATACATCTGTTCTTTTTTGTGAGGTGCTTAGCCATGTTATCAAGCAAGAGAATCCATTGGGTATGGTCAAACATCTCGGTTTTTCCCCTCTAGAAGCTTAAAACGATGAATCCTATCTCGTACTTCTACTTGGTAGATTTTCATTATATTTTTATTAATCATATTTCATGCACCATGTGGGTTTTAATTTTTCTTAGTTTCTAGATTTGCTTTAGGGCAAGCAAATCCTTAAAAGTGAGGGAGTTTGCGCTCATTTTTCGCTTATTTTTATATTAAAAAACTAAAAAAAAAACCCCCAAAAAGATGCAAATTTTCAAAAATTTTATTTTCGTTTTGTCATTTAGGTATATATTTTAAGTTTTCTTTTCTTAGATTTGCTTGAGGGCAAGCAAAGTTTAAGTGTGGGGAAATTTGATAACGCTCAAATTGTGCATGTTTTCAGTAGCGTTATTCGTATTTTTATGTATGTTATTTGGTTATAATCATATTCGTTTGTTATTTAATCATATAAAAGTGTGTATGTTAGTTCATTTGTAGCCAAGTACAGGAAAGTGGAGGAAAAGACGGAAAAAGAAGCAAAATACGAAGATATCTCCATGTTCGAAGAATTCCCGAAAAAAGCAAGACTTGTGGAGTATATTCGAGAAGAAAAAGTCATCAAGATAGTGGTCCAAAGACTCAATAATAAAGTTCAAGAAGGAAAACGAGAAAGAAATGAAGAAAAGAAGCTAAAACGAAGAAATATTGGAAGCCTCGTTGTTCCCGACACACCTTCACCATTTTGGCCATATCTTTTGCATACGAACTCCGTTTGACCCCCCGTTCGCGGCCACGAAAAGCTAAGAGAAAGATCTACAACTTTGGATCTTCTCATGTTCTATAAAATTGCTCCAACCGATTGGTTGGAGCCCGCAACCGAAACGGCAGCTGTAGTCGAAGTTGCTACAACTCCATCATGAAGCTTCTACCTCATTCCATTTGGTTCCAGGTTCTTCCTACATGTATTCTAGGTCCTTCTAAGCTTCTTGGAGGCCAAGTTGAGCATTGATGACCCTAGGCTTTGGAGGTAGTATAAATAGGAGTCATTTTACTTGTTTTCATCATCTCACAATACAAATAACACATAAAAAACTTCCCCCTCACCATAGGGACAAATTTTATACCTTTCTTATCACTCTCAAAAGGCTATAATACTCTCCATTTACAGAAGTAGTGCTCAAGTGCTAGAGAAAGTGTTCGGGAATACTATTTCGATTGGTTAGAAGTTGTAGTTGATTGGAGGCATGAAGGTTGCCATAATACTTCATCATTACCTATTGTAATCTCACCTTGATAATTTACTTTTACTTTTCAAGATGTTTATTATTGATATGATTGTTGAGACTTTGTGTTTGATTGAAATAATCATGGAGTAGTTTTGTTTACACTTGTTTGGAATGATGTAGATATTGATATGGAGTGTTTGTTTATTAGCAATATAGATTTATGATTTTGCTTATGAGTTTGTTTGAATTATAACATGTCTAAATAACTTGTTGATGAATCATAACCGGATTTGTTCCAAATGTTAATGCGCATATATGTTTGGTATTTCATAATTGACAACTATGAATAAACATGTTCAATAGACTTGTAACGATTGATTCAAGAGTACGGATCGAAAGGGCTCTTATGAACAAATTGGAAAAATCATATTTCTAATAAATGGTTTATAATGATGCGGTTTATATTCATTGGCCGAAAGGATGTTTTAAACTGTGATGTATACAATTTCATGATATTACCCATTAAATTGGAATTGTATGAACTTTGATTTTGTTTTCTATTGCTTTAATATCTACCTGATACTCTATACACTCCATTCAAATAGATACAAGTTCCAAAAAAGTGTTGCTTTTAATCTTATTGAATTCGATTAATCATTATTTACGTGTTACTTGTTGCTTATATGGTATTTTGGGACGTGACAACCATTTACCACTTTCGTGTTACTTGCTATTACATAGATTCTTCACAATTGAAAACACCTAAATCATAGTGAACGACCTCGGCCTACCAACCAAAACTAACTACATACGAAAGGGTCATACTTGCCCGTGTGTTCTTAGCTTAATTCGGTAATCCTTGTTATAAATTTAAAACTAGTAGTCGCGAGACACATCAAGTTTTGGCGCCGTTGCCGGGGATTTGTTTGTGTTTTTGTGTGATTTTAATTTGTGCTTTAATCATTTCCTAGTTGTGCCGCCTTTGCTTGCGGAAAAAAATCTTTTTCTTACCCAGTTCGTCCAGCCGATCGGTACGGCCCCGTAACCGATTCGGCTAGACCTCGAAACCAAATCCAACCGGATCGGCTGGAAGCCCAGCCGATCGGCTGAACCATTATGTCCAAAAAAAAAGAAAAACATTTTTTTTTCTTTTCAATTTTTGTTTAATTTTAGTTCAAGCTTTGTTTAGTCTTGTTCCTATTTGTGTTTTTCTTTGTTTTTTTATTTGGTAGATTATTTAATAATTTTTTTTATTCCCTCAAAAGTAAGACTCACCCATTGTAAACAAACTATGTGAGAGGTATAAGGCGGGTCTCCCTGATTCCCTAAAGAAGTTTGGTTTTTAAAATGCTTCGCGCTGACCTGCTTCACCGCTTCTTTGTGCATTCAATGGAGCTACCGAGAAATCTTGGGAAAAGAAAAAAGTCATAACTAGTTTATTTTTCTAAGTTTTCTCATATTACTAGTAATAAATAATAATAGCAACTTTTTTTTTCTTATAGTCGTTAAGTTATTTCTCTTTTACGTATAAAAAAAAGGTCTGTTAGGAAAAAAAGTTTTGTCGTGATTAGTTTGTTTTTCTAAATCTTCTAGTAGTAATAATAGTAGTCACATTTTTCTAAAGTAGATAGTTTATTTTTGGTTTTCATCCCAACTCGACATGTTTGAGGAGAAAGTCAAAACTCCACCCGATTCCCCTACCATAATCGTCATTGATCCCGATGACCAACCCATGTGGTCAAGCACTAGGACTGTTGCACCAACACCTAGTTCCGATATTATTAAATGCCCTTTCCCCAACAATTTCCATATCAAGGGTACCCACCTGCAAATGATTCGGGAGAATCAATTTGATGGGAGAATCCGGTCTGATCCTCACCGACACATAGCCGATTTTCTTGAGATTAGTAGCCTATTCCAATATGGTGAAAATCAAGAGGAATTGGTTAAATTAAGGACTTTTCCTTTCTCATTAACCGGAGAAGCTAAGATTTTGTTGAACGAATTAAATGAAGGAACGGTTACTACGTGGGAAGAGATGAGAGAAGCTTTTATTAGCCGTCACTTTTCTCCCGCTAAGTTTAAACATCTCCTAAATGACATTCACAATTTTCACCAACTCGATCACGAAACTCTCGTTGACGCTTGGCTCCGCATGAAAGATATGCTTCGCACTTGTCATGGACACGGTCTAACCAAAGGAGCGATAATTCATACATTCTATCACGGTTTAGACGATCCAACTCGAGGAAATCTCGACGCCGGAGGAATCTTCCTCTACAAAACTCCAAACGAAGCTTTCAAAATCCTCGAGGATAATGTCCAACTCAAGCTCGACCTCTCGGAAAATTCTATGATCGATTCCAATCCGAAAGTCCTTGTTTCCACCGGTGGGAGCAACATAAATACCGATCATGCCTCATTGATCGAGAAATTGGAAGCTCTTTCCAGAAACATCAATGCCCAATTCATAAGAATACGGAGGGAGATGATGGAGCTGCGAAATAATCACCACACTTCAAACCACGATGCAGAGGATGACACGCCGATGTGTGATCCCATGGAATCGAAACACGCCCAACATGAAGGATATCACGGAGGATATCAAAACCAAAATTCCAGAAATTCGTACTCCTATCCAAACCACAACCCAGCTCATACATATCCTCGATATCAGCCATGGAATACAATACCACATCTATCACAATATTACAAATTACCTAAAACCTCACCGGAGGCGATGATGAGAGAGTGGATGGCCAGTGAAGCGAAAGCCAATGAGAATATGACGTACCTGTTGGTTGAATTGGAACGTAAAGTCGATCAAGGAAGAAGGAACCAACAAGCGATAATCCAAGACTTGGAGAGGAGGGTAGAAATATTAAGTGAGGAGCATGAAGTCCATCATGCTGAATCTCTTCCTTACACCACAGATACCAACTCGAGACATGAATTTGTCTACAAACCACCCTCAATTCGAAACGAGAAAGATAAGGGTGAGGTTGAATTTATCGAAGAGGACGAGACCGAGCATATTCCAACGACGCTAAATCCGAACCAAATAATGTCTAACTCACCAACCGTGTCACATTTCTTGAGGATTGAAACATGCATATCCTAACCACTCAATTACAAAGTTCTGAACACCATGTTGGTGATAAGATTTTCAACGAAATTGGAGGCAACTGGAATGGAGAACTGGATGAATGGTTTGAGCCACAAAATCCAGTTTCTTTAAATCAAAATGGTAGGACTAAGCCACCTCCTACAGCTCACCTTGAGAATGTGGATGCCGTATTCACTAGGAGTGGAAAGTCCATTGACATTCTGAAAAATCAAAAAGATCCGCCAACTGTCCTCATTTCTAATGAAATCGACCAAACGTTCAAGATAACGAAAAGGGACTTTCATTTGGTCAAACCAAAAGAATCAAATGTATTCCCATCACTTGTGGAGTACATACCAAAGATCCCATACCCTCAACGTTTAAGAATAGAAATTCTCCATTTGAACCATATTGTTAAAGTATCCTAACCAAGGGAAGAGTCTAGCTAATGAATCATTAATAAATTAAGCGCTTCTCGGGAGGCAACCCGTGCTTTTAATTGTTTGTTTGTTTTAAATAAACATGTACACCCTTTTTGCAAAAATTCTTTTCAAAAATTGAAAAATCATAAGTGTGGGGGTGTTACATGCTAATAATGTTTATTATTACTTGCATTTTGTGTGTTTTGTTTTGTTTGAATAATTGCAGCAAGTGATGGAGGAGGATGCTTGGATTTGAAATCGATTGTTCTCATAAGCTTATGCTAGCTTATGCGTAGCATTTTATCATATGGAGTTCGATCGGATTTCTTCGGCCCTGGAAGTTTTTTTTCTCTCAGTCTTGTTTATTTTATTTTCCCTAGTTTACATGCTTTGAAGTTTATTTTTCAAATTGAAGACAATGCTTAACTTAAGTGTGCGGGGAAGTAAAATAGGAAAAACGAAACTAGTTTTTAGAATTTTTATATTTTTGGGCCAATTTTTAAAATTTTGTGAACTTGTTTGCCCTTATGATCTAGTTGTTTTCACGCTTATAGGATAATATATTTGAATAATTGGATCAATCCACTGGTGAAATCGGTAATTTTGAAAAATTCGAGATGTGTCCCGATTATTATTGCAATCCATTCTGGGATCGATAACATTTGCTAGCGCATTTATAGCCCTTTTCACTAAACTGTGAGGATTTGAGCCTGTTTTATATAGCGTACATCTTTTACCCTTGGATCTTTTGCTATGAGTGTGCCGGTGATTTTATTTATTCTAGAACTTGTACTCGTAAATCATTACCAGACCGCAGTAAGATGACATTCATGTGATATATGTGTATATGCGTGATAAAGAGGCACCTTAGTAATAAAACCAAATGGCCTTCCGTTTACATCTAATGATATATTAGCTAACCACATCGGTTAGTTAACCACCCTTACATGGACCCATTTGTTAGCGCTCATTTTTAGCGCTAGATACCCTTAGTACACCCTCTGAGCCAATATTTTCATTTTTGTTACATCTTCTAAAAAAGCAAACTATTGGATTGTTTTTACACTTTAAACCTTAGCTTTTACCCCTTGTCAATGTCTAAATGGTTGGTTGCTAGTTGCTTGGTATGATTGGATTGTTTTTGATGATTATTAGTTAGCCACACTTTGCCATTCGTGTGTGCCATTCCGACAAAGATGAAGATTGATCACCTTTATTATTTGTATTTTTGTGGTATATGCTTATACGAAGTGTGGGGGAGATGTGATGTATGTGAAAAAAAAATAAATAAATAAATAAGTCATCGAAAAAAAATGAAAGAAAAAATATATGTGATGACAATGTGCTATATTATTATGAAGATGAAGGAAGATGAAGTATGTTTGATTTATCGATTAGCCAATTTGATAAGACGTGATATATGTATTTGGTGATCGATATTTGAAGAAGAGAAGATTGTAACTATAGTCATTTTCGGGTTTGCGGTTTGTTTGTGACTAGCAACATGGGTATTAGACTTGACTTTATTTTTCTTTTAACGCCAATTTCATAAATATTCCCATGCCTTATCCCTTCCCTTTTGGATTTGAGAATATGAAATGCGTGAATATTTCTAGTGACCATCCGGTGGAGTTTTGTTTCTTGTACAAGCCTATAGTAATATTTAGATCATGACTGAGCAATATGAGTGTACTAATCCTTAATACTATCCATCACTAAATAAATTGAGTGGTGAGTGAATTATACATCCGTTCTTTTTCGTGAGGTGCTTAGCCATGTTATCAAGCAAGAGAATCCATTGGGTATTGTCAAACATCTTGGTTTTTCACCTCTAGAAGCTTAAAACGATGAATCCTATCTCGTACTTGTACTTGGTAGATTTGCATCATATTTGTATTAATCATATTTCATGCACCATGTGGGTTTTAATTTTTCTTAGTTTCTACATTTGCTTGAGGGCAAGCAAAAACCTTAAGTGTGGGAGAGTTTGCGCTCATTTTTCACTTATTTTTATGTTAAAAAACTAAAAAAAAAATTTAAAAATAAACCCAAAAAGATGCAAATTTTCAAAATTTTTATTTTCATTTTCTCATTTAGGTATATATTTTAGTTTTTTTTTTCTTAGATTTGCTTGAGGGCAAGCAAAGTTTAAGTGTGGGGAATTTGATAACGCTCAAATTGTGCATGTTTTCAGTAGCGTTATCTTACTTTTATGTATGTTATTTGGTTATAATCATATTCTTTTGTTATTTAATCATATAAAAGTGTGTATGCTAGTTCATTTGTAGCCAAGTACAGGAAAGTGGAGGAAAAGATGGAAAAAGAAGTAAAATACGAAGATTTCTCCATGTACGAAGAATTCCCGACAAAAGCAAGACTTGTGGAGTATATTCGAGAAGATAAAGTCATCAAGATAGTGGTCCAAAGACTCAAGAATAAAGTTCAAGAAGGAAAACGAGAAAGAAATGAAGAAAAGAAGCTAAAACGAAGAAATATTGGAAGCCTCGTTGTTCCCGACACACCTTCACCATTTTGGCCATATCTTTAGCATACGAACTCCGTTTGACCCCCTGTTCATGGCCACAGAAATCTAAGAGAAAGGTCTACAACTTTGGCTCTTGTCATGTTCTGTCAAATGGCCCCAAACGATCGGTTGGAGCCCGCAACCGAAACAGCTGCTGCAGTCGAATTTGCTACAACTCCATCATGAAGCTTCTACCTCATTCCATTTGGTTCCAGGTTCTTCCTACATGTATTCTAGGTCCTTCTAAGCTCCTTGGAGGCCAAGTTGAGCATTGATGACCCTAGGCTTTGGAGGTAGTATAAATAGGAGTCATTTTCACTTGTTTTCATCATCCTACAATAGAAATAACACATAGAAAACTTCCCCCTCACCATAGGGATGAATTTTCTACCTTTCTTATCACTCTAAAAAGGCTAAAATACTCTCCATTTCCAGAAGTAGTGCTCAAGTGCTAGAGAAAGTGTTCGAGAATACTATTTCGATTAGTTAGAAGTTGTAGTTGATTGGAGGCTTGAAGGTTGCTATAATCCTTCATCATTACCTATTGTAATCTCACTTCGGTAATTTAATTTTACTTTTCAAGATGTTTATTATTGATATGATTGTTGAGACTTTGTGTTTGATTGAAATAATCATGGAGTAGTTTTGTTTACACCTGTTTGAAATGATGTAGATATTGATATGGAGTGTTTGCTTATTAGCAATATAGATTTATGATTTTGCTTATGAGTTTGTTTGAATTATAACATGTCTAAATAACTTGTTGATGAATCATAACCGGATTTGTTTCAAATGTTAATGCGCATATATGTTTGGTATTTCATAATTGAGAACTATGAATAAACATGTTAAATAGACTTGTAACGATTGATTCAAGTGTACGGATCGAAAGGGCTCTTATGAACAAATTGGAAAAATCACATTTCTAATAAATGGTTTATAATGATGCGGTTTATATTCATTGGCCGAAAAGATGTTTTAAACTGTGATGTATACAATTTCATGATATTACCCATTGAATTGGAATTGTATGAACTTTGATTTTGTTTTCTATTGCTTTAATATCTACCTGATACTCCATACACTCCATTAAATAGATACAAGTTCCAAACAAGTGATGCTTTTAATCTTATTGAATTCTCTTAATCATTATTTTCGTGTTACTTGTTGCTTATATGGTATTTTGGGACTTGACAACCATTTACCACTTTCGTGTTACTTGCTATTACATAGATTCTTCACAACTAAAAACACCCAAATCTTAGTGAACGACCTCGGCTTACCAACCAAAACTAACTACATACGAAAGGGTCATACTTGCCCGTGTGTTCTTAGCTTAATTCGCTAATCCTTGTTATAAATTTAAAACTAGTAGTCAGACACATCATATAGCTTCATCGGTTCCTCTTTTGTGGTGTATTCACCGCGTACTTGTGAGGCTACTAATAATGAATCTGTGAATACCTTGATTCTTTTGACTTCCTTTGTTGTGGCTATTCGCAAGCCTGCTAGTAGCGCTTCATATTCTGACTCGTTGTTCAAGGCTTTGAAATTGACCTTCAGGGCATATGTGAAGTCGTGCCCTAATGGGCTTGTATAAAGTCCAGGTTTCATCATCGTGGCCCGTGGGTGTTGGCTGTTTTTTTACTTCTTTCCTGGTATTATTGAAGGTGGTGTATTGACTTCGGCTAGAAAGTCTTCCATGATCTGCCCTTTGATTGAGTGCCTGGATCCAAAGGTTATTTCATGTTCACTTAGCTCGATCACCCATTTTGACATTTTGCATGTGTACTCGTGGTTCAATAAAACCTGTTTCAAGGGCTTGTCTGTTAGGACGTGTATCAGATGTGCCTGGAAATACCTTTTGAATCGCTTGTATGATAGTAGTAGGGCGAACACAAATTTTCCAATAGAGGGTAGTTGACTTATGTGTCCTGCAGAATTTTGCTAAAGAAATAGATTGGCTTTTGGACCTTGTCTTGTTCCGCTAAAAGTACTGACCCGTTTGCCTCCTAGGATGCTGCCAAGTACATGGTGACAGTTTCACCTGGTATTGGAGCGTCAGGGTGGGTAGTTCGTTTAGGAACACCTTGAGGTCTTGAAATGCTACTTCAACCTCTTCCGTCCACTCATATACCTTTTTTTGTTGCATTCGATTAGTACTTTGAAGAATGGTAACTGCTTTTCTGATGCTCGTGAGAGAAACTGGCTGAGAGCTGCGAGTTTTCCTTTTAAGCTTTGTAGCTCTCTTAGGTTCTTGGGAGGAGCCATGTCTAGTACTGCATGAATATTTTTGGGGTTAGCCCTGATTCTCATGGCATCGATCATGTGACCCCAATACTAGTCCTCTTCTACTCTAAATGTGCATTTGGCAGGATTTTTGTAACACCCCCAATTTCGTGATATGCAGCGGAATTCAAACCGTGAGTTACTTCATGGCACAACAGTTATAATAATAGAAAACGATCTCTATTTGAGTCATTTTAAAAGATTTATCATTTGAATTTCAGAGTTTACAAAAAATGTTCACGAGCAAACCAAAGTCCAAGAGAAACTACCCAAAAACCCTAATTTTAAACGAAAAATCAAACAACCCAATATTAATCTGCACCCTAATTTCAAAGCAATGGGCTTTGGCCCAAATTCCAAACAACATACTTCAGCCGATTCAATATCACATCATGTTTATCAAACAAAGAATAAAAGAATTTAGTTACGTCAAATAATCGCATGAACAAATCCCAAAACCATCAAGTTTGAAACTGAACCATCTTTTTTTACTTCATGGCCAAACAAACACACTACTAATTAAAAAAATAAATAAATAAAGCGAAGTAACCGTGATCTCTTCGGATCACCAGGGCGATGGCCGAAAGATATCAATTTTTTGTTGGTGGATCTTACCTAAAGCTCGGATACTATGTAAAACGTGATATATTGATTAATTGATAATGTGAGATTATATATGTCCAATATCTATATCCTAACATTTGGGCGTGAGCTCAAACTATACTAATCATAATCTAATACAAATACTAATCCAATTCTAAAACAAATAAGTATACTAACAATCATGTAATATTTTAGGGTATTAATTAATGGGTATGGATCTAGTGAGAATAGAAATTGAAATGAGAAGAATGAAAAAAAATATTAGCCACACATTTCAAATGAAGGAGAAAAATATAAGGGAAGATGCATCTATATTTCCAAGTGTATCCGAAATGTGCGGTTATCGTTTCTTCTCACTCTTCTCATTTTAATTTTATTTCCCATTTGATCCTTACTCTTTATTAATTGATAAATAAGTCCACTTGATTTCAATATACACTTTGACTTAAATTTATAGAGAGGCTTCAACTAGAGTACCACACCACCACCCAAATAATTCTCTTCCACCACCATATATTCACTTTTTGTAAAACACATCATTAAATCTGCAATCTTTAACATATTTATGTGTTTTTGTGGAATAAAATGTTCCATGTAAGCACCCAAGTGGTATGATATGGCACATGTACAACACACTTCTCTGGCAGTAGCACACACCTCGCCACGGGGTTCACTTGGTCCAACACAATCGGCCATAATCATTCACTCTTGCCACTACTTAGGCCTCTTGGTCCACAAAACTTATACCCAACCTTATGCTTTGTAAATTTTAAATATAGAGGATTCGTAGTAATTCCTTATCATTTTAACATTCTTTTAGTTGTCATCGTTTAAATGAATTAGAGAGATGTTTTACATAATGAGCCTAAAAGCATGATCCTCTTGAGTCTGGTTTGCTCCTTAATCGTAAGAAAGATTGCTGTAATTTAATTTAAAATGCTCTAAATAATCGAAACTCGTTATAACTTATTTAATTTTATCATATGTGAGTATAGTACCTTTCCGCTAATCTTACGTTAAACCTTTTCTATTATATATTAGTTTAGTGTACCATTGATCTATTTCAGTTCAGTGCAACATTGGAAATCCCCTTGACGGAATATGAGAAACCATTTAGTGACTTTTTGAATAAATTTATTTGGTTTAGCGAACATTTTCAATTATTATAGCAGGCGAAAAAATGTACTTATTGATTGGTCTCATTGGCTCAATAAGCCATTCCGGTTGTTTCCAAATAATGAACCCCTAGCTTTTCACTAGCTTAATACAATTACCGTTAGAAATAAAATATTGCAAAAACAATCGCCAAAACCAGTATGTAGATGATCACCTCACTAAGAATTTGCTTTTAATTACCTGTATTTTCGCCACTATATAGAAAACCTCCATAAAGAAACGTTTAAGATGCTGATGTATCGCTCTATGGCTCTACATATTTCTATATGTTCTGCTAATAGTTATTAGGCTTTTACCATGGTCATTATCTTCACTTGGTTTATTATATGCTCTTATTAGTGTACTAGGAGCCAGAGACGGAGACGGAGCCAGGAATCTAAGCTAAGGGGGGCCGAAATTTTTTACTGCATGATAGTAACACACGAATAATAGATCGTCAAAATTATGAGTATTCATAAAAGGGCCAAGTTTCATTCGATTTTGTTGTTATAGTTGCAATAAGAAACTTGTATATTTCGTTTTGCGCATCTTATTTTTTTTAATATCAAGAAATTAACAAATGGGGTAACAAATACTCCTACTTTAGAAATTAAAAGCTTTGTTTTATCTCCAACCAAATATTTTGAACAACATATTAAAAAAAGGTTAACTTTGTCAATTATTAAATGTTAAAGGGGTCAAACTAAATTTTTAAATATTAATAGCCCACAAATAAACAAATACGTAGTACTATGTATCTACTTGTTAGTTGTCTTCCCCATAAAAAAGAAAGAAGCCATATCCTGTTCAAGTGTTCATACCGGAAATCACAAACGCATACCGGAAAATCGAAAAACATGAACGCATACCGGAAAATCAGACTACAACTACAAAGGTAAGTTTGGCCGGTGTGGGGGGGGGGGGGGGGGGGGGGGGCGAGCACCCGCCAGTCCCCCCCACTGGCTCCGTCTCTGCTAGGAGCTGATTATATTTGTCACATTTATGTCATGATGTCAATAGCGGTAGACCCATGAATAATAGTCAGGAAGTGCATTTTATAAAAACTAAAGACTCGTAACACAAAATTTAGGACCATGTGCATTTCAAAACAAATTGGTATATATATTTGAGATTATTTTACACCGGGCAAGAAAAATCTATGTGGTTCACAGGCACCCATGAAAACCACCCTCGGTTCGCCCTGCATGGCAAAACGACTGGGGCCATATACGAAAACCCACATAATGATAACTACTACGTATATTTTATTTGATTCCCATGGTCCACTGATAGCTCATTCCCAGACTCTATATATTGGTTAGCTATCCAACTAACTTTCCTAACCAATTTCAAGTCAAGTAGCAAGTTCTTTGGTTATTGTTTTCATCCATTAGTCTACACACAAAAAAAATGTCCTATGTTTTGAACATGTCATGGAAAGTGCAAGATGATGAAAAGGACTATTATGACCAAGGACATTGTCTCATTATTGATGCTTATGCCTATGGTGATGACAACCAGGGCCATGAGCATGTCTCAGATGCATCTATGGATGGCGATGATGATGACGACGACGACGATGATAGTGGTATTGCTCCCGCAGCTTGAGATGATCAAGATTCTTGCATAACCAGGTTTATGTGTTTAGAACCCTAGTTTTAGATATACAAAATGAAACCCGGGGAATTCCAACTTATATAGTCTGATATATATAGATTTTACTTTTGAGCACAAGGCAGCAAAACACGAGCTAGTGTTCTAATAAAGCTGCTGTCAATGTAGACAATGCATGGTTATGCATTATATGTTTGCTGAAAGAAGGATACAAGCTAATATATTTTTGCGCTATTTGAAATTGGATGGTTTGTAATATCATCTGCAAGCTCATTTAAATGATGTAACATGATATATAAAATACGCCTGACATTAATTAAACAAACATATTCGTCCTCATTTCTATTTCAATAAAGGCCCTAGATCACTCAAACGCATCGCCGAGCATCATTCAATTCATTTCTGATTCAATTACTCATGTTCATCCTCATACAGTAATCCTTATCTTCAGAATTGAAATTACTTCATCAACTATTGACGATTGGATGATGAAGATAGCCGGCTAAAACTAAACTTATGTAATTTCATGAATAAACGATAATTGGTTGGATTGATTTTCATGAACTTTATTTCCATTTGTAAATTTAAATAACAAAATTGTACAAACATAGTTGGTTATATCTTGTAGTTGTTGATCGGAAATTGAGAATATTTGGTTTTATAAGATTAATCTGATTTAATCTGGATCTGGAAGTGATCTCCTTACATATAATTTGTTCAAAAATCTCACTATAGTTGTTTTCCTATTGCCAGTATTAATCCATATATAGTTCTACTGATTAATTGTATTTAATTCAAGAACCAGTAACAAACATCCTTAGTGCAACTCTCATTTAACCGGATACTTCTCACAAATTTGTTACTAGCTTATAGTTTACCAATCAACTTATGGCTTATGAATAATAAGCTCATAAGCCCATGTTCGATATTTGGGTTAGATTATTATAGGTATTGAGGTGATTAAAAAGACCTAAAAGGACATCAACATTTAACTTTGCAATTGTTATATGATGGTATAGAGGTCTTTGGCTATTACATCACTTACATAAGCCCACCCACTCTCAAATAAGCCACACATTTTGAGTCTATCAAAAGTCCCTCGTATAAGCTCATAAGCCCAGCCATATAAGCTTTCCGAAACACTTGATTGGGCTTATTTTGTTTGTATAAGCTAATAAGCTTATAGCTCCCTAAATAAGCTTAAACAAACACCCCTGACGGCTAATTAATTATTAAAAGTAGCAAAAATCCAGTAGTATAAGTTAAGTATGTTATATTCTTTTATTAAAACTGATTCTGACAGTGATCAATATCTTTATACTTGCTTCTTCTTATGGATTTTGTATTAACATTCCAAAAAAACTAAAACACTCATAGTGTAACTGAAAATTTGTGGCCATAGTAGGGTGTGACTAAAGTTTTTGTTGCAGAGAAGAACTTTTCTTTGATATCTAAAGACGAAAGATACACTGATTTTATAATTTAAGTTAGAGATGACAGAAGTGACTATAAAAAAAATGAAGAGCATGTATTATCCAATAACAAGTACGCTAGAGTAACTAATGACATATATAATGTCGAAGAATTCTGGCCGGCTGGAAAACGATTACGAAGAAGATGATTTGGGGAGCTTTTCGTTTTGAACTTTTCTCATTTCATACCGTTTTTTCTTTTTAAGATTCAATCAGAGTTTTTATATCAATATATTAGGTTACGTGTGAACGGATACTAACGTGGGATTTTCATTGTTACTAAGGGCCCGTTTGGTTTGCATTAATGGAAATGAGACTATGACTTTCAAAGTCATAGTCCGTGTTTGTTTTGTTTTGTTTTGTGAGCCCGGTAATGAAATGGGTATATCATAGTTATAGATTCATTACACACCAATTTGGTGTCTATGAAATCCATTCCCGTGGACCCTTCTTTTTTCCACTACAAAATTAAAATATCTATACACTTTTTCATACCATATTTTATCAACCAAACATAAACAATCGTAATGATATACTTTTTCATACCCATTATCATTCCACCTCACTCCAAATCCGATACCCATTGTCATTTCTGGCAACAAACCAAACGAGCCCTAAGTACTAGGTTGGGCTGTACACGAATGAACGGATACTAACGTGGCTTGTTTGTGTTTACTTGTTTAGGTTTAACCTCACAAATGAACGAACATGCACAATTACATAGATGAGTATATTCTTGTTCACGTTTGTTCTCTAGAAAAATTCAGTTTGTTCATATTTGTCGTTCACGCTAAATGAACGAACGTAAAGAACAACTACTGAATACTTAACTATCCCTATTATACTAAAATTGACAAATAAAAAGGATACGAAATCACACACGAACAACCTAACACACTTAAAATTAAGGAATATAAACAGACATAATTTAACCTCAGGGAACGATAATCGACGGTTCACAATTGCTATCGAATGAATGTGAATTTAGTTCGTGTTCATTCATTTAACTAAATGAGCTTAAGTTGTTATTGTCGGTCGGTATATATATATATACATATATAGTAGGGATCAAGTGAGAAGTAAATTAAAATAAGAAGTGGTGAGAAGTGACCAAAACCACGCATTTGAGATGCAACGACTTCCATTAGATGCATTTCTATTCATATAGATGTAACATCTTGTGTTTCGAAAGTTAATTTGATGTATAGATGGTGCAAATTGATTTTCATGATTTTGGCACGTGCAGAGGAACAAAAAATAAGAGAAATCATGAAATACATCTAATATACATATATGCATCTGATTAAAAGCTAGCAAACACACTATGGTGCGTTATAATGCATATAAGATTATAGGGATGCATCTAATTTAGGTCGGTGCATCTCGGATTTGCGGTTATAGTTTTTCTTATTCCTTCTTATTTTAAGTAATCTTCTTATTTGATCTTAACTCTATATATATATATATATATATATACTAGTTTTCGAAGCCCGCCCAATGGGCGGACATGTCTTTTAATTATCGTTGACATAATTTGGTATAGCGTAATTATCGTTTTGAAAAATAAGTTAACGGAAAATAAGATATACACGTACCAAATTTTTTATTGAATGCATTAAGAACGAAAAGAAATAAACGGTTATCGAATATGAGAGGAAAAAAGTTTAAAAGTGGTACGCAAGAACAAAGTATCAAAGCATAGCTCGTCTGATGTGCGAGCAAGCCTTATATATATCGTTATAAATGACGTACACGTGCACGTAACATCTTCAATATTAGCTGCAACTGAGTTAGCGAAAGTTTCACAACTAACTGTGGTGAGTTCCATTATCTGCTTTTCGACTAATTAATAGGCAAACTATAAAAAATTTAGAGACAACTCTATATATAATTTATATGAAAATGCAAACACACAATGATACCTAACATTGACGACACCAAGAGTTGCAATATCCCGTTTTTCATACAAAAAGACGCATATTAGTGGCACGCACTTCATTTTTACTGTTTTAAATAAGCAAAGAATATATGATTGATATTAAATCTTCTTACAGTGCTTGGAAGATATGGATAAAGCTGTGATAATAAACCGTTACATACTTTAATGTGCATCATCATGAACCATTATATATGTTCTGCATACAAATGACGTAACACAAACGCGACGAAGATTGAAAATACCTTGGGCTACCGATGGTGAGGTTTTCTCCATAAAGTGTACACGTTCAGTAGCCATAGCTGACTTGGTGCATTTGGTTATGTACTTTCAAAAACGCCTACAGCAATTAAAATTAATACAGGCTGTACATTATTTACAAATATATTGCCATGTACAGAAATTGGCAATGCAAAGTACCTTGAGATGCCGAGAGTTGCTCAAAACCTTGCACTACAGAAATCATTGATCAGTTTTCAATGAACTTTAGAAAAATATTTTCATTGTATACATGATCATGAAGTTAAGAAGCCACAAATAAAAACACACACTGTAATTTTCAGACTGATTTAATTCATTATTGGCGACAACGGATGCTGCAAAGACTTGTTTTATCTTCCTACCTACCTGTAATGTTTGAGCCAATGATCTTGTCCATAAACTCATCATTGAACCTGGTCTTTTCTGTATTGATCCCGCTGCACCTCCTAAATTTGGGATGATGATTGCCAATTGCCATCGTTCCATAAGCAAAGCCGTTGATGTTCTCGAAAACGAACTTTGTTGTTAAAGTAACTATCTAAGCACATACACATATACCAGTATCATTCAAACGTTCCTGAAATAATTGGTCACCTGAATGTACCAAGCCTGCTAGTTGTATAAGTCAAATCTGCACATGGAAAGTCGAAGATAATAAAAATACGTATACGATTGATGAGAAAAATTGTACAAATCAAGTATTAGTAGACACTTTACCATTCTCAAATGCAAACTTTTGCTCAGTTATTGGATTCTATTCAGGAACAGCAAAGATGAAGGCGAGCTGCTTTTTCTAATTCCAAACGTGCAGCTTTTTCACGTTCTACATCCTGTAATCACCAACATAATTAATTTTTTTATTAAATATGAAAAGATATGATTAGTTATGACAGAAACGGTACCTGTTGCAGAAGTTCACAGTGCGTCACCCTCGTGGAGTTCTTGCTTATACTTCTGTTTGAGTCCCCAAAACAAAACTGAATAGCCTCGATATGCCTCAGAGGAAACAATTCGTGAATTACAGGCAAAGATGAGAGAAGGTATGAATTATCCCCAAAATACTTGTTAGCCTTTTTATTTCTCTGAAAATGATAGAGTTTTATTGTTTATGTCCCGTTATGATGCAACCATTTTCTTTTTCGCGAAGTTGCGGAGGGCTAATGCTAGTAAGTCGTCACAGCAACAGAGTTTATTTTCGATCGAATTTAAAGTTGGTGTTTCTAATATGAAAACAAAGAGAGAAACCTCCAAACCTTGGCTAGCATGCCATTAGATAACAGTTTTATCCAAATTAAAGTCTGCTTGACGCATTTATTCATTATTGAATTGCCATGTTTGTTAGGGCATCACATACACGTTGGTATTGTGTGTTTATTGAATACTTTTATATCGTCCTAAAGAAAATTCAAGATGTCAGTTCCAACATTTCCAAGTTGTTATCTAGTAGGTTATTTGGTACTCGAATAGTATTGGAATAATATATAGCATGATTTTAGAATGCTTTATGTTATTTCTACGTGGTCTATGTATTGCGGAGTTACAAAACTTCTTTGCTGTTGTTGCATAGTGCGTACTATGAAACACTTATGGAATCAAGCACTGCAACTTTATAAGGCAGATTGACTATTAACGGTTTCATTTCTAAATTTGACAGCTGTGAATGATCCACATGATGGGAAGAGAAAATGTGAAGCTCTGTGGCCGATCTTTAAAATTGCACATCAGCAGAGTCGCTACGTCTTTGATCTTTACCATCGTAGGAAAGAAATTTCAGCTGAACTGTTCGAGTTTTGCTTGGATCAAGGCTATGCAGACCATAATATAATAACTAACAAATTGTTATACTTTGTTTATACATCTCCGTTTTGGAGATGATGCTAGACCTTTAATGATATATAATAGACATAAAGCTAGAGCGAAAAAATGCAGAAGTGTACCACTCCAATCATTGGTGGAGCAAAGACCGCCTTTAAGTTGAACCGTCTTGAAAAGCTCCCCAAGTGTTTCTTACCATTCGACCAGCTTCAAGTATCCCACATTCTGTGGCTATGGCTTTTGCTCTGAAAATGTTGTCTACGATTATCATCTTAATCTCCACACCAGCTGACTTGCAAGCGTCAATAGCTTCCTGTGCCCATATAGTCTCCTAAAGGATAGAGCATTTGAAGTTGATCTATGTCTTCGGTATAAGGTAACCTGTTTTATTTATATAATATATATTAGTAATATAAAACCATTCAACAGATGAGTCTGAGCTTAGTAAAAAAAATCTGAACTTTTACTCACCATTGTATTCAACATCAATTGTTGATTCCTTAAAAGTAAACGATATAAGACTTGCCTTCCTTACGCTCTCTAATATTAACTGAAATTGATGTTTTGCGCATAGATTAACATGTGTTTTAAATATAACAAAACCATTATCACTAAAACCCTTTTTATCAGTACATACCCTATACATTAATGACATTTTTTTGTCATTGACCAAATCAAAGCCTAATTCTCACCGTCTTTAGATTCACATACCCCCTTTTTTGTCATTGACCAAATCAAAGCCTTATTCTCTCCTGTGAATGCAGTTAGATATGCTAAAGAAAAGGTAAATTATTCAAGACTAAGCTTATCAAATATATATTACATACACTTTTAGAATCCTAGCTTAACAACATCTAAAAGTTTGGGATCGTCACTCAGATATTTGAGTATCCATGTTAGGACACTCGCTTTTGTATGCAAATAACACCCCAATGATGTTATTTGCTATTTGTTCATCACTTAAAGCATTTCCCTTTTTCTCTCTGAAGTTCAGGAGATCACCCAAGAGATTGTTTGCGAACAATTTATTATACCACTAAACAATCAATAGGAGACAAATTCATTATAATACGGTTGGCCACGGAGTTGAGCACAACAACATTAATTTGGTTGATATTTCTAGAATAACTACATTAAAATAGCATGACTTACAAACTTTTGCAATCATTGTAGCATGAATGAATGGTGAGAATAGGGACATCTACCATACCCTGTATATCATTCATTGTTTTAGTCTTCTGTTATAATTTAGCAGGACAGTAGTGAATAAGAAATAAATAAAAGAAAGTTTTACATTGACAATGGTCCACTTTTCGTATGGACCAGGAAACCATGTGTTTGGGATAAAAAGACGTCTTGGGATTCTGATCGGGATTCTTGCAGCGTAACATACTTCTATTAAAACTTAAAACCAACAAAAAAAAAGAAGAAATATATATTGTAATATAAAATCACATAGTGTCCAACAATAAATTGATTAGTTATATCAAGGGATTACCACACGAATGTACTTACATATGAATGTTTTCTTGTCTACAGGTAGGTGTCTTTTAGATGAAACAGGTCGAACAATTTTTCATCTCTCGCTCCAATATCATTTTCTCCGTAGATACCTTCCAAGGCATGAAGCAAAGGTAATACCCCTCCTTCATCAATACACTTCTGTGTTGCCAAGTGTCCCATTGGCAATCCCCTGAGCATGGACAGAATAAGAGGAACAGATGGAAGTTTAAGGCCTAAATGCCATTATGGACTCGATTTAAAACCAGCTTCTCCTGTAAACGCAAAACTATCATTTAGATGTCTAACTACAACTTCAGTGCATAAAAGTATGTGATACATTACAAATACTAATGGTGTTATTATTTGAATGTCTAGCTTGGGCTGCACTACTCTATCCAATTCATGAGCAGATGCACATAACGGCAACTGGTTTTGAGCAAGTACACTAACGGTTGCACCCGTAAATTACCTTATTTGGTCTATGTTTTGACCAGATTCCCCAATCAAACCACCAGCTTGGCAATCAGAAATTAATTGTCTTATTGTATTTGCTTCCACGTGTCATGTTGCAACTCTCTGTCCTTCAGCATTATCATCATCCTGCAAGAGAGCATTAACATGGAATCAAATACACGTGAATAAAATTAATAGTCTTATTGTATCAGATGTACATGACGGTTTTTTGATAATCTTTCAAACGTGTACCAATGTGCTTTTTTGATCGGTTCATAGGAGTGATATTTGCTGCCAAATTCAAAAATATACTTTGTAATTAACGATACATCTTGAATACTTACCTTGTTATTCAGCAAGATCGGCGGGTGTTAAAAATAACCTGAAATTATTATTTTACATCAGTTATCAATATGCAGATAATGAAAACACGCTATTATCAACTTGCGACACATATGCGAAACCTTTTGTGAATCTGAACACATTGTACTGCTACAAATATTAAGAATATAAGCAATTGTCAGAACAATACGATTAAAATCCCTTTTTAAACTCAGTTTCAGGTAAACGGATAACCTTTCTTGTGAAACAAATAATTCATTTTGCAAATCTTATTCCTCACGAAGCAGTAACAATCAAAGGATGCTATTCCTTACAAAAATTCGTGCACTTCTAATTAACAAAAAAACTGCATTATAATGGCGGGTTCAAAGTGCAAAAGTACAAATGAGTGTATCTTAGACAACTGAACAAATAATAAACGGAAAAATGTTTTCCGTCATGTAATACCTGTAAATTTTATAGATGAATATGAGGATAGACATGTCTGATGCCCGAATGTGGGCTAAAGCTGGTCATGTCAAACCATTAATAAAAGTATAAAACTATTATTTGGAAAATAATGAATATTAACCTCGACCTTTTATAGCTTTACCCGTTTGATTACATTCACAGTTTATATTATCTTGTCTGAGATGTTTTTCTCTAACCCGTTTACTTTCCAGACTATTAATCTTCTATTCCATTTCCAAAAACCACCGAAAGCCGCTTCAGCTAAAAATACAGATTGTGGGCCCCTTAACTTCACAAGGCTATGAAGCAAAAGCATACTGATGGCTGCCCCTAAATACATATCAGACGTTGTTAGAGAAACAGATCTTGAATGTTAATGTGGTGGGACCCACTAAGCTAAAACAATATGGATGGATGGAAATATAAACCCTTGTGCTATTCCCACAAGCAATCGAGGTATAACTAAAGTAATCACTCTGTTTGGATCGAGTGGTACTAAGGCACACGTTAAAGACCTGCATCATCTAATGTCAAATACCTGCATGAAACCACAAGTTTAGAAAACCACGCATCTATAGTACATAACTACATAAGTGAAATAATAATGTCACTAAACTTGGAACTCCTGAGTCCTGAAAACCGCATAATAGAGATGGAAATTTCAGCTTATTTTCCTAATATTAGTCAATCCAGCTTATAATATTCTTTAACGAAAATGATAAAAGAAGTAACTAAAATTTCAAGCATTCCAACATGTTGAAAGCCACTCAATGTGTTATCATAAGGAATTGTTTTATTCTATAACGAAAATGAAAAAAGAAGCAAACTTTCTGAATTGTTTTATGATAAGGAATTATGTTATTCTTTCAATACTGTTTTTGAATAATAATGACTAAATTTGATACTTATAAAATTAAAAGCAAACAACCTATTTTAAAATGTTACCCAATCCACACACCCGACCCACCCAATCAACCACCTTCACCTACACATATGCGGATGTTTGGGATTGCTTATTGCGCCAAACAGCTTGTTCAAAACACTCTCACAATGCTGTTGTTGTATCAGTTTTAATAAGCAATCCCATACACCATTAATTTTAAATATTTATGCTTAATAAATTAAGAGTGCTTACCGGCAATTGTCAAGATTCATCCTCTTTTTGGCAAGGAGATCTTTCAACCTTCCAGGGGTAGCTACCACAATATGGACACCTCTCTTGACAATATCCAACTGTAACCGCATATCAACACCTCCAATGCATATATATATATATAAAATCAGCAGCATGATGGTGAATCTAAACAATAAGTATGGAGGAAGACGATGACTATTCACATCACTAATTGACTATTCACTATTTTATAGCTGTTGTGAGTAATGTTTCATCTAAAACTTACATATATTTGTCTTACTTGAATGTGGCGAATCTGGTTTTGATCCTCTCAGCAGGGTCAAATGGAACTATGGTGTTCAGTGCTGCAGCTTGAGCTGCGATGTTGTCAATTCTGGCAGCAGCTATTCTATATGTCATTAGATGAAATACACCATCATGAAGAATAGATGATATTGTGCGATCACTTTCAAAGCGAGCTAAACGTACAAACCTGTTAAAAGCACCAACTGCAAGAAACATTCACACATGTTTGGTCACTTATATAATAAAACTTCAGCAAAGAGGTTATACTCGTTAGCCTTCATGTTCTTCTTAATTCTTGCTAATGGAAGGGTGTGGTTCTTGAAATCATTTTTGTTCTTGTATTGTAGTATGCATCCATCATCCAAGAAACCTGTTCACAAGAAGACGTGTTTAGCAATCTCAATATCAGTTAACAAAAATCAAGCTAAAGACATAATAGAAAAAAGAAGAAAACCATCTGAGTGAATACATAAACAAATATAAAGCTTAAATCTAAATATCGCCAAATACATATGCTTAATAACTAAATAAACATAGTACCTGAGCAAACAACTAACTATAACTAAATAAACATTAGGAGGTACCACAGCCTTAACTATCTCTTCATGCTCCTTTGGTATGAAATCAACAAGCTCATGAGATTTGAGTGCTATCTCTAGGAAAAAAGTTACCGCACACAATGTCAGGGTTATATTCTGGACTTTAAGTTCACCTTCGGTATCCCCATCAATATCGTCATAATCCTTAGCAGAAGCATGAACATCTCGTATGAATGAAACACAATAGTAAGGAGAAACAAAGAGAAAAATAACAAAAAGCTTAAAAAGTTTAAAAAGAAAGAAAGAAATAAATAGGATAACATCATGAATCAGAATTTAGGAAGTTGTTGAAAGCGATTCAGGATCATGCAATGAAAAAAAAGACATGACAAGAAATTATTGAGCAAACACCAATGAGTGTGTAGTAATCAAACCATTTCACATGGTAGAAATATTTGATACAATATTTGAGCAAGTGGTAGTGGCTGCTCACCAGTTGCTCTATCAATAGTATTAAATATATATTATTGAATATTTTACTTACGAAACCAAGACTTAGTTTATGCATTAACAAATAACATTTTAATTTTAAAAAAACAAAGAACATTTGATATACGAATATAGAACTAAGGAAGTACCATTTCAATATTACCTTTAGCTTTGTAAAAAGAACCTCCTAATCAGTAGAACATAAAAGATTAACTATGAAATCGCTACAGAAAACTAACAAAAGAAAAAACTTTTGGGAGTTTCGAGGTATGTATAGTTTCAAAGTGATTATAGCAATCTCGGTATAGAGAATAACAGATAACCGGTTGGTAAAAGCTAAGAATAGTTAGATTATAGTACATTTACTCTATAATTGGTTCTCTTAGCAAATCTTCTTACATTATTATCCAAACATGAGTAACACTTATTACGTATAAAAAGATGGTAATTATAATGTAGTCTATAGAGCTGAATATTATCTCAATATTACCTAATAAAATCACTACTTGACAAATTCAATCAAGGTAGTTCTTGAAGCCTTTTTAGGTCTTATAAGGAGTTCTGAATGTTTGATTGAAACTGATTATTTGCCAAATTAAAAACAATTAGCATTTAAAAAAGCTGGCTGGTATCTGCTTATTTTCAAAGAAGATAATTAAGCAATTCCAAACACCTTGCACATCATGCTTATGGCAACAGACTCACAAATAGGATCAAGAAATGCATACGGATGTTCACACTATTTAACACATCGAGACCATGTTCAAACATACCTGTCAAAGACCCAAAAAATCTCAGCAATCCTGCAGCGTATACCACAGAACTTTCTTCAATCTCCAAACAATGGTGCCAAATGCACGAAACTAATATCCTGGATCCCGGGACTGATAAATTAGTTTAATGACAAGTGGAACCAATGCAACTAATGCAATTTGAAGCTAGTCTGAGCTATTCAAACGAACACTAACTTGTCCCGACCCCTTGTTATTTAAATTCACACGGCTGATTAGGTTTGTAGTTCGACCAATAGGAATCGGGGACTGAGCATTCCACCCAAGTGCAAGATCTCCATGCCAATCCATAACTGACAGTCCAATGGTTGACAAAAATCGACCCAAAGGAAATCTTGTTCCAAGTTAAAACGAAAACAGAGGACTCACCTGGAATGTCAAATGTTTGTTTACTTGCATGTACGCCAAGAAGTTCTCCAAGATAAACACGCACACGTACACGTTCAGAGATTGAAAGTAGATCTCCATGTGTAATTGCAATAGCAGGTTTATGATCTAAAATATGAATGATGAAATATATTAAAAATGTACACGCATAATAAGCTTAGAACATATATGAAAAGTTTGTCATTTTGTGATACCTTTGAAAGACAAATATGGTGAACTGAATGTATTAGCAACCATTTGTGTATACAGTGTGTCTGATCCATTACTGTTCATACATTTCAGAACCGAAACCCCGTTTACCACGAATATAACAAAGTTAACGGTCCTGCTTTTATAAGAAAAGAGTTTATCTCGGCCGGATTTGTGCTTCATTCTGGAAACGGGATGTTTTTTATTGTCATCCCAACTATGAAATCTGCATAACGTTAAAGAGCACATATCAGAGCGTATTCTTGGCAAAAGACAAGGGGAAAAGCAGGATACATAATTCAAGTTTCCATGAAAAATGACGTACCATTGTTGAATCTTTCTGAACTCAGTCAACACGGGATATATATATTCTCAAAGGCAGTATATGTTTCATCTCTGACCTGAGCACGGCCCAAAGGAGTAAAGTTAAGTACATAAAAAAACAACGCTATATGTTAATAATCAACATTGACGGAGGTTGAGTTGTCTCACCTTAGCACCGGTAAGAACGATTTTCACAGAAACAATAATGAGCAACACTATTTTAGGTTGCTTCATCCGTAAAGAGAGAACCAACTCATCGAGCAAAATACCAATTCTCTCCTTCTGATCCACAAAAGCTACATGATCACGATACTAATGATAAATATAATTATTAAAATGCTGGAAGCATGACATGTTAGCCATATCAATGCGGTTACAAATAATTACAGAACCTAGCCAAATACTCACCTCTTTGGTCAAGACGACATCTTTCACCCTTTCACTGTAGTCTTTTGCACTTGTAAATTGATTTGCTTGTGTAGCTTCCTCGTCTAGATCGTCTTTTTCATACACTGACTGATTACAAACTTATTAACATCCAAAGCTATAATCAATTTGTATGCTTACGTACAATAATATCATAAAATCCAGTAGTGATAAGGCTATATGAACTAATGTTATAGCCAAAAATCATATAAAACGTACCATTAGGGTTTTGAGGAAAAGAGGTGTATTTTTTTCCAGTATGTGATTAGTCAAAAGGCACCCACCATTGCTGTTATTGTGGTGTCCATTATTGTATCATGCATGGTACCTGTAAACTGTAAACATAAACGGTAAACATAAACATGAAACTACTGTTTGTGAACATAAACATAAACTATAATGTATTGTTTGAACTTGTACAATGATATTAGAGTTTTGAAAAAAAAATCGTTGAACCGAATGATATTAGGGTTCTGTAAAAAAATATATAATGAATGAATTAAGAAAAAATTATATTTAAAGAAAAGATATGTATAATAAGTTTTTAAAGAGATAATTACTTAATATAATTTTTGTAGATAAATTGTATTTAGTATAAGATTCAATAAAATTACAGCCATTTATAGATTATAATATGCAACATAATTATCAAAATAACTTGTTGCCTAAGTGGTAAACACACAAGTTATTTATCAAAACAACCAAGGTTCAATCCTTGCAAGGCACTTTTTTTATGAACAATTTTCAAAAACATTGCATAAAAATCAGAAATTTATAAAAATAAAATTCGAAATTTATAAAAATAATTATTAAAATTCAGGAAATATCCGAAATTTATATAAAATATTATAAAATATTAAAAATTAAAAATTTACAATTAGTGCTTAGGTGAACATAAATATTGCTTAGTTGGACAACAAATGATTATGTGGCATTGAGGTGGCATTGAGGTGTCATTGAGGTGGCATTAATGCCAAATGCCTCCTGTTATATATAATATAGATATATATATATATATATATATATATATATATATATATATATATATATATATATATATATATATATATATATATATATATATATATATATATATATATATATATATATATATATATATACTACTTTATAAAGTGTTTAGGACTTTCTAAATAAAGAAGTCTTAAAATTTTTAAGACCAAAAACATTTCTTTAATAGGAACTTAATAAGCCATTAGTTAATGTTATTCACCATATAACTTCCATGACAATTTTCATAAATAAAAAGTAACATCCCTTCATACACTTTGTAACATCCTTCAAATATTTATACAGTCCATTAATAGAGTCAAATATTTTTACAGTTCATTAAGTGTCGACTTGTAACAGTCCAAACCTCAATGATATATAAGCCAACCTAAAAACACAAACACAAATACGAAACACACTCTCTCTTCTTTTATCCGATCACCGATAAAAAAACACACACAAAATTCGATAAATCTACTTTCATCTTGGTGTTCGGTTACATACACTAGAAATAAATAAGATTTGCTTCTCGGATTATAGCAATAGAATGACAACTTTTATTTATATTTAAAATAGTTTGCATTGCTATTGCTTATAGTTATTCAATTAAAAAGTTGTCATTGATTCGTAAAGTTAGTGTTAGAAAAAACTTATTAATAAAAAATATTTGCTAGTCATAAAATTATGCACCGGGTACCCGCCGTTGCATTGCACGGGTACCCTTCTAGTATATATATATATATATATATATATATCTATACTACTATATAAAGCATTTAAGTTGTGGGCTCCACAAAAAATTAAGATAAGGAGCTCCAATCATTGAGTAACATGTGTCACTCTCTAACTAAAAAATAACAAAAAGGTATGAGCTCTAACAAACTAAAATAAAGAGCTCCAATAATGGGGTGACACATGTCACTTCTTAACTAATTAATCACCTTTATTTTTAAATTTAAATATCTTTTAATTCGTTTAATTTTTTTATGATCTAATTTCACCATATTTTTTAAAATTTTGTGCTCTTTAATTCAACATCAATTTTGATATATTTTTATGAGTTTTTAGTTTTTACATTTTTAGTAGGTTTATTTTATTTTGATTCAAAATTTTATAACTTTAACCTTTATTTCAATCAATACAAACTTTATTTATCAAAATCATTTACTTTTGGGAACGTGTTTGACGGGAAAGAGATTGTGAAGGTCTTTTTATATGCGGGAATAACGATGTCACGGGAAAGATATGGAAAACCCAAACAAACACATACAACTAACACATATACATTTGGAATGTTGTGAAATGAAATTACTAAGCAGGTAGGGAATTGCGAGGAGGTAGGGAATTGCGAGGAGAGTTGAGTTAGCAATTCATTTACTATATTTATTATATAACTATATTTATCGCCGCCGCTGTGCGCGGGTATCCAACTATACTATATAATGCATTTAAAAGCAAAACCTCATTCCAAGCCTAACTCTTAACCAAAAATTAAGATAAATAGCTCCAATCATGAGATGACATGTGTCAATTCTTAACAAACTCCAAGCCTAACTCCTAACCACTAAAAAGTAAGATAAGGAGCTCCAATTATAAAGTGACACGTGTCACTTCTCAATTAAAAATTCATATTTATTTTCAAATTGAAATATCTTTTTATCTATTTATTTTTTTTATAATCTAATTTCACCATATTTTCTAAAATATTATGCTCTTTAATTCAACATCCATTTTGATATATTTTTATAAGTTTTTATATTTTTAGTGGGTTTATTTCTATACTACTATATAATGCATTTAAAAGTGAAACCTCATTCTAAGCCTAACTCCTAACCAAAAATTAAGATAAAGAACTTCAATCATGAGATGACATGTGTCAATTCTTAACAAACTCCAAGCCTAACTCCTAACCACTAAAAAGTAAGATAAGGAGCTCCAATTATAAAGTGACATGTGTCACTTCTCAATTAAAAATTCATCTTTATTTTCAAATTGAAATATCTTTTTATCTATTTATTTTTTTTATAATCTAATTTCACCATATTTTCTAAAATTTTATGCTCTTTAATTCAACATCCATTTTGATATATTTTTATGAGTTTTTAGTTTTTATATTTTTAGTGGGTTTATTTCTATACTACTATATAATGCATTTAAAAGCCAAACCTCATTCCAAGCCTAACTCCTAACCAAAAATTAAGATAAGGAGCTCCAATCATGAGATGACATGTGTCAATTTTAACAAACTCCAAGCCTAACTCCTAACCACTAAAAAGTAAGATAAGGAGCTCCAATTATAAAGTGACATGTGTCACTTCTCAATTAAAAATTCATCTTTATTTTCAAATTGAAATATCTTTTTATCTATTTATTTTATTTATAATCTAATTTCACCATATTTTCTAAAATTTTATGCTCTTTAATTCAACATCCATTTTGATATATTTTTATGAGTTTTTAGTTTTTATATTTTTAGTGGATTTATTTTATTTTAATTCAAATTTTTACAACTTTAACCGTTATTTCAATCAATAAAATCTTGATTCGTCAAATATATTTTTGGGGGAGTGTTTGACATGTAAGAGATTGCGAGAGTATTTTTATATGCGGGAATAATGATGTAACGGGAAAGCTACGGGTAACCTAAACAAACACATACAAGTAACACATATACATTCGAAGTGTTGTGAAACGAATTCACTAAACGGGTAAGCAAACACATATAACTATACTTATCGCCGCAGCTGTGCGCGGGTATCCGACTAGTATATATATATATATATATATATATATGTGTATGAGGAAAGTTATTTTACATACTAAACTTTTCTTACATACTAAGGGACTCATC
>BPTQ01000007.1:182680523-182725523 GCA_019973895.1 Chrysanthemum seticuspe | reverse complement strand
CGGGAAAAAAATACAACAGATACTAATAATAAGAAACATAAACATTTAACTAGTCATTTTTTATAAAAAAAAAATATAAATAACATTTTTTATGAATATTTTTTTATCTTAAAAAAAAAAAAAAAAAAAAAAATTATAAATTATAATTTTTTTTTGCCTAATTCCAACTCATTTGGAGCCCAAATCCAACCGGTCCAAAAAAAAGAAAAAAAAAGAAAAATACATTGTCTTCTTCTTGTTTCCTGCACATTCACACACACACACACACACACATATTACACGCATACACAATAACAATTAAAACTTACAATTCAAATATATCCGTTGGTTAACTCGTGGGTTTGTCAGATTTTGCATTCATCGTCACCACGGCGGTGGATCCAACGGCGAGCCACGAAGAAGGCCCCCGGTGTGGCGGCGGCCGACGGCGAGGTGCCTGGTAGGCTCACGGCGAGCCACGATATGCCCACACCTTCGGCTCTAAGAGAGTTATTTTACATAACAAACTTTTCTCACACATCAAGGGACTCATCCCCACCATTCATCTAAAAATAAATCAACGATTGAGATTAAAAGCATTTTATTATTTCACATATTTTTTATAATTTAAATATCTCTTGAACCGTTAATCGTTAAGTGAAAATAATTACACCATCGCGACGAGCATTTAATTATCTTTCTATATTCAGGCATTTTGATATACTTTCGGAAAAATAATCATTTTTCACGTTTTTTTGTCTTTTTTTCGTTTTCTTTTTCGAATATGAGATTTGCATAAAAAAATTAGATGTTTATTAAAAAATAATTTAAATATCACATGTGATATTAGTGTCAAATCATATATGTTATATAATATCACATGTGATATTAGTGTTAAATCACGTATGATATTCATATGTGATATTAGTGTGATATCATATGTGATTTAACACTAATATTACATGTGATATTCAAATTACTGTTTAGTCACATGTGACTTTTTTAATTCAAATTTCAGTAACGAAAAAAAAAACAAAAAAATGTATAATAATGCGAAAAACACGATTTTTTTTTGAAAGTATATCAAAGTGTCTTTCCAGATAAAAGATAATTAAATGATTGTCGCAATGCTATATTTTTTTTCGTTTAACGATTAACTGTTTGAAAGATATTAATATTTGAAAAAAATGATTAAAAGGGTTTTTTTTAATTGTTGGGATTAATCTCATCTATTAGATCAAATAAAAATAGATAGAATATGAAGGGTGAAGATTGATCCTTGATATGTAAAAAATGTTTTGTTCTCAAATGATCTTAAATTATTGGAGTTTTAATAATTTGAAAGGCAAATGTCATAAACTACCTCAAGAAGTATGAATTTGAAAGATTAATACCCGTAAATTTGTTTCATACCCAGAAAAAAAATGATAGCAAATATGAAATTTTTTGCCCTTAATTAATGACATATTTCATGTTCACTAGTAGGGGTGAGCATCGGTCCCGGATCGGACCGAACCGGACCGGACCGCCAAGACCGAGGACCGAATTAGCCAAAAAGCCTAGACCGAGGACCGGACCGAATGTGGTCGGTCCGGTCCGGTCTCGGTCGGTCGGTCCGGTCCAACAAGGCCAAAATAGTCGGTTTGTGGTCCGGACCGGATCGGACCGACCGGACTTAGAACCAATTTAGCCCAAAAGCCTAGACCGAGGACCGGACCGAATGTGGTTGGTCCGATCCGGTCCGGACCGGTCTCGGTCGGTCCAGTCCGTTCGGGTCGTTTGCTCACCCGTGAATCACTAGTACTCATCGCTGATTTCATCCAAAATAATGACAGCTTTCATTTGTTTAGGACCAAATTTACTGACAAAACGTGTAAGTAGTAATCACAATTTGTGTTTTGTGATCACCATCAAAATTTCCAGTCAGTTAGCTAGTGACAAAGAACTACCACCTGATTCCGTCACTAAACTGCAAAAAGTGAATTGAGTGCGAACAATTTCAATTGTATACGTGTATAAACTGAATGTGGCAGGTTGATCTCTCTATGCTTATAAGTGCTGATTTTTTTTTTTTTTTAGAATACATGTGTTGGAAAAACATGGTCAATTATTAGGTTTGAATGACAATTGATGGTCATCAAATATACTAATGGGGTTTTAGAGCAAGATTAATGTATGGTCATATGTAATGACCAATTTAATTCTATGTTCATGAGCCATTAGTAGGATTTATTGTGATAATTATTTGACCGTTTTCTTTCATTTCTTTTCCCTATAAATGAGAGCATTTCTCATATGTCTAAAAAAACCAAGAAAACTATTCATATCCTCTCCTTTCGTGTATCTTGTTTCCTTTTGTAATCGTTCGTAATAGAGGGAAGGCACGATTTTGGTTCGCCTTGATAACCCGTTTGTGCTAACGGGGTTATCCGTTGTTGTTGTATCCTGGGAGATAGACGTTCACGTTTCTCAAGCACCGTGGAGAGGACGAATCTGTCTTAAGGAAACTGTGAGCATCACAGGCCTCAACATTTTCCTTACTTGTGTTTTTTGTGTCTCAACAATTCAAAGATTTACGGTATCGTTTCTCTACACTTTTATGTTTTATGTTATGGTTTACTTGTCTCTAATAGCAATTCATGTAATATATGCAACAATCTTAAGACAGATTTTTTCTTTGCTATTAGAGGCTAATAACGAGGTATAAATTTTGAAAAACATTATGATTTGTGAAAGAAATATTAAACTGTTTCGTTTAACAAGTAAACTTATCGAAAGACATTAAAATATTAATTGCTCGTAGTGCAACTTACATGGTGATGTTTACTTAATTTGGTCTTTGTTACTTTGTATTGTATGGTGGATGGTTAACATGAGCATTAGAATCCTTTTATCATTTATAAGAGAAAATACTTGCCTGGTGTTTTAACTACAATATGCGATGAAGTCTTTTGATTGAAAATCTAAATATGTTTCGATTTCCATGCACGGTTGAGAGTTGACGTAAAAAAAAAATGGAATTTTCGTTTTGCTCAAATAAAACTTGTAGATTTTATGGCTTAATAAGCATGTATAAATTTACACTTGAATTGAACTCGTGTAATTAGTCTCATTGCTCAATAGGATGGAAGAAAAAAAAAACGGAAATAATGATATTTGATACCGTTATCAAGACATATGTATTTGCATTTATTCAATAGTTTAACCTTCATGATTATCTATAAATGACTAAATATGAAGGGTTTACGGTAAAGAAATACGTAAAACGCAAAGCTCAAAGAAGATTGACACTTTTTCCATGGCCGGTTATATTATTATTATTATTATATTTCTATATTGTGGTCAAAGGTTTGGTTTACCATGAAACATAATGTGTTGATTACATTTATTGAAATTAATGTTGATGATTATTATCCAATAATTACATGCAAGTAATTGGGGGAAGAACGTTTTTTTTTTAACATATAAATTAAAGGTTTACAAGAACATGATCTCAAAAATTGGTCGTTACTTCTTGTTGTACGTTTTGATTGTCTCTAAAGCATTACTTAATGATAAAATAATAAAGTGCTCGAAGCATGTTTGAAATTGTGTTGCGGTATTGGTTTGTGTAACTAGTATCCGTTTCGTGACATGGATATTGGGATTAAACTCGTTCTTGTAGAGTGAAAGTTTTGGTGTTATTTGGACTCTGAACATGTGTTGTTCTCGTATAAACGGAGGAGTGTATCCAAATTTTCTTCAAGTGTGTAGCTAAGACATTAAAAGTGGTTTTTGGAAAGGAAAAAAAAATATTGAGTTTTAGTGGATGGGATTACACTTTTATTTTGGTACGAGAATGGTCTTTGGACACTACCTTATTTCAAATGGGTCTTTGCTTTCAATGAAAATTTTGAAACGTGTGCTACTGTATTTGTGTTTGATTGCTTTAAGCATGGAAAGTTGTGATTAAAACACTTGTGGTTCAAATTAGAACAAAGTTTTTTATTACTTTGTGTTGATTCCATATGTTGTTGAATCGTAGGTTGACGTGTCTAAAGACACAATGTCGTTAATGAAGAATTATTACTTCATACAGTGACTTTACTTAATTAATACGCATTATGGTGTATTTAGTGCTAAGGAAAAACGACGTTAAAATTATTGCCATCCTTTGAGGCCAACATTGTGATTTCCAAATTGTCATGGTTTAGGTGATGAGTGTGGTTGGCCTTATTACAATAATGACTTAATCACGTTTGTGCGATGAATATTCCTTCATTAATTAATCTTGGTTTGAGACCGAGAAGAAGCTCTATGTGGGCAATGATATAATGAAAGGATTGAAGACGCATAATGTGGTGTATGTGTGCGGCATACTTAGCGTAACGTGGCAAATTAGTGCATATTTAAGGTTGTTTGGTGCGGTGTTGTTTAGCACTATGCAACTATTTTGTAACATGAGAATAAATAAGTCGCTCGATTTTGTATTGAGTATTGGAAGTTTGGATGTTGCAAATATTCTGCTGTGGATATTGTTGCGAATAATCAAACTACTTGTTATTCTAGAAAGGTGAATAATTGTCAATACTTGTTATAACTCATATTGTTAATAATTTAACGGGTTGTCATTATGTAAAAAAAAATGATTATGTGTTCAATATAACCGTGTAGGACATTGTGAAATGTCAAGAACGAACACACATATAGATGACAATGAATTACGTTGGTTTATGTAACTAACTTGAACGGTGTGATTGTCATCCAATGTGAGCTATTGTCCATTCGCTAAGTTGGACATATTTTGATTATGTAAAATGATTACACATTGATATTATGTGATTATAATCACATAATAAATTGAGATAATCATATAATGATAAGAGATTAAATGTGATTATATATATAATCACAAGTGAATTGGAATGACATGTTATAAGTGTAACACTTACACATATAACTTATGGGATCCTCCTAAAACATTTGTGGTTTAAGGTGATGATTTGTCTAAAAGAAGAATATTAGTAGATGAAGCTATGAGTAATCAGAATGATGCATCTTCTGTCATACGCTTGATTCCTTGTCTATAGCATGCTAGATTTGGAATCTGTTAATTATGATACGGAAAATAATTAACATAAGACATTCAAAAAGTGTGCATACACTAGTATGAAACTTGTGAAGTGACAAATTACTGATGATCTTGATGTCATATCCATGTGAAAAAAAAGAAAATTCTTATAAACAAGATTAATACTTAGAAAGATAAAACCTTTCTACAAAATTCTTGAGATAAATTCCATGTGGGGGATTCCGGCCTAGCTAGAGTTCAAAAGGACATCAACAAACATGAAGTTCTTGCCTAGTTGGAATACTCAAGAATTACCTGGAGCATGATATATTTAGAGTTGAACGAAACTCAAACTTATACAGACATATTATGTCAATACGACAACTACTATCAGCGTGAGTTATCCCTATTGACAATGTGAAGTCATAGAATAACATTGCGGATCCGCTTACAAAAAGCTAAATGTGAGAGTTAGTTAGCAAGTCGTGAAGAGGAATGTGACTAAAGCCCTTGAAAAGTTTATATGAAGGAAAACCTAACCCAGCTGACTGGAGATCCCAAGATCTGGGTTCAATAGGACAACCTACTTGTATAAACTGAGGTCACTGTGGGGGAGTAATAAACTCCACATTTATTTTAAGGGAGTTAGCAAACTTCCTAGTCCATTCCTATAACAGTGATAGTATGAGGTTAAGCATATGGCTTTTAATGATTAATCGAGAATCACCTATGTGAGAGAGAAGTGGGGTCGCTTCTAAGGGAATTGTGGGGGAGCAATTCTTAACAGCTCTCACAGAACCAGGCTAATGTTCATGACCATAACGAACATAACTATGAGAACCAAAAAGTGTCAAGGAGATATTTGTGTGAATATATATTGTCGTCTCCACAAACAGCAGACAGTTCAAAGACATCAAGTTCTAGTGGCTGCTAGGAGTCTAAGTATATTTCACAAGGGAAGGTTCAAAGGGTAACACCTACCTATCCTTTGCAAATATCAACTGCAAAACTCTATTACAACATCGAGTCGTTGAAATTTGTTTCCCGTTATCAATTTCATTCATGTGGGGGATTGTTGGAAAAACATGGTCAATTATTAGGTTTGAATGACAATTGATGGTCATCAAATATACTAATGGGGTTTTAGAGCAAGATTAATGTATGGTCATATGTAATGACCAATTTAATTCTATGTTCATGAGCCATTAGTAGGATTTATTGTGATAATTATTTGACCGTTTTCTTTCATTTCTTTTCCCTATAAATGAGAGCATTTCTCATATGTCTAAAAAAACCAAGAAAACTATTCATATCCTCTCCTTTCGTGTATCTTGTTTCCTTGTGTAATCGTTCGTAATAGAGGGAAGGCACGATTTTGGTTCGCCTTGATAACCCGTTTGTGCTAACGGGGTTATCCGTTGTTGTTGTATCCTGGGAGATAGACGTTCACGTTTCTCAAGCACCGTGGAGAGGACGAATCTGTCTTAAGGAAACTGTGAGCATCACAGGCCTCAACATTTTCCTTACTTGTGTTTTTTGTGTCTCAACAGTTCAAAGATTTACGGTATCGTTTCTCTACACTTTTATGTTTTATGTTATGGTTTACTTGTCTCTAATAGCAATTCATGTAATATATGCAGCAACATGCTTATAAATGCTTGCATATATCTTGTGACAATTCTTAAAATTTCCACGCGTTTATGAGTGTTAACACATTGACGTGCGTACATTTTTCTAGTTGCAGTTCTTTATATCTCTTCGAGTTTTCAAATGGTACAACATATTATACATATATATAAGTGCAAACGAAATGAGTAAATTTTACGCACGTTTCGAAAGACCGTCAAAACATGTGTACAAATTATATACAGTATTTGTTGTGATGACGCCGGATAGATTTAAACTGCTAGCCATCTTTGGCTCAGTGTACAAATTCTGGTTTACAAGATCTTACCATCTATAGTTACATTAATGTATCTCAAAGATAAACAAAAGTTATTACTTAGATCATATTCTTAAGGGAAAAAAAGCCACGATAAACTTTTCCTTAGTGTTATTCTCCTTTTCAGCTTGGTGCAAGTGGAGGAAAATTCTACCTTTCTCCCTTGTGGTCCAACCATTCACCTGAAAGGCACATAAAACATGTCACTTGTTGTCATGTAACCACTTTTGGAAGGCGCACTCTTTGCACATAACTCCACACTTATACTTGAGGATGGGCTTATAGTTAAACGCGACAACCTGCTTCTGTTACCTTTTCGACACCCATAAGTATGGCTTCTCAGTTTCTCAATTTCATACTCAAAACAAAACTGAATTACTCATATCCCATCTCAAAGAACATTTTTACTTTATAGTTTTCCTCTAGTTCCCGCAATCATATAATATACAAAAATGGCTATTGTTGCTATGAAAAATGGAGGATGGTGGTGCAAGAAGCATGCAGATGGAGATGATGATGGTGATGACGGTTACGACTATGCGCCAGCAGCAACTTTAGAAGGAAATGGGGACGTTGATGATGGAGATTATGAATATGCTCCAGCAGCATCAGAGGGAGATGGTGGCGATGATCATGGGGATTACGACTATGCTCCTCCCGCATAACTAATACTTATTTATATGTTAGCTGTAGTATTTAACAGATGTATTAAAAAAAAATAATAAATAAATAAAACACTAACTTGACAGTAGGCTTGTGATTACAAAATTTCGAAAAAAATAAATAAAAAGGGGAAATCAGGGGTGAGCTAGGCTCGAACCCCTGACCTTAACCCTTTAAACACCTCACACACTTTTAGGGTTTAATTTGAAAATTTTGGTTTTTCCGGGCTCGGGACGTTCCCAGTTATGCTCGTTTTTGTTTTAAAATGCATTAAGACTTAATTGCACTTCGTTTTCTTGCTTTATTTACTTATTTATTGTTTATTTAGTAATTGCTTTCATTTCTTGCCTTAAATACTTCCCGGTATCTTAATTTAAATTTAGAAAACAACTAAAAACGTAAAATCCCGAATTTCAAGCATTTTAATAACAAACCTCAAACGAAATCCTTGATTCACACCTCGTTGGGAAACAACCCGGGTATCACTTTCCCGGTATCATATATCGTATTTGCGAGTTTTGCGTGTTGACCTTTTTCCTAAAGGGTTGACTCGGCGATTCGCGCACGTATTTTATTTGATATTATTATATATACTACTTGAAAGCGTATCAATCATCATCGGATTCAGCATTTGCCATGAATCTGTATTCTTTGTCAGTGAAAGTGCCACCAGCTTCATCTTTGAGTGCTAGACGTAATGCTTGCTTTTGATATTCACTTCCTCTGGTTCGTGATTTCAGACATGCATTAGCCAGATGACCCTTGCCGTTACAATTGTAGCACCGAATAACCGTATTCCCAGTCTGTGTATTCCCATTTTCAACAATTTCAACCCTTCTCTGTGGAGCACCTACACTATTTCTATTTCCACCAGTTGTATTGAACACTTGTCCACTTCCTGATTTCCCGCATAACCACCAGTTCCCATAGAACGTCCATAATTATGATTATGTACTTCAACCCTTCCATCTTGTATAACAGCTTGATTCCTTGTGTTTGATGAATTACAAAGACGATTGTTGGATTTGTTTGAAAATTTGCCGAAGGCACGAGCAATGAGAGAAAATCCTTGATTCAATGTGTTGAATGCTTCCTGTTCTTCATTAATTGTGTCTATATAGAAAGCTGAATCTGAGTTGTTATATGGAACCAGTTGAGTGTCATTTGAATGTAGTTGAGTATCATATGGAGTGATTTGGGGTGAGGGTGATTATTAAGGATAGGTAAAGTGTTGTTGTTGTTGAACAAATGCATAATTAGACTGTGGATATGGAGCAGGATAAGATTGAGCCATTAGTGCAAGTGGATTCATAGATGTAGAAGGTTGATACATTCCACAAAGAGCTCGATCTTTATCAACTTCAGATTGATGGTGCTTTAGATAGTCATACAACAACCCATACTTCGCATCATGAAGATTCTTAGCTTGACAAATGAATGTGACATATTTATGCCAGTCAGGACCTAGAAAATTGAGAAACTTCGTGTTGATAGCAATCTTTGGTAAGATGATATTGTGTATGTCCAAGTCATATTATAGGTAAAGTTTGGATTCCATGTCTTCTTGGTTAAGTTCTGTTGGGATTACGTGTAAATAGTATTCAAGTGTTGGTCATTAGTTTAGTAATAGGTTGCTAATTAGGCTTATATGTTTGTATTAAGTGCAAGGCTTATGTAGTAAGCCCATGAGCCTATGCAAGGCCCAAACGAACACAAGGAAGGGACTAGAAGTGTTGCCCTAGCTCCCTTGCCTATAAATACTTGTATTACCCTCTTAAGAGGGTGTTGGTTCATTTCCTAATACACTTAACGTTTCTTATTCTTGTGTGTGAGAAGAACCCGACCACTCTCTCCTTCATCACTTTCTATTTACATCTTAACATACTTGTGTGATCATATCATGGTGATCTAACAGTGGTATCAATCGCCTACTAGTTGTTTGAAACATTTTTGTTGCAGTTTTTGGTTATACGCATAAGTTTCTCTCGTTCATCACCTTTTCTTAAGCGTAAACTTTGATTTTAGCACTCCAATCTTGAAGCTTGGAAAGTTTTAAGGTTACTATAGTGTTTAGAATCTTAGTTTTGGCAAAAAGTTTTAAACTTTACTTGTTTATAATCGTTTTTCACTTGTTTCTTCATGTTCATTAAGTTTTACGAATAAGCAGAAAATTCACTTTAGGTGTTAAAGTTTAAAACTTTCTTGTTATTTAAGTGTTATTGAAGCTGTTTCATCAAAAGAATCAAGTGTACAACGCGTTTTAGAGGTTAAAAAGTCGTTTTGGTCATTTCTGGTGAGTTTACGAATAAGCAAAACCCTATTCTTACGCGTAACATAAACCCTGATCTTACGAATAACAATACCCTAATCTTACGAATAAGCTTTACGAACAAGCCAGAGTTTACGAATAAGGAATCTTACGAACAAGGAATTTTCTTCAGAATCTTCAAGGTTATTTGTGACTCAGTGTTTCCCTTGCTTAGATAAGCTAGGGAAACACTTCGACTTGTGGATATCTTTCTTACTTGGATAAGTTTGAAAGATTTTGGTTTTTTACCTATTCTTAAGAATAAGGTCAAACCTTACGAGTAAAGACTTTACGACTAAGATCATATCTTACGAATAAGGTCCTTTATAACTAAGCTTTGACTTTACAACTAAGGTTACGTATAAGACACAAAGTTTACGAGTAAGAGGAAATTTACGAATAAGAAGCAGTTTACGAGTAAGCACCATCAACCTTACGACTAAGGAGTTTACGAATAAGACCACCTTTCAACAACAAATCACGTTTCAATCATCTATAAAGATCCATCATCAACACAAGTTTCAAGATGTCTCAACCACCATATTCCAACTAATTTTCTCATTAATATCCTCAACAGCAACAACAATATCCTCAACAACAATTCCCGCAACAACCACAACAACAACAATCATTTGCACGACCACAACTTCAACAATTCCCTCAACAACTCCCTCTACAACAACCTCAATTTTCTAACTATTTTCAATATCCACCTCAATATGCTATGCAAACTACTACTATGACACAGAAGGAACCTCATTGGTTTGCAAAGATGTGTGAGGCTATCAGCAGTCAACAATCAATTCATGAAGCTGGATCTCTTGATAGACCTCCAATGCTCACTACCGAAAACTATGTTCAATGGGTTAGTCGATTCTTTAGGTTATGTGATCTTAAGAAACCTCATGGAAAATATTTGAAGAAGATCATCCTTGAAGGTCCTTTTCAAATGCCAACTGTGACAATTCTCGGCGATCCAACGGCTAATCTACCAAGACTTAACACTACTTCCACTGTCCTTGAGTCTCAACTCACTACAGAACTGATACTTCACCAAGAAGGTGATGAGCTCGCAATGGAATATATTCTTCTGGGGTTACCTAATCCGATTCTTGGCAGTGTTGATGCTTAGAAAACTGCTAAAGACATGTGGGAACTCGTTCACCTCTTAATGGAAGGCATTGAACTCAATCAGGAGGACATGGAATCAAAACTTTACCTAGCTTATAAATGTTCATGATTGATCCAGGGGAGTCATTAGAGTCATACTATCATCGATTCACAAACATCATCAATGATTTGGACAGACACAACATAATTTTTCCTAAAATTGTAATTAACACAAAGTTTCTAAGTTGTCTTGGTCCGGACTGGGAGAAGTATGTCACATTCATCCATCAAGCTAAGAACCTTCACAATGCAAAGTACGGTTTGTTGTATGATTATCTGAAACAACATCAGAAAAAAGTGGACAAAGATCGAGTTCTCCGTGGAATCTATGCACCTTTACCAAATGTTAATTCACTTGCTTTGATTGCTCAATCCTTTGCACCACAATTTCCTCAATTTCCACAGCAGCAACAACACCTCACTTACCCTCAACATACACCATCTGACCAGATCACTCCATATGATCCTTCACAGCAATCAAATGATACTCAACTAGTTCCTTACAACAACAACTCAGATTCAGCACTTTACACTGAAACCCAGAATGATGATGAAGAAGCATTCAACACGTCGAATCAAGGATTTGCACTAATTGCTCGTGCCTTTGGGAGATTTGCAAACAAATCCAAAAATTGTCTTTGTACCTCTTCCAATACAAGGAATCAAGCAATTATTCAGAATGGAAGGGTTGAATTTCAGAACAGAAACAATGGATGTCCGATGGGAAATGGTAGCTACATGTGTAGTGGACTTGGCTATAATGCTTCTGGAAGGAACAATATGGTTTCTCCTCAGCAAAGGGTTCAAATTTTTGAGCAAGGGAATGTTCAGAATGGGAATACGGTCCTTCGATGCTACAACTGCAATGAAAAGGGTCATCTGGCTAATGCATGTCTAAAACCAAGAACCAGAGGAAGTGCTTATCACAAGGAAGCTCTACTCTTGGCTATTAAAGATGACGTTGGTGGAACTCTTACTGACAAGGAACAAAGCTTCATGCAAATGCAGAATTTGATGATGATATGTAAGACTTGCAAGCTAATGCAGCTGTGATGTTAATGGAAACATACAAGAACTCCACATAGGGATGAGCACGGTACCGGTCCCGTACCGATCCCGTACCGAATTAGTGGTACCGAGTTTTTCCCGATCATAAATTAGTGGTACCGGTACCGTACCGAACGGGATTCGGATACCGGTACCGGTACCGGAAAATCGGGTTTTCCCCGCTTTTTTTCGAGAATTTCCCGATTTGGTACCGGTCCCGTACCGAATTAGTGGTCCCGATTTTTTTCACCTTATTTCGTAGTCCCGGTACCGTACCGTATTTCAAGAATCAGTACCGTTTCGGTACGGTACCGGTACGGTTCCGGTTCGGTTTCGGGATTCGGTTCAAAATGCTCATCCCTAACTCCACATGAGTATTACAGGCCCAGTTTATGATACTGATGGCCTGTCTCAGGTACCGAATCCTAATATGTGCTTCATACATGATCTAATATCTCCGCCTGCATCTACATCCGACAAGGAACAAAGTGTTCAAAATGAGCCATCAACATCTCATCAAGTTGACCCCGTGGTTACATTTGATGATCCCACTGATGAGTATGTTGATACTCACGTTGAACAAACTGAAATTTTGTCTAATCCAGATCCATAGCTCATGACCTTACTTTTGACCATCCAATCTCAAGTTAAAAAATGCAATGAAATAAATGTTAATCTAAGAGAAAAAGTTGCACTATTGACTGCGGATCTTGAATGCTATAAGACACAACTTGCAAATTTTGAAACAAAAGAAAAACGCGAACAAAGTTTTGAAGTCGCATTTCAAAAGTCTTATTTAAAAGAACAAGAATTAGAAAAACAGATACGAGATCTAGTCGCTTCCAAAAACAATTTGATTTCTCAAATGGAACAAGAAAAATTTGAACACAAACAACAAGTTGACACTCTTACTTCGGAAATTCAAAAAACCAAGCTTGAGTTGTCTTCGTGTCAAAATAGTTTTTCTAAGTTTAAAAAAACCTCAAGGAAGCGGGTTGATCTTTATCTTGATGAAATTGTCGACTTGGAAAACAAAATCAAAGAGTTTCAAAATATTGTGTATAAACATTGTGAGTCAATCACAATAATCGAAAAGTTCACTTTAAAGCCAAATCCAGATGGATATGGGCCAGATCTTGCTGATACTAAACCACGTTTTTTACATAGAGCACTGAAGGCAAATCCAAAGTTTTATAGTGTAAAATATCTTCTTGATGAATCTATTGTGCGTGTTGTTGAAAGTAATTATGAGGAGGAACAAGATGCGGAAGAAGAGAGTCGATTGAAAATGAGCACAGTAAAATATAATCAACCGTTTGACTACTCAAAAGTGCCTCATATTTTGGAATCTTTTGTTCCCCAGCAGGATAAAACAAATACACCTGGGGTTATCACACATATTAATGAGTCATCTTCGGACATTGGTCAGTTGGGTTCAGTAAATACCCAAACCCCTTAAATCTAGGATTTGAATAGAAAATACCCTAAGTGTTTAGACCGTTAAACACTAACATGTCACTGAGTGCATAGTCTCTCAGTGAGCCATTTTCAGGATACTCAGTAAGAGGCAAACAAGAAGTCTCTCTACTTAGTAAGGCGGAACTTAAGGGGTGAAGACTGAGTCAAGAAGAAGATGGTGGATTCAGTAAGTGATGACAATAACTCACTGAATCCCTAAAATCCTCACCAACTACTTACACTGAAGACAAACTGAAGTAGAAGACTGAAGGCAATGAAGACTGAAGAATGAGCGGGACAAGGCGAGATAAGTTTGAATCAGATAAGACGAAGTCCTTATCAACCAAAGTCAACTTTCCCTAAATGGCAAACTATCAGGCTCAGTGTCATCACTGACTTATGGAAAGCAGCCTTGTCTCTTACTTAATATAGTCTTTGTAAACAGAGACAAAATACTTCAGTATTTTGTCTTCTGTAAAATGTCAGTTTGTCACTTAGGATAAAGTTAATACTCATACTTGTATAAATAGCATAAGAGATGGAGTGAAAGATTTAAGCTTGTGAATTGTAAAACACACACACAAGCCCACTTTCACTCCTCCAAATACAACTCAGTCCCTGAGATAGCTCAGTGGTTCCATAGTAGTTGTGCTCATACTTAGCCTGAGCTTAGTGAGGAGTACCAACCCTTTGTCATTTCAATCCCAAGTACTATTCCGCAAGTACTTGGGTAATGTATTCTTTTTGATTCATTTCTAATAAAGAATATTATGTTGAAAATTTATTAGTGTGTTTTTACTTACGTCATTTCAGTCATTGATTCACTATTAGTTTGTTTTTAAATACTTAATTGTTTTTATACGATAGTGAATAGGGAACAACAAGTGGTATCAGAGCGGGCTGATTATAAAACCCCTTTTCAAGGCTGCTCAAAATTGTTTTTAAATTAGGATCCTAATGGCTGAAATTGATGTACCCCAACTTTTCGATAAAAAGGGTGGAACTTATTCAGCTGTTACCCCTAGACTTGAAGTTGGTAAATTTAAAAAATGGAAAAAGTGTATGCTTTGCTATTTGATTGGGATGGAACCTTATTATATCAAGTGTATAAATGAAGGTCCATTTATCCCAAAGATTGCTGAAGGTTTGCCTAAACCTGAAGCTCAGTGGACTCAGGATGAGAGGAGAGTGGTCAACCAGGACCAAAGACTCAAAAGTATCATCATATCATGTCTTCCTGATGATATTATGGAGTCATTTATACGCTGTAGTACAGCTAAACAAACCTGGGATGACCTGGTCCACAGTCATGAAGGCCAATCTGATACCAAGGAAAATAGGATAATGGACCTGAAACTTGAGTATAACACCTTCAGGGCTAAGGACTCAGAAACTCTGTCTTAAACTTAAACCCGATACAAAAATTTGTTAAATGAACTATCAAATGATGGTGTTAAGTTATCCAAACATGAAATCAATGTTGGTTTTGTCAATAGTCTCCCTGAGAAGTGGCTAAATTTCTCTCAGGGACTTAGGAATGCTAATCATATTCAGAATCTTGAACTTCCTGAAATTTATGGGAAATTTTTCTATGAGGAAAACCTCATTAACAGACGATACCCTGACTTAAAGAAGTCTCAGGAAGTCAAGAAGTCCCTGACTACCACTTAAACACCAATATCAACTGCTTTTTATTCTAACAGTGTGGTTCAAGATTTTCAGGAAAATTCAGATGATGAGCCTGATGAGAGATCAAGTGAGGAGTACCTAAATGACCTGAACATTGAATTTCAGGAAAGGGAACTCCTTGCTAACTCTCAAAGGTTTATAAAAAGAAACAATGGTTTTTCAAATGCTAAAGCAAATGAGGACACTGAATGCTTTAAGTGTCACAAAAGAGGTCATTTTGCAAAAGACTGTTTTTCAAAAACAATTTCTGAACCCTCTTACAAACCATCAGGGTCAAATCAGTCCTTAGGCTTTAGCAAATTTCAACCAAAAATCTATCAGTCTCATCAAAATTTTCAAAACAAATCTTGTGACAACTCGCAATTTCAGGTCATTTCTCAAGTTTCACCATTTCATCCTTATTGTAAACTAGGTTTACGAGTATCAAATTCGTGTAACCTTAATGGTTTAGCTGTGAATTCATGATCATATCATCAAGGACATTCCATATAGACTAAGTTTAGTCTACATTTCATTAACATCATTATCATCATATTAGTTCATGCATGGTTTTGCATTTTACATTAAACGTATAAAATCTCATATTAAATAAACGTTATAGAGTAATTAATTATTTTGAACAATTGATCCGTTACTTCCAAAAATTATCCCGATATATTTTTATACTCATATTAAGTTTATAAAATAATATTATGAGTTTACCCAGTGTTTTAAATTTATTTTGTATATAAATTGTTATATTTATATAATTACGACGGTTTTCTTAAATTCTACACGATTATTATTATTTCACTCAAATTTTTGCAAGAAATGTATTTTTATAATTTTTATGACCTAAATATATTTTATCTTGACCCGTTAAAATTTATTTTTATCTAACGCTACCCTAAATATTCAAATGTGACTACAACTTATCATCTATCTTCATTTAACTTACTAAACATTACATTATACTATAATAAAAAAAAAATGTATTAAGAAATGACAAACACCCCTTGTCGACACAAGGGGTGAGTCATTGAGACTTTGGCAAATATCTACTCAAGTATATGTATTATACTAATATCACAAACACAATTCACTTATTCATTTCACAAGTAAAAAGATCAAAACTCTCCTTGCTCTCTTCTCTCTTGCAAACCGGCCAACCTAAGGAACCAAGGAGGATCATCACAAAAATTTTCAAGACAAGTTTTTAACACACTAGTATCACTTTTGTTTAAGGTTTTGCAATATAGACCTTGGGTGATTAGGAAAAATTCATTGTCCATAAACCTCATCAAGTTACTAGTAAGCATTCATATTCATCATAATATTTCATATTCATTGTTATGGTCATTTCATTTTATTTTAGAAAACATGCAAGTCTCATGAGGTTTATACCACTTTTTCATTGATTTTAAGAGTTATGTATATATAAGTCATCCTATAATTACTCCTTGTTATATATTATTTTTGGTGATGTCTAGGAACCCATGACACCCTAAGAAGGTGTATGGTAGGATTAGAATAGCTTCGGAGTTGTTTTGAATGGGTTAGAATAGGTTTGGCGCGAGAAAAACTCATTTCGACAAGTTTGCAAAAGGGTCTGTCCTTATTTTAAAAATCTGGAAAATCCGAAAGCAGATAAAAATTTTTGGCCTAGATATTTAGAAAATATACTTTAAAACGAAACCGTGGCCGCTTGAACGGATTAAAACGGAGCTATAACGAAGAAGTTACGAATTTTTCAAGTTGGCGACGAAAACTATGTCAAAAATGAAGCTTGGGCGTTGTAAATTATGTCGACTTGTCAAAAATATGTTAGTATACTTTGATACAAAGCTAAGGACCTTTAAAACGTAGAAAACGGATTTGTAACGATTAAATTATACACGTTTTCACAAAGTTGCCGTGATTTTATTATATAAGAAAAACTATATTAAATTTATAATAGGCAAGTATTACGGCAAAACTAGAGACCAAGTTGAAGGTTGTTTTTAACATTGATTTAGAACTTTTTATAAAGTGATGTCTTCTAATAAAAGTGAGTTCGCCAAGTATATTTATCAAAATGACCGACCGTTTGATTAGCGGAGTTGTAATGAATTAATTACGTTTACTTAAACTTTGCCGAAAACCATCTTTAAACTATACTTTGGACTAAAGTACCATACTTAACTTATATTTTCCTTTGTGATCGAGACCTTTAGAAGGGAAACTTAAACACTAAAACTTTGAGATCATGATACGAGCTTTCCAAAAACCGTTGAGTTTGTTTCCTAACATTCGACGTGCACCATTTTTACGACTAGCTTTTAGAGGCCGTTTTAGTCACTTTCATGGATATTTTCAACGACATTAGTTTACGACGAAAAGTTATATTCTCTTAATAAATCACTAAATGATTATCGTCGGATATCATTTCTATTTAAATACTTGCAAAGTAATTTAAGAATGGTCAAGACGTCAAAAGATTATTTTTCGATGAAAAGCATTATTTTCAAAATTTCATAAGTGGTATAAATATCATCCGAATTGCATGCATAACATTACATCATGACTTATTACATATCATATCATTCATAATAGGTCAGTTTCGAGATTCACGCTACATTTCAGTGTATCCACTTTTGTCATCATAATCATTGCAACAGGTGAGTTTTCATAGCCCCAATTTATTCAAGTTTTTACTTATTTCAAACCTACGGGGGAGAATACATTGCACATCATTTTTATTACGATACCAAGTTTATCAAATTCATTATATTGCTTAAGTTACCTCATTGCCAGTTAAATGTCCCCGTTTCATAAACATGAACCGTTAATTTCATAGAAGCGTGGGTGAGTGGATAGATCTATCGAGGGTGACACCTCCATCCGGGTTGGCGGATTCCAACCGGACGGATGCATTTCATTTCATAATCATTATTTGAGTTGTTTGGCAAAACACTCTGTTGGGGCGAACATCATAATCAGTCAAGCTTCGGTGTCATGTGCTTAAGCAATTGTATTATTTTTGTGACATCATTGTCATACATAATTTATACTTGTGGTAGTCGTATTAACAATTACATAAATTCTATGAACTCACTCAACCATTGTGTTGACACTTTTAGCAATGTATTTTCAGGTAACTAAGGCATTCACTTCATGGCATGCATGTGGACATATCATAGAGTCGCGGTGACGACGCGTCTCACATGGGATTTATACACTTTAAAAACATCGTTTGACTTGTACCAAACTTATTTTCCGCACATAGTAACTTTCATTTGGGACCTATCTTTGTAACTCTGAATGTTTTTAATATATCAAACGGTGTTCTTTTCAAACGACACTTTAGGTCGTTCAATATAACTGTGATTGTGATGCTATGACAGTCAATCCCCAGAAATTCCATTCCGCTGCAAAACAGGTAAATTGGGGGTGTGACAAATCTGATCAAAACAAAACTGTAGATTTTGAAGCTAAGTACAGGAAAGTCAAAGCTAAGCTTGCATTGCTTGAGGCCAGTCCCTCAGAAACAACAAACAATGTTAAATCTATGCAGGGTAAAAACAAAGGCCTTGTTGCTGAAACCTTCGACTGGGATGAAGAGCTAGTCTCATCTTATGATGAAATGGTGCGTGTCAGTGCACTGATGGCCCTCTCAGAAGAGGACAAGCTAGCTGTTGGGAAGAATCATGCCAGGAATAGAGAGTGCGTCAACATCACAATGAAGAAGGTAAATATTTTACTTTCTATGGATGATGACTCTGATTGGCAGTCTTATATGAACTATATCAATGTTGACCTAAAGTTTGTAGAAGAGCAACGATTAAATCTTTTTTCAAAATATAACAAGCTAAGTTTTGAACTGAACAAGTGTAGGGATGAATTACTTCTTTTAAAACAAAATAAGCTTGAGGCTATCACTTTTCAAATTCAAAACACTGAACTAGTTAAAAGAAATCAGGCTCTTCAAGATGAACTTAAGAAAGAAAAGGATATCATTGCTAGTTGGACTGCTAAGAATCCTAGGGTCTTTGACGCTGTTGGAGCCCCCAGTAGCAAAAAGAGAGTCATAGGTGAAGATCATCTCCCAGACTCTCACGACAAAGACCAGTCTCTCAAACCATTTGTGTCTGGTGGCATGATTACCAATGTGTTGACTATTCCCAAGCCTAGTGATTGGATTGAACGGGTTAATCCTGAGAGTAAGATTTCAAATTTTGATACTGGAAGGATACTAGAGCCTGAAAGCCAAGCTCTAAAGAGCATGCTTGGACTCCCTGATGTGCCCAGTAGTACTGAACACATCTCTGAGTCTGAAGCAGAATCTCAAGCACCGATTCCTCCCCTGAAACCTCTTTAGGGTGCTGCTCCTAGCTCTGAGCTTACTCCATTACAATTCAATCCTCACTCACCAAAAGAAAGGTATGGACTTGGTAGAACCATCCTGAAAAGACCAATAAAACCAATCCAACAAGAGTCTACCCCCACTGAAACTTCCACATCCTCAATCCCCACTGAACCTGACCAAATTCAGCAACTGACTGAACTTGTGAGGAAGCTAACTAATAAGATGGAATCCATCGAAAAAGTTCCTGATTCAACAATCAAGGAAACTAAGTCATCAAAGTCAAAATTCACCACCAAACCCAAGCAGAAGTGTGATCTATGTCACTATACCAGTCATACCACTGACAACTGTTATATAATCCTTTTTTGTATGATATGCAAAAAGGATGATCATAGAACTTCTGATCACTTACAATATGTAAGTTCGCTCAGTAAAGCAAACTATACAAAAGTTGGTCATCAGTATGCTTCAACCTCCAAATCTGCTCAAAAGTATAGAGCAAAACCCTTTCCTCCTTGTCCACACTGTGGCTTTAATGATCATCATCCTGATGATTGTCTCATGAACACATGCTGTGATATTTGCGGAAATCCAGCTCATGAGATATCCCAGCATGACAGTGTCATCCAAGCAAGGAGAAGTTCCAAGCAACCCAGAATCACTGAGTCATCCTCAGTCTCCAAATGCAAAACCTGTGGTAGCACAATGCCCTCAACCACTGGCCATGAGTCAATTACCAAATTCAAACAGACCTTTAGACCTAAGCCCACTAGTATGTGGGTCAGCAAGAGAAACTAATCCAGGTTACTATTTGTGTAGAGACAAGCCAGGGAGCCTATTTGGCATCTAGATAGTGGATGCTCAAGAAGCATGACTGATGTTAAGGAGTGTCTGCACAAGTATGTAAAGGAACCAGGACCCAAGGTAGTATTTGGTGATAACTCATCATGTCCCACTGAAGATTATGGTTCAGTATACTGCAATGGAATAGTTTTCTCTAGAATAGCTTATGTAAATGGTCTAAAATACAATCTCATCAGTGTCAATCAGCTATGTGATGCAAAGTACATTGTGCAATTCAATGACAAACAAGGCACCATTTTCAATGCCAACAAAGAATTTGTTTTGATTTCTCCTAGAAGATATGATGTTTATGTCTTAGACATGTCAACACTCTCTCAAGATGGAACTTGTCTCTTTGCCAAAGCCACTGAAACTATCAACTGGCTGTGGCACAAGAGACTCTCACACTTAAATTTCAAAAACATCAACAACTTGGCAAAACAAAACAAGGTCCTTGGTTTACCATCACTGGTTTTTGCAAAAGATAAACCATGTTCAGCCTGTGAAAAAGGCAAACACCAAAGAGCATCATTCAGAACTGATAACGCTATACGCGTCGTTCGGGGTCAAAGGAACCTCCTTTTCGTCGAGCAAGTTTTTCAACACCCTAGGCAGTGAACCTAATCGTTGTAGTGTAGTATTAGGGTAAGCCACGGGAATTGATATTGTTCTCTAGGAGAATATGAATGCTAGTGAGGAGTTACTACGCTAAGGTTGGGGTTGAGGAAGATTATTTTTTTTATCTTCTTTATGTTTTTTTTAGGAAATGGAAAAGTACGAATCTCGGGGTTTGGATTTGGGGGGTTGGTATTTCTACCGATTACTCTACTATCTAATTATCTAATTAAATAAGGTGAGGGTAGTCTATGTCTAATTATTGTGTGCTCGTATGATGATTTAAAGATGTGTTTACTTAGGTTTTATTACTTCTTAATTATCTCCTATTGATGGTTGAATTGTCACGTCCTTATTCTTAATCGCGTTGTGTGTCTAAGGTCGTAGGGTATGCGTTTATCCCTAACTCTGTGAAACTACCAAAGGGTCTCGTCTACAAAATCTCTAGGATTTATAAACTCTAACTCTAAGGTACTCTTTGGATGGTTTAGCCTACAACTACTCTAGGTGTTATAGTCTAAGGTTCACAAAGATTAATCAAGCATTAACTACACAACGAATGACCTATCGCATTACTAGATCATTAACAATTAAGATAAGAGACAACCAATCAATATTCAATAGTTAAGTTTCATATTACCTAAGCAAACACACAAGTAAATTAGCCGGACATGGAGAACATGCAAGCATACACACAAATAATTGAAGACATAATTGAATTAATGAAGTAAAACACTTATCTTGGTGAAAGATAGGGTTTGGAACCCTAAAATACTGTACAAGACAGCCTTGGTTTGGTTTAGGTTTTTACTCCAAAAGACTACACACTGAAAACTGAAAAATTCGGATTCTATATATAAGATTACATTCGCGACGGCGTCACCCTCTAATTTTTGACGCCGTTGGGTCGCCGTCATTAGGGTTTCGTCTTGGCCACGTTAGTCTTGCGACGGCATCACCTTATGCTTGTGACGCCGTCCTCTTCAGCCTCTGACGCCGTCTGGGTCAAATCTAGGCCGTCTGAGTTGCGACGACCTACTCTTTTAAAGCCTGACACCGTCACTTGAAAATAAGCAATTTGGCTACTGTATCGTCACAACATGTGCTCCGACGGCGTCGCAGATAACACCTGACGCCGTCCCCTTGTGTTCCAGCAGCTTGAGTGTCTCGATTCTTGACTTTGGCCATTTTCTTCGTATATTCGCGCCTTTTCATCCAAATAAGTGCCATTCCAGCAATTTGCCTTCAAGAGACCTAAAAATTGAAAAGGAACGATATTGAGTAATAACGGATACAAAAGTGATCAAATAAGGGCTTAAACGACCCCTCAAAAAGGTACATTTTAAAACCTTATCAAGAACCAAACAAAATTTCTCCATCAAAAGCTGCCTTCACCTCCTGCATATGGATCTCTTTGGACCTGTCAGTCCAAGATCAATCCAGCATGATAAGTATACACTTGTCATTTTTGATGAGTTTTCAAGATACACTTGGGTATACCTTCTTTCCAAAAAAAATCAGGCAGCTGATACAATAATGTCATTCATCAGGAACATTAAAAACCAGAATGACATTACTGTTAAACAAATCAGGTATGACAATGGTACTGAGTTAAAAAATGAAGAACTTGAGAAATTCTGTGATGAAAAGGGAATCTCCCAAAACTTTTCATCTCCTTACACCCCTGAACAAAATGGGGTAGCTGAAAGGAAAAACATAACTCTCATTGAGGCTGCTAGAACTATGTTAAATGGTTCAGCCCTATCAAAACATTTCTGCACTGAAGCAGTCAAAATAGCCTGTTACACTCAAAACAGGACAATCATTATCAAAAGACATAACAAAACCCCATATGAGATATTCAAAGGTAGACTTCCTGATATAAGCTACTTTCATGTGTTTGGATGTCCTGTGTTTATTCATAACCATAAGGATCATCTAGGCAAGTTTGATGCTAAAGCTGATGATGGATACTTTCTAGGTTACTCACTGATCTTCAAAGCCTTCAGGGTATTTAACACAAGGAGACAACAAGTTGAGGAAACCTTTCATGTCACCTTTGATGAGAGTTCAGAGAGCATCAGATTTACCAACACCTCAGTGGAGGAAATAGGAATTGATAACTCATCAAGATATCCTCCTGATGAGTATAACACTGAAATCAATTCCTCATACCAAGCTGATGCTGAAATCTCATATTATGTCTTACCTCACAACCTTCCCCAACCAACTATCAGTGAATTCATTGATAACCAATCAGTCCCCACTGGGATAGGTAATACTGAACCAAATGTTCAGGAACCTGTGATTCATGAACCTCAACCTGAACAAGACATCTCAACAGATAATCTTAATGATTCTGTGGCTCCTGCACCTAAACTCACTCCTGAGTCTCCAGTGACCTCTTCAAGCTCAGATCCTAGACCACAAAGTAAGTGGACAAAATCTCAAGACATTGAGCTTGTAAACATCATTGGTGAACCCACTAAGGGCATGCTCACAAGAAGCATGGCTGCTAAACTAACTGCAGCTTCAGCCAATGAATGTCTATATGCAGATTTTCTATCTGAAATAGAACCCAAAAGTGTCACTGAGGCTCTAAAACACCCAAGCTGGGTTCAGGCCATGCAAGAAGAACTTCAACAGTTTGATAAAAACAAGGTCATGACCTTGATCAAATGTCCTCAGGATGTAATTGTCATAGGAATGAAGTGGGTTTTCAGAAACAAGACTGATGAAAACGGCACTGTCATTAAAAACAAAGCCAGACTTGTAGCCAAAGGTTACAGTCAACAAGAAGGCAATGACTATGATGAGACATTTGCTCCTGTTGCAAGAATGGAAGCCATCAGGATCTTCCTTGCATATGCTACCTACATGAACTTCAAAGTTTACCAAATGGATGTAAAAAGTGCATTCCTGAATGGTTAACTCAAGGAAGATGTGTATAGTGAATTCCCTGACTATGTCTGCAAGCTTGAAAAAGCCCTTTATGGACTGAAACAAGCTCCCAGGGCATGGTATGAAACTCTCTCAGCCTTCCTGATTCAAAACAAGTTTGTCAGAGGAAAGATAGACAACACATTATTTATCTACAGGACAAAACAAGATGTGATACTGGTCCAAGTATATGTTGATGACATCATCTTTGGCTCAACAAACTACACTCTTTGCAAACAGTTTGAAAAACTAATGACAAAGAAGTTTGAAATGAGCATGATGGGTGAACTCACTTACTTCCTTGGACTACAAATCAGGCAAACTGATAAAGGAATCTCCATTAGTCAAGAGAAGTACACCAGAAATCTCTTGAAGAAATATGAGATATCTGACTGTGCCTCAATGAAGACACCGATGGTCCCTCCTAACAACCTTGGACTTGATCTCACTGGCAAATCAGTCAATCAAACCCATTTCAGAGGGATTGTTGGCTCACTGATGTATCTAACTGCTTCCAGACCAGACATACAATTCTCAGTCTGTCTAATAGCAAGATATCAGTCCAATCCCAAAGAATCCCACCTCACTGCAGCCAAAAGAATACTCAGATACCTGAAGGGAACTCCAAGCCTTGGACTCTACTATCCAAAGTGCTCAGGGTTTAATCTCAAAGGATATTCTAACTCTGATTATGTTGGCTGCAATATGGACAGAAAAAGTACCTCAGGGTCTTGTCAATTTCTTGGAGGAAAACTGGTTTGTTGGAGTGCTAAAAAGCAACAATCAGTGGCTATGTCTTCAGCTGAAGCTGAGTATGTGGCTGCTGCAGGTGCTGTGCCAATGTTTTATGGATGAAAAGTCAACTCAGTGAATATGACATCCATTACAAAATGGTAAACATCTTCTGTGATAACACCAGTGCTATTGCAATTTCCAACAACCTTGTCCTTCACTAAATAACCAAACACATTGATATCATATTTCATTTCATCAGGTACCACATAATGAAAGGAGACATAAAGCTTCATTTCTTCCCTACTGAATATCAACTTGCTGATATCTTCACCAAACCTTTGGATGAACCTACCTTCAGGAGACTGAAAGCTGAATTAGGAATGCTTGACATTGAAAGTCAGCACACTGAAAATAAATCCTAATCTCAGTGAGTCTTCTCTGAAAAGGTTCATTCTACCTAAACAAAACCCCTAAATTCAGTGTAGGATCGATATATTTATTGTGTTGATGATTCGGGTGGTCTTGGATGATCAAAATACATGTTTGCCATTAGAGAGAGAAGTAGAGAGTTGGGTGTTTTCTTGCTAGAGACTTGGTATACAAAAGTATGGAATGTTAGATTAAAAAGCACCACCCCTTCCATGGATGGTTGGCGTATTTATAGTTACACAAGATACGTCCTCCTATCGGACTGTGGATCAGGCATACAGTGGGTAAAGACCCGTCCTTCCTCCACGGTGTTACACTACACTAAACTACGCTACAAACTAACTAATAAACTGCTAAACAACGTAAATAACTACAAATCTACGAGCTAACATATGCTAGACCATTATTGGGGTGACCGACACTTTAACATGGAATTTCCAATTCCTAACAATCTCCCCCTAAGGGAGGTCACCCCATGAAATACATTTTGCTTCCTAGCATTCTATCTTTGACTTCGTTCTTGAGCTCGTAGACTTGAATTCTTCATTTCTGCAATCTTTGTGCTTTTGTAGCGATTCTTCAAAGTCTGCATTGATTTATACATTCAGTGGAGGCCTTTAACTGATCCACATCTTTGATGATCTTCGAGCTTTCTTTGAGATCATCAGCCACAACAAATCTCTCTGGATCATCCATAGTTGTGTTGCCTTCATGTGATGTTGTGACTTTCGGACCTACATGCTCACACTTTTGAATCATGACATCTTTTCATCGGAGTAACGGAAGCTTTTACTGGTTCATGATATTTGAAGCAGCGTAGCAAAAGCATAGTATAGAAATATCAGAGCCAGGTTATGTAGATAAGCACAAGTCATGATTTCTTCAATTAAGTGTGGATGCTGTGAGCATGCGGCTTTGGATTGACTCCTCAATTTTGATCAGCTTCAATCGTCGGGTGTACCTACATACAACAGTTAGCAATAAAGCGCACGAAAGTGTCTTTGATCACTTTCGTTGAATTGAGGTACACGGCCCACGGTTCCCCGTTGATCAGTACAAGTACTGCCTGTGATCAGGTATAATTCCAAAGAATCTCCTTGACAGGGTTTCGCAGCTGTTCTAGCTGTTCTCAAACCGGAACGTCTCAAAGAAGACAACACGGAGTGAGTGAACCAGCAAATTGAGATTTATTGATTGATTAAAAATGATTTGAAAATAATCGCGTATTACTAGAAGAAAGAGTTTTGCAATACGACGAAGGTTTTATAAGAAAAATCAAATTTCAATCATAAATACCCTTTTAAATTTGAAAACTTAATACACAGTCGATGTGCAATAGAAAAGAGTTTGAGCACACCAACCGGTTTTTCAAAGGTATCCGTCAATCCATTTCCTGGACCAAAGTTGATTCAAGATTGAATCTCCCCATCGTTTCTATCCAGTTGTCACAAGCTTGATCTTTTGCAAGATCTCACATGTCACCCACCAAGAGCTTGTTTGATGTTGGCTCTAGAAGGCTTTCCATCTTCATCGTGAATATTTTACATATCACTCAGATGTTCTGGCAATACCACAAGGATAAAGCGAAGGACTCTTAATATATACTTACTTTCCACATTGTGTGAAACAGCAAGTCTTCAAGAATTTAGTGTCCTAATGGGATATAGTGGATGATCTCTTGGCTCTAGACTCGATTGTGCACATTTGGTTCCTATGCCGGAGACTAGGGAGAGGGTCTCCTTCTTCAATATCAACAATCTCTAAGAGAAAGTCGATAGATAATGTCGGTTCCCCGTGAGAATGAAACAAGCCCTTTTAAGAGGAACTTGAGTAGCTTGGGAAGTTTAGTACAGTGCGTCACTGGGTCCATGACGTCTTGTTTTCAATACCAGTGTTACCTTAGTAAACACCAGTAGCATATGTATTGAACCCGGTTTCTGCCCTAAGGTTGAATTGATGGAGGGCTATTTCTTTTCACCCTTTTTCACATTCAGTTCTTTTTCATTCTTCAACCCCTTCAGTGCTTACCGAGACTTCATTACTAGAACCTTGTTGGGTTTATTCCAGTACTAGCTCTGTCTCAGTCCGCACTCTTCCCAATTTCTCATTTTTCTCCTTTTTTCATCATATCTAAGGACTCTACACTAACTAGTGGATTATCCCTGAGTAGATCTCTCCGGTTCTGGCGGATCGTGGGAACTAATACCTAACCTCACCATCCTTATAACTCCATACATAAAGTAAAATGGTCGGTCTTTTGGTACAGTTCATTCTTCCTTGAAACCAATTGAAAAATCATTTGGAAAATCAATCAAGGTACTTGTGATATAAAATCAAAGCATTTTGTACCTTAATAGTTTTGATCATTTAGAAAACCTCCCCCTCAACATGTGTATATGATTTAGAAATTGTTTAGCACATGGAGGCAAGAGTTCTTTTGAAATAAATTCTTGATCACAATTTCTTATGGAAAAAGCCATTTGATTTTCTTTGGTAAATTCTCCCCCTCAATATGTGCATAGGATATTTGAAATCATTTTATCACATAGAGGCAAGAGTTCTTTTGAAGTACATCCACGATCACAAAAGCCATTAAGAAACCATTTGCTCCTCTTCAATATGTGCTTCGAGATTCGAAAGCGTTTAGCACATATGAGAGAGCAGCCTGCACAATTGAATCAAATCGATCATCATTTATCAGATTTCATATTAAATCAGAAATTCTCCCCCGATCAAAAATATCAAACCCTTTGAGATTTTGGATCCCAAAGTGATTTAATAAGGTTTAGAAAACATGGGAGAACTTGTGCCTGATTAAAAAAAACTCATCTAGTTTTTGGAAAAATGCTCCTCCTCAATCATGTGCATTATGTATTGAAATCGTTTGGCACATGGAGGCAGGAGTGCCTTTAAAGGACTAAAACCAATTCCATTTAAACATATACGAGATTTAAATCACTATCTCTCCCCCGATCAAAAATTTCAAACCTCTTGATTTAAACATTATTTAGAAAATTTCAAACCTCTTGATCCCAATTGATTTAAATTATTTAGAAAATTTTAGGGGAAAGACGTGGCAAGATTTGATTTTGAAAAAATGACAGATAGGAACAGATTTAAACATTAAAGATTGTTAGTGTCAGGTATGATTGTTTTAAGAGACCTTTAAGTAAAACAAAACAATTTCACAATCAAACAAGAACAGAAAAAATTTCATTTTCAAAGATCTTGATTCTAAGAAGAATCATACCATGACATAACATTAAATATTTAGATCACCACTTAATTCTTGTACAAACCGGAACTTTTATGAAGAAATATCGTTTGAAAATATTTTATTTTAAATCACTCTCCCCCTCAATCCATGACAATAGTCGATGATTGAGTGACTTATGTTTTGATAAAAAGAAGTCCGGTGATTTTCAAAATTTAGTCCAATTTATTTTCAAAACAATATTTTTCCATTTTCAAAACAATTTAATCAAAAAAAAAATTCAAAATTGTTTAGAAAAGGTATTCTGAACAAAGATACATTAGTGGTTGAGAAGCTTTTGTTGTTGTTGCTGAGGGTTGGAAGAAAAACCGTCTGCAAATGCAGTGAGACTTCTTACGTTGCATTTTAATGCCAACTGAGGTCAAATTAAGCTCCGTTTCTTCAATCACTTAGAAGAAAACCATCTGCTGATGCAGTGAGACCTCTTACGTTGCATATATGCCAACTCTCCATAGAAGTCCAATTAAGCTCCGTTTCTTCATTTGTCAACCCAAGATATAGTTACCCTTTCCTTTCGGCATCCAATCATCTTCATTTGTGGGATCCGGATCGGGAACATTCTTATAACCAATATACCTGCATACGTTAGTGAACACACATACAAATATATGGTGGTCGACATCACCCATAACAGCAATCGACTAATTAAAGTCAATTCAACATAACAATCAGATCATATAAGGCATGGGGTTTATGTGTTAATCAAACTCTAATCATCTAAACCTAACAATCATATCCTAAATTCCTAGTCCTTTGACACAGGCAAATATCATTTTTAATTAAGCACGTAGGATAATTAAGAAAGCTCGTTAGATGATATAGATTTGAAAACATTCTCCCCCTCAATCAATGACTCATTTTTTGAAAATTTTTAAAAGCGCAGAAGTCATTGATTGAGTTTGCAAATTAGTACGAAAACTCTGATTCTGATTGATTTTTCAAGCAACTCATTTACCACCATTTTGAACACAACAAATATTTTTCTGAAGAATTATAGACGGAAAAACATTTGTGTAGGAACAGCAGTCCTTCGATATACTTTCCTCATTTTGTTTTAGGATAAGTGCACAAAATTTGTGAAAAACGTTTAAGCGTAACACTTTCCTTCCTTTTAAGAGCGGGTTGCTATCTGAAATGATAACAAGCCATGGTTTAAGCACGGGTCACAGTCAGAAGTAACTGCAAGCCTTTTGAATTGTGACATGTTTTGAAAAAGAATATTTACACCTCCTGCTCGAACTTCATCTATGGTCCCGTGCCATTATTGAATGACATTTCTAAGACCGCAGATGTTATCGATACCAGAAGACATGTCTTTGAAAAACAATATTTTTGGTCTTTTTCAAATTTTTTGATTTTTATGGGTTTTTGATGGTTTTATATTTTTGTATTTTGTTTTTGTTGGTTTTATATTTTTGTATTTTGTTTTTGATAAGTATTTACAATAATAGAGAAGATGATATAGTTAAAGAGGATGATGATACGAGTACCGAGATAATGAAATCGAGCAGCACGTCATAGAAGATAGAATTCGTCATCTCTCAAACTTCCACCACCAAAGCTTTCGAGGCTCCTGAATGAGAGAAATAGAACCATCTGAAAGTGAGACTTTGGCAGCTTCCCCCCAAACTGAAAATACTTATGTTGAGCAGATTCGAAGCTCTATTTCAAGCTTGCTTTAGCCAGGTGCACAAAGAAGTACACCATTATCATAAACCCAGCTGCTCCTTTTAAAAATAATCACCGTGATTCTTCGTTCGAGGCTATATCATCCAATAGAACAACATCAACGTATCATCCCACATTTAAATAATCTTCTCAAATTTCCTTTTCACTGAAGTCTGAAACGATCCATTCAAAAGGTGTCAAGAGAACACTTTCCCCGTGTAGTTGAAATGATGCAGTCCATCTCTTAGAATAATGCTCAAGAACTCTCCCGAATACACTTCATGAGGGGAATGAAGAACACCTTCCCATGTTCACATTTTTCTTCCCTGATGAACGTGTATGAAGCTCAAGAACCCGAAGTACACCAATATCCAAGAACTCTCCCGAATACACATCATGCCCGGAGAGAAAAACACCTCCCCAATGTTTGTGGTAAACAATGGCTTTCTTCCCTGATGATCGTGTATGAAGCTCAAGGACCCGAAGTACACACATTCCCCAAAGAGAGAACAACCGATAACATTGAAGAAGCAGGCCGAATCACTGATTATCTCTGCGGATGTCAACTCCGGAATAAGTGATTATATATCTGAATCACTGATTAAGCCCTCAAGTGAGACAGCTGAGCGCCCCCAATGTACACAATTCTCTCTCCCCTGATGATTGCAATAACATCGAGATCATCACACACCAGTGTCCCTCTTTTATCTTCAGAAACTTTCATTTACATCACTTCCCCCACGTCGTTGGAATAATAACACTAAAAGCCTTGATGAGTAAAACCTTGAGTTTCTCTGCGGTCGTGACACATGTCTTCCCGGGATATCTTCAATCACTTAGAAGAATTAAGTTCATCAAGTTTACTCGCTTTGTGTTTATCTCCTTCTCCCTTGCTGGTTTTGATGTTTCAGAATCAGCAATACACTATAAGTCCATGTACTAGAAATCATTAGAGAAGAACCTTATTAGCTCAGATGTATCTGTGAGAATCAACTTGCTGCAGAATGTGAGCAAGTCTAATTGGGGATTAAATTAAACATTTCACCCTCCCCAATTAGTGCTCTCCCCTAAACCGAAAATCTGTTTGATAAATGCCCAGATTAAGAAGAAGTCTTTAGATAATCAAATGCAACTCATCTTTAGTATTCTAACATGTAGCAGAAAATGTAGAACAGACTGTAGACTCGACCTTCTTCAAGATTGTCCAGTTGGGGATCAGAAAGTCAACATCTTCAACTCACCAAATGCATTCTCGTTAACTTACAAATAGAAAATCTCCTTAACTAAGATCCCTCCCAATCAAACAAGAACAGAAAGATGTTCATCAAAGAAATCAGCCTAGCAACTGGAAGCACTTTGTCATTAATCCAATCAGCCCGTGTGAAGATGTCAACCAACCGCTTTATGAAGAAACTCCATGTAGAAATGACCCGATAAGAAGAAGCTCGGTTCTAACATGAGTTTGGAGCCGTTTGACCATTTATTCTCTAATAACAATCAACCATGCCGAATTATCATACTTCTTCTCCCCCTCAAGAATTGCATACGGAGATGCCATTCTTGATTGAACAAGTGAATATCTTTAAAATGTAGTCTCTTCACACTTCTCCACTTCAAAGGTAGCATATGATGTCGCCATCGTCATTATGATTGAGCAAGTGGAATAAGAAGACAATCAACAGTAGTTCGGTTCACTTGATGATTGAAGCGCTTGGAAAAAGCATGAAGCATGTTGATGAGAATGGTCATAAATAAGAAGATTTCTCTTCTTCCGAAGATAATGCACACTGAAGCGTACACATTTCTTTTCTTTAGAGTACGAGGCATGAACTGTTGTGTTCATACGTCATAAGAAGATTTCTCTTCTTTGGAAGATAATGCGCACTGAAACGTACATATTTCTTTTCTTTGGAGTACGAGGCCTGAACTGATGTGAACAGACGTCATAATCTCTCTCTTTTCAGCTCTCTTAGCAAAACATGTAATCATCCCCATTATCATTCAGTAGGCTCTTTGTCGTGACAGCTGATGGAGAAAACCCGATATAATGAATTGACCCTGAAGTAAACTAACCCGAACTCGTGACTTAAACTTGCACAAAAGTAACAAAGAGCGGTGCCGATTTCCATTAGCATCTCTAAGTACTCTCTATGTACTCTATACTCTTCAACCAACCAACCATTAAGTATAAGACGTACATCACCTCTTAAAAATCCACAATTGAATGTGACAGTGAGCACTACAACGTAACTCCTTAAAGTGATAGTTATTTTGTGGTGGTAAGAGCCCAATTCCCCCAAGTGGTAAAAGAAAAGGTAAAAGACACCCAACAATAACTATATTTCCAAGTCTTCATTTTTTGATAGTAAGCTCGAACAAGGATCTAGAAGAATCTTCATCCAACCATCCCCGATACCTTCAGATACTAAGTACACTTGCCCGTGATATTTCACTTCAACCTCAAATAAATAATAGTGAATTAACTCCGCTGACACATCTTCTTGGTTAAAAGCTCAAATCTAGCCTTCATTTACGTTTTAAGTGAACTATGATAATGGTTTCATCCCGACCATGGTATAAGCACATAACCCCGTAAAACCATGTAATAACCAAAGTGCCATGAAGAATATCTAAACAATCACCCAATTCATGAAGTACACCCTTTTTATCCCTTCTTCAAAACAGAAACCGTAGCACCAGCATCAGAAGACCCCGAAATACGCTTTCCTTTCTCCAAGATGGTTCCATCAAAACGGGATTTTACAATTCTATGGTTTAAACCGAGAAATAGGTTCTTTCGCAGGATTTTACAAAACCAAGAATAAACCGTAAGATAGATCCGGAAATGCACTTTACTTTAACCAGGATGTTTCCATTGTTACGGGATTTTACAAGTCTATGATTTAAACCGAGAAATAGTTTCTTTCGCGGGATTTTACAAAATCAAGACAAAACCGTAAACAATGTCAGCTTGAATGTATTATAACAATTTTGGTTTCGGTGAATATCTGTTTTAGGGGAACATGCAGTGGTTCATCAACAATTCATTATCCAACATCAACATTAACATCAACCATTAAACACTTTGGTAAACACATCCTTCACGCATTCTGTAGGCAAATGTTGTGACAACAAGGTGAAGTAAACCCGATATGCCAAACTTGATCATGAAGTAAAATTCCCCATATTTGTTACTTAAACTTGTACTAATCCTCATGAAAAAGAAACGGTGTACCGAATGTACAAAACCTCTTGACATATCCTCAACTGCGTGAGACACCGAAGTGATAGTTACGTTGTGGTTAAGCGAGAAAGAATCACAACCGTAACTAAATATCCAAGTCTTTATCACACTCTATAAATGCCCAAACAAGTCATCTTTGCAGAAGGGTAGAAAGAAAGAAGACGAAATAAGTAAACACGCCCGGAAATCCTTACTTCAAATTCAAACAAGAAATATCGTTCAAACAACCCCGTAGTCAACATTTTCCAATACACCCTTCAAGCCGTGACATAATATTTTTCGTGAAAATGTATATACCAAAGTATCAAATCACATTACCCAACAAAACTCATCATCACACCAATCTCATTGAGAAGCCCATCCGACCCAATCGTAAGTATGGCCCAAATTTGGTTATTTGAGTAATCGAGGCACGGTCAATGAAAATTAATCCAAGCAACCAAATTAACGCCCAGGATACACCAAGTTCAAACTTCCCACATTTAATACAAGCCCGGTCCAAACAACTCTTAACTATCAAATATGAGACTTTGGTATAAATTCATAATGATACAATGGAACCGATTCTCAATAATACCCAATCTAATAATCCATCCGATACCAAATCATCATCCCTCATACAAGTACTAACAACAATAAACCAAGTTAATCATCACACAAATATTATGTGGAGCATATTACAACCCGTGAATACCCAATAAACACACGGCCCAGTTCGGATGTAATCACAACACAAGGCCCAATCTATTATATGTACGAAAGCCCATAAGAAGTATAATACCCGATCCATAAACAATTCAATATCACCGGTTATAAGTATTATGATACCCTAATATTTCTCACAATTGACCTAAACCTAACACATATATCTCAAACAGTCCGCCCCCCTTTTTTCTATCTCTTCCAAAACAGTCGACACACAGAAAAAATGATATCAAAAGTTCATATATCAATCCAACTTAATGCACAATCAAAACGAATGTGTCTCTCCATTTTGATAAACATCAAGACCTCACCACAGGGATGGTACGAGGCACATGACGAGGCCACAGGGATGGCTAGAGAACGAGGTCCATGATTCGGATAGGCTTCAGATTATCAGGTAGGTTTTATGATGCTAAATAATCGAACTAAAGTAAAGAAATAGCACTTTTGTTATTATCTTTAACTTTTCTGATTCGAACATGAATTGAGGCTAGGTGTCAAACATATAGATCGATGATGTAAATTTTTTTCATTCGTTATAATGACCTTCAAAGTCATGATATTTCTTTGATTAGAACGAATGAGAAAACGCTGAGATCTTTTTCATTTAAGTTCATTTTATTTGATTGTCGAGTCTTGGTATTGATGAAAAAGAGATTGAAGTAGTAAGTGGAGGATGATATTTGTTGTAGAAGTTGTGATTTAGGATTTGTTAGATTCGGATATGTTAAGTTGTTTCATGGACCGGTGATGTTGGTAGAAACTGAGGTCGATGATGTATGGGTTTATGGTGGCGTGGTCATGGTCTTTTGTTGTCATTTCTTCATCTAACTTTTCAATCAAGTCGCTACAGTCAGGTCTTGAGTCAAGCTGCTACCACTCAAGATTTTCAAGTCGCTACCATTTTGAGTCATAAGTCGCTAGATAAGTAGAGTCAAGTCGCTACAGCATAAGTTGTGTCAAGTCGCTAGGTCTTCAAAACACAAGTCGCTAGCCTTTCAGTTTGACTCAAAAGTCAAACCGTCACCAAGTTGCTACCATTGTCAACTCGCTACTTGTTAAATAACAAGTAGCTACCATAAAAAAGGAACAAGTCGCTAGGAAGAAAACAATGACAAACAACTCGCTAGCAGGTTATTTGACATTTTCCGATGAGATATTCCGACCAGAAAAATGTTCAGCTTCAATAAACCCAGAAAAAGGTGCATAAAAATGTCCCATTTTACCCGTTTTGACCAAAAAAAATCAGATGACCACTTATCTTCACTTTGGTACAAAGCAACTAAAATGATAGAAACAAAACTGCTCGTTGGACAAAACAGATTATTTGACTATGACACAAATAAAAGATACCACACAAAACTGTTAAAAGATAAACCTTTTACCCAGAAGAAAACTTGTTTAAAACTGTTAAACAATCAATATATTATTCGACCAAAAAGTGATGAAAAACAGTTTTATTAGAACACTATTTGAGCCAACATAGATCAATAAAACACAAAAACCATGGTATGAAACCACACAAATCAACACAACACAAGAACCTTGGCTCTAGTACCATTTGTAGGATCGATATATTTATTGTGTTGATGATTCGGGTGGTCTTGGATGATCAAAATACATGTTTGCCATTAGAGAGAGAAGTAGAGAGTTGGGTGTTTTCTTGCTAGAGACTTGGTATACAAAAGTATGGAATGTTAGATTAAAAAGCACCACCCCTTCCATGGATGGAAGGCGTATTTATAGTTACACAAGATACGTCCTCCTATCGGACTGTGGATCAGGCATACAGTGGGTAAAGACCCGTCCTTCCTCCACGGTGTTACACTACACTAAACTACGCTACAAACTAACTAATAAACTGCTAAACAACGTAAATAACTACAAATCTATGAGCTAACATATGCTAGACCATTATTGGGGTGACCGACACTTTAACATGGAATTTCCAATTCCTAACATTCAGGGACCCTGACTTTAGATATTGAGAATTGAATGAGTAACTAAATGCACCAAGTATCAGTTACTTAAATGTCCTAGGTTGGTAAACACACCAATTTAATATAGGAATATATGTTTCTTTATCTTAATGTCTTCTAAGTAAAGGGTCTTTCAACACCTTACCTCATCCCGCTTGGCATTAAATGCCTCCTCTCAAATGAAATATCTTGTGGATATTTTATTACTGCAAAATGCAATTTTACTGTGCACTGCAACTGTTCCCTTGAAAACCGGGAAATGACTGCAGCTAGTGGAGTAGGTGGCATTAAATGAGGTAAACAAAACGTTTTCAAAAACTGACTTTACAAATCCTCATTTAGGCAAAAACTACCCCTCTCACCACTCTATAAATACCCCTCTCAAAAACACTAAAAACACACCTAAAGATTTTCTGCATCTAAACTCTGTCAAAATTACTTCTCAAACCCAGAAATCTTTGTGTTTTTAATCCTCTAAAACAACTTTTTCACTAAAATATTCTCTGTAATCAATATACAAAAGGTTTTTCATTACAAACCCAAGAGACTCAAAACACTTTGATTGTTCTTGTCAAGAAAATTCTTCAAAACCCTAAAAATACTGTCAATGGAAATGGCAAGAACACAGTCTCTTCATTTTGCACCACAATGGGTAGGGGATCTAAGTAATGTTGAATTTAAAACAAATAATGTTATAGGCAATTTTGAATACCCCCCAAATGTCCCAGCCTATAAGGACATAATGAAGTTTTTATTCAACTGCCCACTAAAAAAGGCCTTTAATCAGTCCCCATCAATTCTGTACCAAAACCTCCTCAGGGAGTTTTGGGCTACAGTAGTGGCCTATGACCCGACACCCTCTACTGATGAGCCTGACCTACAACCACTCACGGAGTATCTCATCAAATTCAATCTTTTTAACGGGGAACAGTTAGTCACCCTGGATTATAAAATTTTTTGTACTGCAACAGGGTTAGACTATAATTCAGGAGACTATGTTGCCCATCCTGAACCCTCCACAGTTAAGGATGGGTTAAAACTAATTGTTTTGGATCCAAAGTTTTTGGACAGAACCCAGTCACCAAGAACTCATTTCCTGCGGCTTGGAAGATCCTGTTCACATTTGTGATTCAGGTTCTCGGCGGGAACCACTCATCCACTGAACAAGTAAACTCTATTCAGTTGATGGTGTCATACTGCTTGATGAATGGGGTCACTGTCGACATTGGAGAGATCATTTACAGTGATCTCGTAACCAAGCTATTGAGCAAAACTAGGGCGAAATACGTTTCGTACCCTAGATTTGTCTCATGTGCTTTACAAGTGTTACTGGGTTGTAACTACCCTCAGGAATACAAATACACTGCTTTACCTGGTATCCTGAGTCAATCTGATTTTCATAAAGACCCATCCCAAGTCACCGAAATAGAATTGACGGCCCATATGGTTCCTGTAAACAACCAAAAGGACTCAGTGTCTCCAAACCCTGCTCCTAAAAAGAGAAAGGGGAAGTCTCAGACTGGGACTAAGACCAAACCCAAGTCTCAGGGCCCTGAGGCTTCTGGAGCACAACCTAAAAGGAAAAGAAAGCCCCAGACTGATATGCCACCCACTGGTGACCAAACAACATCCACCCCGGTGACAACGAAGGACACTGATACATCACAGTCAGTGCCCTTGGTCCGAACTACTACTCCCCAAGATCCAGAGGGAAACATACAACCCACTGGTAGGGGAGCGCCTTCCACACTGCCCAAGGATGACATTCGAAAATCACAGGTTTTGTCTGTGGGCCAAATGAATGATCCTAAAGACTCAGAGGGAACTAAACAACCCGCTGATAGGGATCTCACTACCACTGCTTCTAGGGATAGCACTGGGAAAAGCCCATCAATGCTTGAAGGAGCAACGGGGGACAAAGACTCAGAGGAATTAATACCACCCACTGATATGGAACCCATCACCACCACTGGTTTACTAACAGTTGTTGAGGTCAATGAAATACTTTTCTCTGACGAAGAACAACCTGAAAGTGAAGATGAAATAATATCAGCAGGAGAACAAGTAGATGCTGATATTCAAACTGAACAAGAACATCAGCCTGATCCACAAGAGCCTAAAGAGTCACCTTTCCAGCCTGAAGATAATGACTCTGACTCTTCTTCTTCATCATGTCCTGAAGAATTCAGAAAGTTTGTTGGGATATGAAAGTGCTGAAGATATGAAAGTACTGAAGATATAAAAGTACTGTAAGCTGCAAAGTACTAGAAGAAGTCAAATAGTCAAAGTACTGCTAAAGACAAAGTCAAAGTACTGCAAGTTAAAGTCAAAGTACTGCTAGAACGAAGATCTGTTATATTCGTTTATGGAAAGTATTGTATTCCATGTTTAGATTACTTGTCGTACAAGTTTATCAATTGTAAACCGACTAGGATATTCTTGAGCCTATAAAAGGACTCCTAGATTGGCTTTAGAGGTATGATTTCAGAAAAAGAGTTTTAGAGTTTACGAATTAAGAGTTTAGAGAAAAGTTCGAATATCTTAGAGTTGTATTAGAATATCTGCATAATAAGCAGATTTAGAGTTTTATTAATAAAGTTTCTTTTTAGCTTTGTTAAGTAAATTCCGCGTACTTAATAAAGATTGCTCAGTGTTTCTTTGTTAATAACTTAGGATTTATCCGAGGTTATTAAACCTTAACAAGCTAGTTAAGTTAGTTTGATTAAAGTATATCGATCCAACAAGTGGTATCAGAGCTTGTGTGGAAACTCTGACTAGGAAGAAACCCTACAATTTTCAAGATGTCGACTGAAGCTGTTCCACCACCCTCAATCACCTCACTCAGAATTCCATTCATTAAGAAGGGAGAATATGATCTCTGGTGCATGAAGATGAGGCAGTATATTGCCATTACAGACCATGCTTTGTGGAATGTAATTGTCAATGGGAATGAAGTTGTTCCAGAACCTGTTCAAGTTCCTGGACAACCTTTGGCACCAAAAGCAGTTTTACCACAAGCAACCCTAAGGAATCAAGAGAAGGCTCTTAACATTCTCTTATCTGCCATTCCAGATGGTCATCTTCTTAAATTTCACGATGCTAAAGATGCTAAGCAGCTCTGGGCTGCTCTCAAGACCAGATTTGGAGGGAATGAAGCCTCTAAGAAGATGCACAGAAACTTGCTGAAACAGCAGTTTGAAACATTCACAGTAGGAGAAAGAGAGAGTCTTGATGCTGCATATGATAGGTTTCAGAATCTCCTCAACATGTTGGAGTTATACAAGGCAGAAGTATCAGTTGAGGATGCTAATTTAAAGTTTCTAAGGAGTTTGCCATCTACATGGCATGTGATTGCTACTATGATCAGAGGACAACAAGGACTGGAGGTTATGGACTTTGATGATCTTTATCATCAATTGAAGGTGTATGAACATGAGATGAGTGGTCAACCAAATTCTAAATCTCACAGTATTGCTTTTCTATCATCTGAAAAGAAGAGCAGTACTTCCAAAAGTACTGCTTCTCCTCAAAGTACTGTTTCTCAAAGTACTGCTGTTTACAATCCCTCATCATATACTCAGCAGGCCCCACCATCAACCACTTTGAACTCAGATGAAGTTGTGTGCTCCTTCTTTGCACAACAAGCAAGCTTACCTGTCACTTATGAAGAGGATCTAGCACAGATTGAAGAAGATGCTCTTGAGGAAATTGATATCCGGTGGCAAGTTGCTTTGATCACTACAAGAATCAAAAAGTACATGAAGAAGACAGGCAAAAATATTGATTTTAAACCAAAACAAGGAATAACTTTTGACAAATCTAAAATTGAATGCTTCAATTGTCAAAAGACTGGTCACTTTGCAAGGGAGTGCAGGTTTGCTAAGTATCAAGCAAACAGAACATCTGAGAAGCCTAAACTTGAGCTCAAGGAAATTCCAATAACTGAAACAAAGGCGTTGGTTGCTCAAGAGAATTTATCAGAGGTTGACTGGAGTGAAGAGTTTGATGATGAACCGGTGACTTACTGTATGGTAGCAGTGGAAGATGCAGTTGAAGACACAGTGGAAGCATTGGACTGGAGCACTGCCTTTGATGAAGAATCTGAACATGCTGTTTTGGAATCTGATGATGGCTTTGGAGGATTTGATTGGAGCAAAGAAAATGAAGATGATCCTGTTCTTCTTGCTATGGTGGCTACTTCACCAACTCAGTCTCCTATCTCTGAGGTATGCTCAAACTGTTATGAATTCTATCAAAAATTACTTAACAGTTATGTGATTGAAAGAGATAATTGTATTAGGGCTAGGTCTGAGGTAGCAGGTTATCAAATTAATTTAGAGTCTATAGAAGCCAAAATCATAACACATGAAAATAATGAAATGGCTTGGGCTGAAAAATATGAACAACAGGATTATCAGTTGAAACTTAGTGAATGGAAAATAAACTGTAAAATTGCTGAAATTGAAAAATTAACTAAGGAAAGAGATGATTTGGTAGCTAAGTTTGATGCTTGGAAAGAGTCTGGCCTGTCCCATGTTCAGTATGTTGAAAAACAGAGAAGGGCTTACATTAGAACAGGCTTAGGATTTGGAATGGACTTTAGTACTGTAGAAGAAAATCAACCTAGTGATCAGGATGATGGTGATTTTGAGGATATAACTACTAGTGATGATGAGCTCATTAACTATTTAGATTCATCTAGTAATGAAGGCTCAGTAAGTGAACCACCTCCTAAGAAAGACAATGGTTATCATGCTGTTCCTCATCCCATTAGTCATCACCCCTCTAGGCCTGATGTTTCTCGTTATGGAGTAGATAGTCTAGAGTTCAGGAATAAGCTAATTGCTAAATCTAGAACTGAGAAACCCAAAGAAACTGTTGAAAACAATGTTCAAAATCCAGCAGTACCTTTAAATCAAAGTACTGCTCAACAAGCAGTACCTTCTGCAAAACCTTTTCAAAACAGTACTGCTAAACCTTTTTGGGATAATTTTGGTCAAAACAAATTTTATCAGTCCTCAAGAAGGCAAAACAATTTTGGGCATAGACATAGAAGAAATCACTTTGGTCATATGGGTCAAAAACTATGTTTTGTGTGTTATAGTCCTACTCACTTAATCAAAGATTGTGACAGACACTCAGAATATCTAAGCAAGTTTCCAAGGAATAAGTCTAACAATCAGAGACCTAGAGAGCACAAACCAGTGTGGACTAATTCAAATAGGGTTAATCACAGAAACTTCACACCAGACCATAGATACCCACATCAGAGAAGAACTTCAGTATCTCACAGTACTTTCCAAAGTACTGCTCAGAGACATGGTACTGAAAACCAAACTTGGGATAGAAATTCTAGGAGACCTCATTATCAACCTAGAAGTTATCACAGTTCATATAGGGGATCTAGATCACAAGAACCTCCTGTTAAAACTGAATGGGTTAAAAGGGAAAGAACTGCTGGGAGACATACAGTACGTTCAACACAAAGTGAATCAGATGTTTTTGTGTTAAAAGAAAAGGCTAATAATCTGGTGAAAGAAATTTATGTTGAAAAACCAGAGAGTTTTGAAAATCCACATGCTAAAAATCAAAAGATAATTTTGGATCATCAGTTGAGAGATAGTGAGAATTACATACTCAAAGAATTTGAGTTTGTAACTTCTCAAGGGGAACACAAGTCAGTAATGGCTTGGGTTCCTAAAAGTTTCTAACTCGTTTCTTTGTGTGCAGGGCAACCCAGAAGAGGAGCTTAAAGATCATCTTATTGTGGATAGTGGTTGCTCTGGAAGTATGACAGGTGATAAAGAGATCCTGTCTGATTTTAGAAATATTAGTGGAGGAAAAGTTGCATTTGGGAATGATCCCAATGGAGGAAGGATTACAGGGAAAGGAACAATTAAAGCTGGGAGAATTGATTTTGAGAATGTCAGATATGTGAAGGAGTTTGAGCAGCTGATGCAGAAGGAATTTCAAATGAGTTCAATGGGAGAGTTAACGTTCTTTTTAGGACTTCAGGTTAAGCAGTCCAAGGAAGGGATTTTTATTAGCCAAGACAAGTATGTTACAGACATACTTAAGAAATTTAATTTTGATGATATGAAGGCTGTTACTACACCGATTAAATCTATCAATTCATTAGGAAAAGATGAAGATGGTCAGCCTGTTGAAGTCAAGTTATACAGATCTATGATTGGCTCTCTTATGTATCTTACTGCATCAAGGCCTGATATCATGTTTGCAGTTTGTTTATGTGCCAGATATCAAGTTTCACCAAAGATCTCTCACCTGAATGCTGTCAAGAGAATATTCTGTTATTTGAAACAACAACCTAAGTTGGGGTTGTGGTATCCTAAAGAGTCACCTTTTCACTTAGAAGCTTTTTCCGACAGTGACTATGCAGGAGATAACTATGATAGAAGATCCACAACTGGTGGATGCCAATATCTTGGAAGAAGGTTAGTTTCATGGCAATGCAAGAAGCAGACAATTGCAGCAACATCATCTACTGAAGCTGAATATGTAGCTGCTGCAAGTTGTTGTGGTCAAGTTTTATGGATGCAGAATCAACTATTGGATTATGGGTTCAACTTTAAGAATACTCCTATCAATATTGATAATGAGAGTACTATTTGTATTGTGAAGAATCCTGTGTATCATTCCAAGACAAAGCATATTCAGATTCGGCATCACTTTATCAGAGACTGTTATGAGCATAGGCTTATTAATGTGGTTAAAGTTCACACGGATGACAATGTAGCTGATCTACTCACCAAAGGTTTTGATGTGTCACGATTCAATCACTTGGTCGTGAGCATTGGAATGATTAACTACTAAGCTATGTTTAAGGGGAGGACTATAAGATGTTTGATATAGTCCTGTGTATTGCTTGAGGGGAGGATGTTAGTGTATACTTAGATTATTTGAAGATTTTTGGCAAAGTACTGTATTTCCTTAAAGTACTGCTTGGGAAAGTACTGCTTGGGAAAGTACTGCTTATGTGGAAAGTACTGTTTGTTGTATTAAAGTACTGTTCCAACGGTAATATTGATGGGTAATTGGTAATAACGGTAACTTTGTTATTTAGGCTGTGATTTTTCAAATCTCACCTATAAATAACTACTTTCCGATTTTCCCTCTCATATTATTACTACATATCTTTTCCATACATAACTTCCAATTACCATCTCTTTATTATTTGATCCAATCTTTCTATTGTGCTTACTCTTTCAAAGATGGTGAATCGTTTAACTGTTTCGAAGCACAATATGGTGGCTAATTTGGATAAGACTGAGGCAAATGTGGCGTTTTATGATATCATTGATTATCTTACTGGGTCGCCTATTAGTTATGCTCTTTTAGTGGAGCCAGATATAATTGAACCATGGATTCAAGAATTTTGGGCTAATGCTAGAGATAATATGGAGGAGGATGAATACTATATTAGATCCACTGTTGCTGGTCGCACTATCAAGATCACAGAAGCCTCTATTCGAGCTGATTTATTATTTGAAGATGAAGATGGGGCTATTAGATTTGACAAGCAATTGATTTGGGATACTTTTAGCAATCTGGGTTATGAAGGTTCTTTGACTGAACAGACTTTTAAGAAGGCCTTATTCTGTCCTCAATGGAAGTTTTTGATCCATGTCTTGCTCCACTGCATAAGTTCTAAAAGCACTTCTTGGGAGCAGTTTGGTTCAAATATTGCATCTGCAGTGGTTGGTTTATCTACGGACAGAGTATTTAATTTTTCACGACTTATTTTGGATGGAATGCTCTCTCATATATCATCTGGGGCTACTTGGTTAATGTATTCAAGGTTTATACAGGTTTTCTTGAACAAGCAATTGGCTGATGTTCCCAAACCTACTGCTTTACTACCTGTTATTGTGCAACAAGCCAAAATCTATACTTTCATGGCTAGGTGCAGTGATTTATTCAGAGGTGGAGATATTCCCTTAACTACTTCCATGATGGAAGTTGTTCAAGCTGTACGTGCTGAAGAGGATGAAGAAAGTGAAGGTACTGCTTCTGCACAGGGTATTGCTTCAAAAAGTGCTGCTTCACAAGGTACTGCATCTGCAAGTACTGCTTCTCGTGAAGGTACTGCATCTCTACAGGGTGATGTTTCTCCAAGTCCTGAGGTCCAAGCAGAGATTGAGAGAACACCTACTCCATCTCCTCCACCATTTCTTTCTGGTTCAGAGGAACATTCGCAAGTTCAAGGTGATGCTTATTCTATACCTCGTGAAGGTTTAACTATGGACAACTATGCTTTGACAAAAGCGCTTGCTAGGTTGAACAAGACTGTTGAGCGACAAGCTAAAACTATTAGGAAGTTAAAGCGAAATTACTTCTGGTTGCGAAATTTTGTTAAACCCTATATTCAAGGCTTCAATTTATGGGTTAAGGAGGAGAACAAACGTCGAAAAGCACTTCACCTAGTTTTTGAAGGTAACTCCTGTCTTATTCCGGAAGAATTTTCAGACAAGTCAGTTTCTTGGAAGTATTGGGTCTAACGATTTTCATAGGGTTTAGTTAACGAACAGTTTAGATTATCGGGGTAGAAGTAGAAGTTTATTATTTAGTCGAGCTTATCTCCGAAGACACTAGAACTATCACGCTGGTCGTTGTCACCTAGATTATATCATAAGTAGGAGGAGGTATAATAGAGATCGTAATCGGGTTTTAAGAACTTAGGTACCAAGTTAATATAGACCGAGGTGATTTTCTCGTATTGATTATCCGCTGGGTCATTCTATTAGTTACTATAGTATTTTGCGGTGTAAACGGAGTCAGAATAGGTTTAATCGGTGGTATAACACGAAGCTTTGTCAATTTGCTAAGTGGTAGAAACTTTCTCATTCGTGTTATCTTTCTAACCTAGTTTATTATTTCTCTACCATTAACCTTCAATACATACCTTTTCTATACATCA
>BPTQ01000007.1:182663079-182680274 GCA_019973895.1 Chrysanthemum seticuspe | reverse complement strand
CTAAAGATAGAGAAGAACGAGAAGCTCAAGAAGCTTTGGATAGAAAAGCAGCTCAAAAAGTGCAAGATGAATTGGATGCTGAAACTGCTGAACCTTTACAGTCTCCAACACCTGTTAGATTCATGTCAAGAAGACCTAATTTGGCTAAAGAAAGGAATGCAATGATGGCATATCTCAAAAGCAGAGGATTTAAAGGATTACAGAAGCTAAATTATGTGGATATGAAGAGATTATATGATGCTGAGAGAGAAGCTTATAAGAAAGATGTTGCAGGCATTAAAGATTTTAGAGATGAAGCTTTTTGGACTGAAGCTGAAAGGAAGAAAAGCTTAAAGAGGAAAAGAAAAACTGAAGCTACAGATGTTCAGTTTTCAAAGAAAGAGAAGGTTGAATTAAGATCTGAGACTAGTGATGAATTGAAGAATTATCTCAGAGTGGTAGATTTTGATTATACAGATGAAGATAATGACATGAAGATGAACAGATCAAAGATCAGTGCTTTCAAAGTTGAGAAATCTAAGAATGGAGATTACATGGTTTTTCACAAAGAAGATAAAAGTTTCAGAGTTTTTAAAAGGCTATGGGATTTGCTGCATATCATAGACAGAGTAGATCTATTCTACTTGTATAATGTAGTAAAGACTTATTTTGAAGATAATCTATTAGAAGGGATTGGATTGGTTTTACAAGGGGATCTCATAACCATGTGGGAAACTGATGAAAAGAGTACTGATGATATTTGGAAGGATCAAGAAAACTGGGAGATAGTTTGCTGGAGATTCTTTGGAGAATCTGGAGTTCATGTCTTGGAGCTAGAAAATGGAACAATGATTCACATGTTTGCAGAAAGAAGATATCCTCTTACTGTTGAGCTCATGAGAAGAATGCTTGAGCATGGATTGGAAGTAGAAGAGGCTGATGAAATTGCTTGCATGGTTATCAATTTGCTTATAGACTGGACTACCATTGCTGAGAATGATCTTTAACTGGTATGAATTTTATTTGAATAAATACTTTTTGATATATCAGTACTTTTATTCAAAGTACTGCTAGTCAGACAGTACTTTCATCAAAGTACTGTTTGCTGAGTTAAACCAGTTAAATGAATTTTAGAAGAAACCTTTAGCTAAATAATAAATATTTTCTGAAATAAAGGTTGAATAAATGGTTTTTGTGATGATAACATCAATAGGTTATCAATCCACCATGGTTACAAAAGGATTGACTAATCCATGAGCAAACGGCTCTGGTAAAGATATATCAAATCCGTTTTTTAGTTGACAACTTGCTAATAAGTTGGATGGTTATCAACTCACCATATCTGTAATGTGAAGAGTTGGCTAGCCCACAAGAAATGGCTTGTGGTAAAGGCAGTGGAAAAACCATTTTTGGTAATTAGTTCACCATTAGATAAAAGAACTAACTAGTCCAGAAGGGTACAGCTTTTGGTAAAGACAAAACAAATCTGTTGATAGCTGGTGGTTTGCTAAAAATCATATGGTTATCAATGTACCATGGTCTTACACACCAAAACATTTGGCTACTCCAAAGATAATGGCTTTGGTAAAGAGTTCTAAATCCATTGAATTTTCAATGATTCACTTAGATGTGATGAGAATAGTATGCAACTTAAATTGAATTATTGTACACATTGTCATATGTTGCTGTGTTGCTGAAAAGATGGAGATTGCTGGATGCTGCTGTGAAGAAAACAATTCTAAGAGATACTATGACAAAAGCACAGATTCTACAAAGATATAATCTAAAGACTAAAGAACAATCCATTTTAAAGATGAAGCTGTTAAAGATATATTCACAAAGGAACTTGAAGTCAAGCAAGTAGAATTCAAGTTAGGGGAGGATTGTTGGGATATGAAAGTGCTGAAGATATGAAAGTACTGAAGATATAAAAGTACTGTAAGCTGCAAAGTACTGGAAGAAGTCAAATAGTCAAAGTACTGCTAAAGACAAAGTCAAAGTACTGCAAGTTAAAGTCAAAGTACTGCTAGAACGAAGATCTGTTATATTCGTTTATGGAAAGTATTGTATTCCATGTTTAGATTACTTGTCGTACAAGTTTATCAATTGTAAACCGACTAGGATATTCTTGAGCCTATAAAAGGACTCCTAGATTGGATTTAGAGGTATGATTTCAGAAAAAGAGTTTTAGAGTTTACGAATTAAGAGTTTAGAGAAAAGTTCGAATATCTTAGAGTTGTATTAGAATATCTGCATAATAAGCAGATTTAGAGTTTTATTAATAAAGTTTCTTTTTAGCTTTGTTAAGTAAATTCCGCGTACTTAATAAAGATTGCTCAGTGTTTCTTTGTTAATAACTTAGGATTTATCCGAGGTTATTAAACCTTAACAAGCTAGTTAAGTTAGTTTGATTAAAGTATATCGATCCAACAAAGTTTGATAATACTCTTCCACTGATAGAGAGGCAACTAGTTATGTGGATCACTAAAGCTTCAAGGAAGCTATACTCTGGGGTTACTAAAACATTATGGGATCAACACACTGAAGTTGCTGCCAGCTATGCAGATCTGAAGGCTGAGGTACATGCTCTTGATGCAAACACTGATGAACACAAGGATCTCATGTACCAACATCTTCATATACTGGATGAAAACCTGGTTAAATTTCTAAAGCATCTTCAAACTTGTGGCGTTACAATTGCTGAAATCAGGGATGCAGTTAAAGAATACCCAGCACTCAATTCGAAAGTGCTAGAGGCCACTGAAGTATACGTGAAGAATTCTTCACGTCTCACTGAACTCATTGATATGCTCCAATCTGCCAATGTTCAGGGTCTTCAATCTTCAGTCCAGTATCTTCAGGCTACATTGGGTTCTTTGGATGCTCAAGTGACTACTTTGGCTAAGGCATCATCTTCTATGGCTTGGAATCTTGGCCCTAGGATGACTGCTTTGGAACTTTCTCAGGCTAATCTGGCAGAAAAGGTCACTGGTCTTCAAAAAGATACTACTGACATCAAGGCTATGGTCACTGAGATCTACCAAGCCTTCAAAGGTCAAGCCACTTCCACTCCATCAGTGTCTGAAGCAACTCTTGCTCTCACTGAAGTTGCATCAACAGTTGAGGGGGAGAAGACCACTGAAGATACTCCCTCTTACACTGAGGGGGAGCCAGCTCAACCAGTCTCTACAACACCTATTTCATCACTCCCACCAGTTTCAGCAACACCCTTATCATCAGTCCCACCAACAACAACAATCCTGACAACAACACCACCATTGGTAGCATCATCTTCTTCAGGCCAGGACAAAGGAAAGGCAATAATGAAAATACCTGAGCCTGAGAAGATCCCCTATATGATCGGCAACACTGAGTACTTTCTCACTCCACAACAGCTAAGTGCCTATTTTGCTAAGGAAGAAAGGAGGATGAAACTAGATGAGGAAGAAAGAAAGAGAAAAGAAGCACTAGTACAAGTTGTTGCTGAGGAAGCTGAGAACATTGGAATTGATCCTAAGAAGCTTGAAAAGGGTCAGGCAAGACAGAAGTTCAAGGATGCTCAGGCAGCTCGAATGGCTGAAATGAGAAAGAGGTTAGATGAAGAGAACAAGAGAGCTGCAGCCATCAGGCAAGAAAGAATTGACCACTACAACTGGTCAATGACAAGCAGAAGGTTGCCTGAGAAAATCACTGATGTCAAAATCATCCCGAAGTCCAAACCACTGGCAATGAATGTCTACAGGGGGGATGATACTTCGAGGTTCATGATCCCCTGAAATTCACTGACTTTGGGATCACTGAACTTGATGAGCTTGGCCCTATCATTGAAAAGACGTAGAATGAAGTGGTTAAGGAGCTGATGAAAATGCTTAGCAAAAGGTATGAAAGACTGAGGGAAGCACCAGCAATACTGGGGATTCAGCCTGCCTTAACTGCACCTCAAGGATCTCAAACTCAATCATCACAGGGCAAACGAAAGAGGGTTGAGTTCGAGCCTGAGATCAAAGTGCCTGGACTGGAATGCAATAGGGAGCTACCTGAAGGTGTGAAGTTTGTAAACTGTCTTGTGATTGAAAAGCCTGAAAGAGGACTGTTCTTCATTGATTTCTATGGAAACCCATCATTCCAAAGGTGGAGTGACATTGATCAGGCAGGTGTAGCTACAATTCTGAGCTACATACTAGTGGCCTCTCAAATTCAGACTCCTGCAAATGTCAGGTTCTGTGCTGACTTAAACGCCAAGATAAGGGAGCACCCTGACAAAGAAACACTCATCACAAAGAAAGTCAAGCTTGAAGCACTGGGGATCCATCTTGATTGACATCATTATCATTTATCTTTTGTACTAGAGATAGGAACTATGTAATTGATCAATAAACGATGTATGTTTTGTTAAAATATTCAGTGTTCCTTATTATGTTCATTAGTACATTCAGTGTAAGAAGAAGCCAATTGCTCACTTACACTGATCAAACACTTAGGCTATTTGTATATCCAAATAGGGGGAGACTGTTGGGTTCAGTAAATACCCAAACCCTTTAAATCTGGGATTTGAATAGAAAATACCCTAAGTGTTTAGACCGTTAAACACTAACAGGTCACTGAGTGCATAGTCTCTCAGTAAGCCATCTTCAGGATACTCAGTAAGAGGCAAAAAAGAAGTCTCTCCACTAAGTAAGGCGGAACTTAAGGGGTGAAGACTGAGTCAAGAAGAAGATGGTGGATTCAGTGAGTGATGACAATAACTCACTGAATCCCTAAACTCCACACTAACTACTTACACTGAAGACAAACTGAAGTAGAAAACTGAAGGCAATGAAGAATGAAGAATGAGCGGGACAAGGCGGGATAAGTTTGAATCAAATAAGACGAAGTCCTTATCAACCAAAGTCAACTTTCCCTGAATGGCAAACTATCAGGCTCAGTGTCATCATTGACTTATGGAAAGCAGCCTTGTCTCTTACTTAATATAGCCTTTGTAAACAGAGACAAAATACTTCAGTATTTTGTCTTCTGTAAAATGTCAGTTTATCACTTAGGATAAAGTTAATACTCATACTTGTATAAATAGTATAAGAGATGTAATGAAAGATTTAAGCTTGTGAATTGTAAAACACACACACACACAAGTCATCTTTCACTCCTCCAAATACAACTCAGTACCTAAGATAGCTCAGTGGTTACATAGTAGTTGCGCTCAGACTTAGCCTGAGCTTAGTCAGGAGTACCAACCCTTTGTCATTTCAATCCCAAGTACTATTCCGCAAGTACTTGGGTAATGTATTCTTTTTGATTCATTTCTAATAAAGAATATTATGTTGAAAATTTATCAGTGTGTTTTTACTTATGTCATTTCAGTCATTGATTCACTATTAGTTTGTTTTTAAATACTTAACTGTTTTTATACGATAGTGAATAGGGAACAACATGGTCCCATTAAACCAGTTGCACAAATTAGTTGTAAAACCCTAAACTCCGATAACCTAAAACTTGGAACCAATTAAACCTTTGCCTAATTAATTATGTGTAATCCTTAATCTACTCATTATAAGAATTATGATATAACATAAGGTATGAAATACTTATGATTTGTACACTACTTATAATATGTAATATGTCCTAAGTTATGAAAATTATATAAATCCTATGTACTATATTAAATAAAAATTGGTCCTAACCTTGTACTTAGCCCTTGGGGCATTTCGTTTTTATAAGTATGTAGGGGATCTTTTAAATTTGGAAAGTATACAATTCGATTTATCATACCCTTCTACAAAACAAAAAATTCCTTTCTCCTCTCCCAAAGAAAAAGATTTTCATTCCTTCCCCCCAAGAAAACGCTAGCCGTCCCTATTGCATCACACACACCATTCTCTCTCAAAAATTCTCTAAAAACATTTGTTTGTTCATCCTTAGATCAAGAAAGAAGGATGTAACACCCCCAAATCTCGGTACAGCGGAAGACTTAATCAAGTTTTCGGGGCGTTACTATTGGATTGGTATCGCACATAAGTATATTAAAAAGATAGTCATTTAACATTCAAACCAATCCCAAATTTAGTCATTTAAAACATTTAATCCAAAAGATTAAATATTAGTCCCAAAACATGGTTTAATCAAACAGGCCCGCATAGTTTATCAGAGTCAGAAATGATCCTTGAACCTCGCCTTCTTGCCAAGCTTCCACCGAATCACGTATTCCAAACATCTCTCAAATACCTGAGAAATCATGCTAAAAGGTCAGCTTACGCTGGTGAGTTCATAGGTTTAAGTTCAACAAAATCATAGTGGACCTATAAGAGTTGATTTGCTATGCAAGAACTAAGATAGATAAATACCGTTTCACACCGATCATACCCGGCTCACCAATCATAACACATGTCCCGCATAAAGGGACTACTCGGGCCCATCGACTCTAGTCCAGCACTGTCGTGGCAAAATCTAGAACAATTGCCAACCCCGGACTAGGTCGATGTAGAAGTCTATTCTTAGTTAGGCACGGTGAAACCTAAACTAAGGCAACAACTACCGCACATCTATCTAAACAGTCAAGCATATAAGCAAATCCAAATAGTTTTAACGGTCCAAAAACAACAGCATGATTCTCACCCCAAAATAGTTCAAAACGTAGTTAAAACGTATATAAAAGTGGGGCTATGAAACTCACCTCAAGCAATCAACGCAAGCAATCAACGCACAAATAAACACTAGCAGAAGATAACGGTATCACAGCACAACAACTATTGACTCGGCACAACCTATTAATGTAGACCAACTTTAATATATATATTCCTCAAATCAACGTTATCTACCCCAATATGTTCCACTTCTTTATTTCCAAAAACGTCTTGTTTCACCATTTAATCCTAGTGTTTTCTATTCCTCGTGTGGGTGTATTGACTCAATATGATGCCATGAATGCACTCAAACAACCAATATATAACTCAATGCAACACAATGAGACCTCTAAACGATAAGCTCCATAGTTCAATAAGTTCCGGAATAAATAGTAGACCTTATCGAATTCGTCAACTCGATAAACCCATTTATTTATTCGTGTCGCTTATTATCCCATAAATCAATCGTATCCTAAAGAGTCATAAGGATAAGTCACCCATTAATAAGGTTACCCAACGTACCTAGCGGGCTCCTATTAGATTCGTCAACCCTAATAAGTCCGCTACCCACGTGGATCAACAATATTAATGCTAGGTTATCCGTAACCCATGCACACAACGTAAGCAATTAAATACTTAAACCAATATTAAATGTCCACAATTGATATTTATTGATAAACGTGTACTCGAAACATTAATTACTTATTTATTGCAAAATATTTCCAATTTAGTCGTTAGTTTCCGTTTAAAAATAGTAAATAACAAGATAAGACTTGTTATCGACATTTTTGGTATAAAAGCCCATTTATTATTTTTATTTCATAGTTTATTAACATTTTCATATATATATATATATATATATATATATATATATATATATATATATATATATATATATATATATATATATATATATATATATATATATATATATATATATATATACTAGTATTCGAAGCCCGCCCAATGGGCGGGCATGACTTATAATTATTTGTTTGTTGTTTTTTATTAGCGTAAGCATGCGTAAATATGTTTTTAAAATAATATTATTTGTTTGTTGTTTTTAAATAACTTGTATACATTTTTAAAAAATGTTAAACAATATTATAAGACATTTTTTTTTAATTTTTGTTTTAAAAAAAAAATGATTATAAATAATAACTGAAACTTAATCATTTCAGAACTCATCCACACATGATAGAAGTTACTCAAAGCAGTGACTTTATTGACCACATGAAAACCGGACATACCCATGCCATCCATATAGCCTAATACGTTGTTGTGACAGGTTGCTCTTTCAACCCGTTTGTAACATGTGATACCAAATTCACATAATCGAAAGTCGTATAAAGTAGTCACAAAAACATAATTTGCAAATAATACCTTTAGAGGGGTTGCCACATGTAGCTTATTCACACCTGTATCACCAAATATGAACAGGTTAAAGTGGTATTACCTATTAGAGGAGCCAAAATAGCATAATTCATAGTACATCTGAAGTGGTGTAGCGTTTGAGTATGGAATGAGCAATGGGAACATGTTTAGTACTTTGAACTTTACCAACAACATCATCAATACCATATCTCTAAGTGTTGTCCAATGAACCTAAATATGAAATCTTTTTTTTAATATATATTTGTGGAAAATATATATATTAACACAGGTTAGTCAAGCCTGTAAGGATTTTGTGAGAGTGCCACAGTGATATTCATATTCCTTTCATCCAACAATGGGTCAACGTCGCTTATCAGAATTAGTTTTAGATCAGTTTTCATTCTTGTAATACACGAAATACTTTTAGATGGTTCATTTAAGAAACTGTTTTCATCTCAAATATGGAATCAATAAAAAGACATACATCAAGTAGTGGAATGATTAAACTTACACCAGTAACAATGATGGATATTGAAGCAAGAGGCAAAAAGTATTCCTAAAAACCAGAAGTCATCAACTCTCTACAATTAAGACAAAAAGAAGAATGATTTAATACAATTTATAGGATTTTATAGACAAAATAGTGATTGATGGGTTATAGAACTGAAAATAACTTTAAGTTTGTAGCAAAAGCATTGAATTTTTTATCCTAAAATTAATAAAAATAATATAGCAAACTTTACTCGAAGAAGAGATATTAAGATTACCCATATTCTTACAGGAACCATACAATATCAATAGTATCCAGTTGTTGCAAGGTTGAGAGTCCTATGAATTATTTAACCGTAAAACTTTCACCTCTCATATCGTCGCCTTCATAAAGCAATCCTATTTATGAACAAATGACTTCAGCCGTTGACTTATAGTTTCTAGTTCTTACCCTTTTTCACACCAATGATCTCGATCATTTCATCTTTCTGGAAAACAGCACCAATAGGGACCCGCTTCTCAAAGAAACTGTAACCAAAGTCCACTTTCTGTGCGATATCACCATCGTTCACTTTAATCTCCATCAAATGAGCCTTCTTTTTCTTCAAACCTTTCATATTTTGGATCTGAGTGTGGGCCAGAACACGGATGACATTGCAGTATTTCTTTAGTTTTATGTAAAATGCAGCGACACAACAGAAGAAACACCATGCAAATTAAAGTAGAATAGGTTTAAAAACAGGCTAAGTACTTAAATTCATGTAATAAGACCCGTTGATATGTTTTGGAATTTATCTTGAACGGAATTCTATGTTCAAGTCTAATAGATTGACATAAACAAACCAAATTTAACATTAATATGACAAATCTTAAAATTGATTTCAAGGTCAACCAAAAACTAAAACTTATGAAAGGTTACCGGAAACCCAATCTTCTCAAAACCGGCCAAACATACATGTCTGCTCAAATACCTCTCATCCATGTGAATTTTTTATAACAATCGTCTTAAAACCTAGCCTCTGAACATTTAAGAAAATGCAATTTTAACGCTAAATAATCATTTTCATACCAACTGAAATTGTTCACCAAATTATTTTAGAATTTGTAATCAGACTTATATGGAGTGCCAAGTTTAGTGAGTTAAGGTTTGAGTTTGGGTTATCGAAATTAGGACATGAGATGTTTGAGGTTGGGTTGCTTACCAATCACCAGCAAGAGGCCGAAAGCTGGCGTCTTTGGCATCCTCGGTTGCAATGTGCTGGTCATGCCATTGATACAATATAACATAATGGGTACCATAAGAAAATACAATTGCACACACAGGTCAAACCAATAAAAAGAAATATAATGAAACCTCAGTTTATCTTACCCTTTTAGGCAAAAAGCTCCCAGACGTCACCCAGGCACACACATTGCAGATAAACATTTACCGAAACTTGAAATATTAAAGGATAAGTTTCAGCCGTCTCACCAAACTCATCATTTTCTTCCTTTACAGCAACAGCAACAACGACTGCTTTGTGCTTGCTATTCTCTTCCACTTCCACAACCCTATCAGAAGACGGATCAATACTGTCGAACAGTGGATCATATTGATTACCTTGTGGAAACTGACGCATTTGCCAACGTCGGGTACATGATTTTGACCGACTGAAGAACCATATTGGTTACTCAAAGATGTCAATGTATCTTGATTTATAACACCAGAACTGAAATGTGTATTCATTGGTTGATCGAAGGTTGATGCATAAGGATTGTAGTGGCTCGAGGTTTTCGACGCAAAATCAGATGTTTTAGTTACGTTTTCACCTGAGAATGATTGTATCATACCCGCTGGTGGTGGCGGTGGTGGGTCCTGCAAGAAGACTGAATTTGAAGAAACTAAACCCGGCTGTTCATAAGAACCTTTGGGTTGTTGGGGTATCTGGTAGTTCATAGGGAATGGTCTGACAAATTTCTGAAAAGGATAGTTAGTTGAAAGAGGCAGCTGATTCTGTTGATACTGTGGCAAGGAACCGCCACGTGGTGGTGGTGGTAGTGGCAATGGTGCCAACCAAGGGTGTACAGAAGATGGTGGAGCTTGGTACTGTGGATAAATACCTGCTGAAGCAGAATTTGAAGGAACATCAAAGGTTTTAATGGCATGACCACTTGCCACCTCAGCAGAGTCCCTTGGAGGCTCAACAAACTCTTTCTTTGCAACCTCTTGATGTTGTCCTGACTCTTTCTCGAGATATAATTTATCTGAGTTTTCAAACTTATTTGACACCTCGTAGTACTGCTGCTTGTTCTTATGCCACTTAGATTCCTCGGTCTTATCAGTTTCATGAAAATACCAACACGCAGTACGAAAGCACTTGCTATATCATTGGTTAGCTATGGAGAATTCTTAGTTTCTATATCATTGTTTTTGAAAAGTGGCGAGCGGCAAGTAACTCTACACTTGAACTTCCACATATAACCTTGTTGCACAACACATCAAATGCTTCTTTAAGCGCAGAAGGCATTCATTGTTGCCAATCTTCGACCTGAATCCCCTACTTTTGTATATGGAACAAAGTTAAATATTAATCTTATATATGCATAGGGCAGGGACCATATTTTATTAATGATTTTGTTTACATATTCTATTTCCCTTATTTTCGTATGATTTATTAATGATTTTGTGTGACTTCTAATTTGGGTCTTATTTTGGGTTTTTAGACTCGGTATAACAACGATTTCATGTGGAAAAAATTGTGCAGATATCTGTCAAGAAATCAGCTTACTGGACCTATTCCTGGTGGCTTTTGGACCTATTCCTCGTGACAGGTTCAAATGTGCATTTTCAAACTTGCATTTCAAATGTGCATTTTCAAATGTGCACTTTCACTGATATTCCTCATGGATTTGTTGAAAACTTAAAACAAAATCTACCTTGTGGCAGACACTGATATTAGCAGCAACTACATTAGGCACTAAACGGCTTGCTCTAACACAAAAAAATGACATCCAAAACTTCTAAATACATACACAGAGCTGAATAATGAAGTGGACGTATACTTACGTATGTAGTTACAACTTTCTCCGCCAACAGTGGTGGGATCAAACGGTGTGCCGTGTCACATCAATCTTTTACTGCCGCTGTCAGGACATAGTCATGATTGCCACACATCAGACATCACTCACAAAGGTAGTATCACCCTTATCTCAGAACTATTAGCGGAACGCAAGTTTTTATTCAAATTCAGTTTGACGTCCAATAGGATTAAATGCATCAGTTGGCTGCTCAAACGGATGTTGTTGAGCAACAACATTTCGTACAATACCGATGTCAGCAGCAAACCGATTAGGCATCCGGTCACTCGCTGCAACCCAAAAAAATCAAAAATCACAACTACTTAATACACACACAAAGTTGAACAATGAACTGAATGTATACTCACATATATAGTTACTACTTTGGCTGTTGTTGACAGTAGCAAAAGCATAGCGCATGGCACTGCAACATACTTTCACGAATGGTAGCAGGAAAAAGGCGTCGTTGACACTCGTCAGCCGTAGACATTGCCCCGAGTAAATACAACCCTGCATTTTACGCATACATATGCGTTCACCTGTACATCGCTACACTTTTTTCTTTGGTCTATGTTGCAAGATAAGTGTATTAGTGGAGTCGTTGTTCCTGTTGGCTCAATAACTCTACGGATGAAATGACAGAAGGTGTTTGGCATATCTCAACTGAAATCCAAACACAAATTAGCATAAACACTGGTTCGTATACCAATTTACAGATAAGTAAGGCACATATGTCAGGTGACAATTTACCGTTCAGTTTTCTTTTATAAAAGGGTGAAAGCTAAAGGTACGCAACGTACTTTTTCAGAATTACACATCTAGCTAATATATTTTGTTAAGGGTCAAAACTAGCTAACATACTTTCAAATTTCACTCGATCTAGCTAATATGACCTGTTGGTAGTAGGTTACCTGGTCAACTTGGCGAAAAATTTGCGCAGTTAGTCCTCTAGGACTAACGACCGTTAGCTAGATGATAACGACCGTTAAAAAAAAAAAAAAAAAAAAAAAACTTTAAAAAAAAATCTTACTTTATTTTTAAAAAATTTCAACAAATTTTTCGTTTTTTTTTTAAAAAATTTTAAAATTTTTTTTTTTTTTTTTAATTTTTACAATTTTTTATAAAAATCTTACGTTTAAAAAAAAAAAAAATTAATTTAAAAAAAAAATTAAAAAAATTTTTACGTTTTTTTTTTAAAAAAGTTTTCGTTTTTTTTTTTAAAAAAATTTTACGTTTTTTTTTTTAAATTTTTTACGTTTTTTTTTTTTTTTAAAAATTTTACGTTTTTTTTTATAAAAAAAAAATTACATTTTTTTAAAAAATTTTTAAATTTTTTTTTTTTTTTTTTTTTTTTTAATTTTTTTTTATGTTTTTTTTATAAAAGTTTACGTTTTTTTTTAAAAAAAATTTAAAAGTTTTTTTTTTTTTTTTTTTTTTTTTTTTTTTTTTTTTTTTTTTTTTTTTTTTAACGGTCGTTATCATCTAGCTAACGGTCGTTAGTCCTAAAGGACTAACTGCGCAAATTTTTCGCCAAGGTGTAATTCTGAAAAAGTACGTTGCGTACCTTTAGCTTTCACCCTTTATAAAAAGTACTGCTGATCATAGGAATATATATTAAAAAAATTATAAAATTTTATACCTCTTGAGGGGTATCAAAGCTTTGCAACTCCTTCTCAATCAGATCAGCCATAGACTTAATATAACCATCATGCCGATACCAAGACTTGATAATAGCAATTGGAAGTTTGGATAAAACATTATCTTTCCTGTAAGTGACTCAAACTTTTAAGCTTATCAGAGTGCTAAAACCAAGAAACTTGCCAAATTTAATTAGCAATTATACAAATTAAATGTTTACCTGAAGATGTCATGGAGATACTTGATCCAGTTGTTGAGATTGAAAACTGAGGGTAAAGAGGTAACACAACAACCCTTGTGATCCCGTCCTTAATCTGCCATCAATAGTTAAAATATATAACTATTAGAGGTGGTAACATAGGTGGGTCGGGGGTTAGGAAGATGGTCAAAACACGTGGCGACAAATTATGACGTAGTGGAATTAGTGCTGGAATTAGTGGAAGCTGCGACTGGTGCTGCTACATGTCTTGGTCTTGCAGAAATGCCAATACTTCTAGTTAAGGAATCCAATAACCCTCCAACAGAAGGTCCTGCAGTTACAACTACTTCAGGTTCTTGGAGATCTGATGTATTTATGTTGCCTAGAACATGTGCCACCATGAATGCCCTATAGAAGAAATTAGACCTTCTTAATGTGAATGGCAAAAAAATGTGAGAAAAGATACTGCATTCATATGCTAAAGTTGAATGCATAACATTCATGTTATATTAATGGTATATGAATGCACATTATTAAAACCGGTTTCGGGATTCAAAAGAAGGCTATTCTTTTTGGCAGGGCACAGGCTTTAAATGATGTGCATGGTTTGGGTTCCTCTTGGAAATTAGAAGATATCAAAGATTATAATCCAGTGGCTGAGAAGTACGTAATGAAATAATCTTCAAGTGTCCCTTCAAAAACTGATCCAAACCCCCCTTACCAAGTTTTTTGCTAAAATTGTCTGTTGCGATCTTCAGTGCTTCATAGGAAAACAAGGTAGTCATTCATGGAACCTCTTTTATATACTATTCCTTCATTTTGGCGTTCCTTCTTTGCTTGTGAATTATGTATAAAAGCCGTAACATTAAAATGAATTAAACTTGGAACAGCAGTCGTCATGGTAAAAAGGTTAGAAGGTAAATAACAGCTCCCATCTGAAGAATTAGAACCATACTGAAATAAAGCTTCTTTGCACGAGCAATTATTGATGCACGCTTGTTTGCATGTCTCCATATTTGTGTTCATGTCTGTGACAAAAGTGAAGTACCTTACGTTCTCAAGTGGAATAAAAACATGATCTTCAGTTGCATTACATGTCAGAGGACTGATTTCTGAGCAACCTAGATTAGGTTGCTGATCATTCTACGGTCTAAAATAGTCTATCATAGGAGAGCATAATACTGGACAACTACATTGCTGATTATTCGAGCAAACACCATTTCGCCCACAAGCCAAAGGATAACCACACTCTTCAAAATCACCCGACAAAATCGCCACCTGTCACGATTCATGACATAATAATAAATATCAATATTTTGGAACAGAAATATACGTCACTCGGAAATGACATGTTCATTTAAAAAATTTACACTTACCCATTTAAACATGTAGCCATGATCTTGATTCCACTTATAAGGTATATTCATGCCAAATATAGCTGTCACTAATGAATAAATCGACATGCATAGATTTCCTGAGCTTATACGATTTTCCAGCTGCATTCATAAATAGAATAAGAGTGAGTTTATCCTCCAGTAGTTAATGAACAGAAAAACATAGAATATAACAGACCTTAATGAGCTGATTTCTATGATGGTCACGCTGTATTAGAAAAAATGATAGTTGTTTCAGAATCATAACTTGTAAGTAATCAAATAAAGTAAAAAGGTGCACTGTCTTCATTTTCAAATGCCCATCTGCCATGAGTTTCATATACTGAGCTGATGACGCTTGAGGTATGGATATCACAGCATCAGGATCACTTGGCTCGGAAGAATGAATAAATAAAAACAAACTCCCATTTAATAACCTAACATAACCCTTATCTATACTTGTATTTAAGTCAGGTACCAAGTTACTATAATAAAGTTGAGGCGGGTTTGATTCAATATAACCAAACAAAATGGTGTTTTAAATTACTTGAAGAGGAATCAAACCTTTTTGAGCCGTCCAATTGGTTGTTGAAACATTCGGTATTAGCTGCTATCCTTGAAACATTCATTGTTCCGGTAATCAAATGATTGCCAAACGACTGAACGATTGACATCAAACAACACCAGGTTTCCGTCATCAGTTAAATTCATACCAGCCACTGATTTTTCATTCGTGTTGCTACTTCAAACCGTGCTTCCATTGACATCCCTTAGAACCAATTCACCAGCTGCAGTTAGATTTAGTATTGCACCATAACTAACCGGATAATATGAATAAATTATACACCCAAAGGATCATCACCCAAATTTTCAGAGAAACATAAGTTTTATATGGACTCTTCTTCTGCTCATAAATAGTGCAAGCACTTTGCATCCATTTTTGTACTTTTTTAAAAAAGTGACCAATATGATCACAAAAGCCATATTATTACTAAAAAAATGTAATTGTTTAGTAACTCGATTAGGAGGTTGTAAAAGTACACTTTGGGCAACTTTAAATTTTCAACCCATTTCCTTTTTACCTAATTTCCTTTGACGTTATGAGATAAAGACATAACCTAGATTGACCCTTTTATAACCAAACATTAAAATTGCTACGTGACCACATCTAATCACCGTTAAAAGGCTGAGCTGAAGAATACTAATATCACAGAAAGCTTGTTAACATTGAAAAGTTTGATGCACGAGTACTCCTCAAGGTGATTATGTTAGCCGTGCTGGTATATCAACAACTGACCTCAGAAACAGACCATTCTTGTAATTTACCATTATGACATTATATTGTCACACAAATCAAATGGAGAAGGAACTGAAGATATTCACAAAGTTTAAATATTAATATGCAGCTTCAATACACATAACAGCATCCACAAGAATCAAGATACAATCTGCAACACAGGATCTGTAAGATATAACTTTTCACATACACATCAAACCATAACACAAAGTGGCGAATAAGTGGAGTTCTAGAGAGAGAAAGTTAGAGGTTTAGGGAACTTAGTGAGAGAAAGTGAAAGATATTATTATGAGCTCCAACTCTCTACCTTGGGAGGTAGAGAGTATTTATAGTCTTACATAAATCGCCACACATCGGGCTGTGGATCAGGCATACAGTGGGTAAAGACCCATCCGTCCTCCACGGTGTTACTTAACTACATACTACTTAACTTAAAAGAACTACGACTACGAGCTTTCTAACGATTACATATACTTGAGGTGACCGACTCTTTAATACCTGGAATTTATAATTCCTAACAATCTCCCCCTAAGGGAGGTCACCTCAATCATGTACCAAAATTACATTGAATACAAATAGATATTACAAAAAAATTGTTCTTGCATTCTTGATGTAGTCCTTTGCTTCTAAGCTCGTAGTCATTGATTCTTCACATTGCATGTTTGGATACTCCAAGTGGAGGTCTTTTACTGATCCACGTGATAATAATTTTACAATACACATAACTTCGACGTATAATTATAAATTTGAAACACTTATAGAAGTCAAGGAAGAGGTAAACTAAACACACTGTTATATTACAGTATTACCATTTAATGTTCTTACCAGACAAAGACTCCAGTCAACAACTATATGGTCGTGCCGATTGTATTAGTGGAACTCCTCATGAGCACGTAGTTTGAAAAGTTACAATTGTTCGAAAGACACTATAATCATAAGAAGTCGAGTCGGAAAATTGCCACTAATCTACACCAGTGCATCGTTAAAATTACAAACCAATATTTTCCCAGTTAGATCCAATACAGAAATAGAGTATTGCAGTTTCCTTTAATCCATTTTTCCTTTACCCAACTTTTAAATTTCAACGGGTTTCACATGAAAATGTTGGAGGATTAGCTCAATGATTTGTTAATGTAAAAAAATCATTATTATACCGAAAACACTAGTATAAC
>BPTQ01000007.1:182632127-182647911 GCA_019973895.1 Chrysanthemum seticuspe | reverse complement strand
AATGAAATGAGTGAAAGTATTACTTGGAGTATGTATCTATACAATCAAGAAAATGTTTACCAAACATTAATGAGACACTCCCCCTTGGTCGGCCAAGGGGGAAAGCATTTACAAAATATATATATATTTTTTTTCTTTCATATGTATATAATTGTAATAAGTGTAAGAAAAATGTATAAGTAAAGGTAACTTTGTAAAATTGTAGATACATTAGTGTATTTAAGGTAGTTTTAGCTAAAAGAAATTTTTAATAGATCAAAGTAGAGTATAATGAGATCATTAAAATTATAAAAATACATTTCTTGTAAAATTTGAGTGATATAATAATTACCGTGTAGTTTTTAAGAAAAGTGTCGTAATAATATAAATTTAACGATTTATATACCAAATAAATTTAAAACACTAGGTAAACTCAAAATATCATTTTTATAAACTAAATGTAAGTATAAAAATATGTCGGGATCACTTTTGGAAGTATCGGATTAAATGTTCAAAATAATAACTTACGCGATAACGTTTATTTAATATGAAATTTACGCGTTTAAAGTGAAATGCAAAGTCATGAATGAACTAACATGATGCAAATGATGCTAATGAAATGTAGACTAAACTTAGTCTATATGAAATGTTCGTGATGATATGATCATTAATTCGCCGCTAAACCATTAAGGTTACGCGAATTTGGAACACGCAAACCTAGTTTACGATAAATGATGAAATAGTGAAACGTGAATTGTTTTGAGAAATGACCTGAAATTGCGAGTTGTCACAGTTTGTTTCAATAATATTTTCCGCTTTCTGCTTATCTAAATCCTTTTTCCAGAAGACTTGTTCGGGAGTCAACAAAGTCTGAGGCTTAAACTTGTTCAAGGAAATCCAGTTTTTCTTCTTGTAATCATGAGGAGAGATAATTATGTTTTTCTCTTTGCATTTGGGATCATTTTGTTTCTTATTCATCTTTTCCATAGTGATTTCATTTAATATCTTATCTTCCTCAGTGCACTCAACGCAACTAGGTTTCTGCCTAGGCTTAAGGACTTCATTACCATCATAAAGCACCTTATGAGCATTTCTAGCCTTTTTAATTACCTCTGGATTTGGTTCCTCAACAAGGGGAATGCTATGCTTATCGCTTAAGACTCGATGTTTGGTGACCATGTGAGCAGTCTGAATGGTGTTTCCTTGTATGTACAACTTGTTTTCAAGTTTGTTTTTCAAAGTTTTCAGATTAGAAAAATCTCTCAAGAGTTTTGATTCCTTTGCATTAAATTCTTGCTTAAGCATTTTCACATTTTCTTGAAGTTCTTGTTTTTGCTTAGCTGTTTTAGAAAGTTTTTCTTGCAAGGAATGTAATTCTTGTTTCAATACTTCTTCTCTAAACTTGCTTTTTCTAATTACTGTACTCACTTGGTCATCCATTTCCTGCTCACGAGTGGTCAACTCAAATTTTGCACGTTGTTCATAAATAGCAACACGTTCCTTATCGGCATTTAGTTCAGAAATTAAGGAATTATCAGGAGCACATGCAGTGTATTCATCAAAGACATAGTCATTGTTGACTGCAGAAGATGCATCACTTGGTACAACTTCACTTTCACTTTGTTTCACGTATTGATCGTATGGGACAATATTGTTATTACCCATATTTTCAACATTTGATTCAATAGTTTCAGTTGGTTGTACTTTGTCATGCATCTGTTGCACATCAGCATCATCGTATAGTTTTAATACCTCTGAGATGAGTTTGTCCTTGGATGGGCCAGCTTGTGGTGAAGAAGAGACCTTGGGAGAGACCATTGGAGAAATGCTAGCCATAAAAATTGTGTGTGCAGTAGGTCCATCATCTACATCAGAGTCGTATGCATCACAGTCAGCGACTTGAAAGGCATTCTGATGATTGTGACCTATCTCCTGAATAGGCTGCTCATCCACATCTGCATCATAGGTCTTGGCATTGCCCTCAGCAAGAAACAGCAATTCCTCTTCATTCAAAGCAGCCCCATTGTCCTGAGCTTGTGCCAGCAGCATCTTATCTCTGAAGTAATCAGCATTCTGTGGACGCTTTGGAGATGTGCAATTCCTTGCAATGTGTCCCTCACCACCACAATTATAGCATTTGATCGGCTTGGCTTGACCTTGGTTACCATTCCTTCCTCGATTCTGATTGCCCACATAACCTCTACCAGCACCACCTCTTCCCTGATCATAATGTCTTTCCTGAACTGGTTGCACCACGATCCTTCCATCTTTAACAGTAGCTTGATTGTGTGGGTTAGATGCTGTTCTGAGGTTGTTGTTGGTTTGTGGGTGAGAATTCATGTTTTGGCTAATCAGAAGAGCTAGTTGATTAATGAAGTTTCCCACGTGTGCATCAGCATCAGCTTGTTTGTACATAGGATCAGGAATGAGTTTGTGATTACCATTACCCAAGGGTATGACTTGTGAAGCTTTGGTTGTGATTCCGATGTTTGAGTAGAAGGCAGTTGAATCATTAGACGAGCTTGTCTCTCCCGGGTTGGTTTTGAACTGATTGAGAATCAATTTTTCAAACATAGCATGTCTCTCATTCTGAAGGAGGAAGGCATAGAGTTGCTCATAGTTTGTGTTCTTCAATCCTTTAGTAAGCTTCACAGCGGTAACAAACTTGTGCCATTCGGGATTAATGTTGTTCACAAATTTTGAGTTCAACTGAATGTTAGGCATAGTCATTCTGATGTTCCTCATGTCATTAACTAACTTATGAAATCTCACATAGTACTCATAGACATTCTCATCTGGTTTCATCTTGAAGTGCTCAAATTCGTCATAGAGTTGGGATTCTCTGTCTTCCATAGTTAATTCTGAACCTGAGAGAAGCATCTTAACATTATCCCAAACTGCCTTAGCATCAGTGTTATGATTGATCAGCTTGTAGATGTCTTTAGGAAGACCTTGAAGAACAATGTTTGAAGCCCTGATATCTGCATCAAATCTCTTTTTATCCTTATCATCAAGCTCATCATACATCTTAGGTCTGTCCATTCCGTAAACAGGAGTACCATCTTCATTAGTATCAAGTATGTCTCTAGTCGTCTCAACTCGATATGGTCCTTCATCAATGGATTTGAGGATGTTGACACCATTTTCCTTTCCAAGGCAATACAGTCTGATTCGTTGAGCCCAAGAATCGTAGTCAGTTCTGTCAAGCATGGGTGGACGAGTATCTGAGCTAGCAGCTTGAACATCCTCGGCAACAGTGGAGATGACAGTAGTAACGTTGGTAGACATGTTAACAGATTATACGGGATTTTATAACTCTATGATTAAACCGGGAAATAGATTCTTTCACGGGATTTTACTAAATCAAACCGTAAACAATCACTCAAGTCGCTAGAAGATAATGCACTAAGTCGCTAACACTTAATTCGCTACACCACTAAGTCGCTAGAGTCCCAAGTCGCTACACAAATGCAAGTCGCTAAGTAGTAACTCGCTAACACTCAAGTCGCTAGCAAAATTTCGGCAGCAATTCGCTACTCAAGTCGCTAACGATGCAAGTCGCTAAAGAGCAACTCGCTACAGACCAAGTCGCTACCACCAAGTCACTACCCGTAGTGGAGAGTCCACTACTTGTACTGTAAATCGCTAGATGTAACTCGCTAGGTCTGAAACTGTAACTCGCTATAAATTAGTGAAGCAAGTCGCTACGAAGAAAATTATCCGTGAACTAAGTCGCTAGCATGAAAAACCATATAAACATCACTTTTCAATCCAAAAACAACCCAACCAAGATGATTCAAGCTTACCAAATGAAAACCTAAACACTTGTGATGATTCTAAACATAAAAGTACTAACAAAATTCAAACTTTAACACAAGAAATCAACCAAATGATGCAAAAACCACTAAACTTTTTCAAACTCAAAAACCACCTAAAAACCACTAGAAATCCAAAGATGTGCAAGATATGATCTAACCATGGCTCTTGATACCAATTGTAAGATATAACTTTTCACATACACATCAAACCATAACACAAAGTGGCGAATAAGTGGAGTTCTAGAGAGAGAAAGTTAGAGGTTTAGGGAACTTAGTGAGAGAAAGTGAAAGATATTATTATGAGCTCCAACTCTCTACCATGGGAGGTAGAGAGTATTTATAGTCTTACATAAATCGCCACACATCGGGCTGTGGATCAGGCATACAGTGGGTAAAGACCCGTCCGTCCTCCACGGTGTTACTTAACTACATACTACTTAACTTAAAAGAACTACGACTACGAGCTTTCTAACGATTACATATACTTGAGGTGACCGACTCTTTAATACCTGGAATTTCTAATTCCTAACAGGATCTAATGCAGTTTATTATGTTAGTCAGTTAGATTTTTGAATCTCCTCAATACACACACTGTACTCAAGTTTTTTCAATATATAAACACTTCGACTGACAACCGTTAGAATTTAACGATAAACATTTGGCTTAAAAGAAGATGACAGAACAAAATTTATAATTCAAAGGTACTTTGAGCCAACGACTCAACATCAAAATATCAACAAATATAATGATGAAGTCATAAAACTACATAGATAATGTGCTATACTTATTGTCAACATTATTGTTGATTGATGAGTGTCTAAATACTCATCATTTTTATACTGTTTAGAATGCCAAAAACATTTGAAAACACTCAAAAATGCATCAAAATGATGAAAATATCACAAACAAGTGTTTTATGTGTTTTAAATGCAAAAATATCAAAATCTGATGAAAAACGTATCAAGTTTGCATAATTGGCAGTTTTAGTCCCCCAAGTTTCAAAAGTTGTCAAAAACAGTCCCTGGTAAATCAAAATAAAGAAAAATATCATTTTAAGTCCTTAGGGATTCATAAAGTTGTCAAAACAAGTCCTTGAAATTTAAAATTACAAAATTACAACTTTAGTCCCTCAAGTTTTGAAAATGTCAAATAAGGTCCTTGGATATTTAAAAATGGAATTTTATGCATATTGGTCCTTGTACTATTCACATTTGGCAGTTTTGGTCCTTGTGATAACTTTGGAGAAATTACAGGTTTGGTCCCTCAAGTTTGGCAGAATTACATCTTTAGTCCTTATATTAAAACAAGCCAATTGGACCCCTTTTGTGTATTTAGACCCCAGCCAAAACCAAAAGAACCCCCTGTCAAACACCTTGACCCCCCCATTGTGAACCCCCCTTATTACTATCTACGGTCAAAAAGTCAAAAACGCGCCCAAACAGCGTTTACTGTACATCTCCCTCACCAACACTGAAATTCCAAAACCAGTAATGGTTTTCTCCACTTTTTCAACACTCCACCTGCCTTCCCAGCTGTATACCAACCCCATTCCACCTCTACAATCATCCAAGAAGCTTTAATTAGCCAAACCTGCTCAAAGACTATTTTGGCGCCAAAAATCCAAATGGACGTATATGATTACTTTGATCAATCCAATGGTTGGATTGAGGTGGGATTTGCTCAGAGATGTCGACAAAGCAGAAAAAGATGATTATAAAGGAGAGAGGAAGCAATGTGATAACTATCTAATATAATTTTATATAGTTTATGTCGTTTAACTTAATTTTGAATTTCCAGTGTATTTCTTAGCTTTAAAGTACTGTTTTTCTCATGTTCAGTGTATTATACAACTTTTGAAATAAGTAATTTCAGTGTTTAAGTTCCAAATTCAGTTTATGCATTTTCAAAGTTCAAAATCTCATGTTAATTAAATGTTGTTGTTAGTTGTTGTTTTGGACTGAAATAGATCACATAAGCTCCTAGATAGCTTATTAAAGCTATTAGAAACTTTAAAAATCAGTTTAGAAGCAAAAATACAAAAATACCAAAAATACCAAGAAAATAGTGAGAAAATAAAAAATCAATAGAGAAGGTACAAGAAGACTGGTGAAGAGCTGATTTTGGATTGCTTATTGGTTTAGAGCTTCTTGGGAAGCCATAGGAGTGATCTCAGTCCTTGGTTCTTTGTTTTGTGCATTAACTCATTTTGTAAGCCATTTCCTTATATTTTGCATTTCTTAGTTCAAGTGTTTAAATAGTGTTAATTCTAGTTCAAACCTGTTTTATTACAGTTAATATCAGTTAATAAGTAGATTTATTAGTTTAAAAACTTGTTTTAATACTATAATCTTCAAAACAGTTAAGTTAAAAGGTGTTTGGATTTGCATTGATTACTGTTTTAGAGAGTATTTAAGTTGTTGCTTGTTATTGTTTTGAGTTACTTAAGTGCCATATAGATCATACAAACAAAGAAAATCAGTCCTTATTTGGTAGAAAGTCAAAACTACTTTCAATCTCACCTTAGAAGTTCACTGTTAGGATTAAAAGAGTAAAAATCATCAAAGTAGCTTAGAACTCAGTACCTTAGCTTAATTTCATCTTTTCCTAGCTTATTACAACTTAATCAGTTGGTATAATCAATCCTAAGTTCACTTTAGTCAACCTATTTATTTTTTTATAAAAAGTCAAAATTTCCATTTGGTCGATTTTGAATAAAATGAATAATTTTATATAGGATTCAATATTAAGATTTAGCTTAAATCCTTTTGGGATATTAAAATTTAGCTGCTTAAATAAATTAGAAAAATATTAGTTTACCTTTTCTTAGCTTATAAAGTGCTTATTTCTCAGTTTCTTTTAAGTCCTTTTTCAAAAACATGCTCTGTGCACCAGTGTTGATAGCCTATTTCACAAGCTCTCAGAGAGCTTATTAGTGACCCCTAGCTTATGTACCTTAGTTTTTTGAGAAGCTCACCTAGCTGACTCAAGGTTACAAGTGCTTATTTTCCATTTTTAGCTTATTTACCTAGCCTGCTAGTAGCTTTTAATTCTGTCCATTTTGTTTAAGTATACCAATAAGTCAGTGTTCACAAGTTTTTCAAAAGCTTCTCACAAGCTCACTAGTGTAATCCAAATCTTGAAAATTAGCTTTTTGATAGCTCAGTTGGTCAACTTGTTAGTTCCATTGCTTATTTTCATTTCCAAGCTTATTACATAAGCATAAATTAGCCTCCAAAGTTGTCCCAAAACCTGTTTGGGTAGTCTAGAAAACTGGATTGCTTATTTGGTTCATGTGGCTTATTTAGTGCTTATTTCTAAGTTACTTTACTTATTCAGTTGTTAAATTAGCTTATTAACAGATATATAGCTTATTTCCAGTCTAACTTAGCTTATTTATTAGCTTATAAGTCACTTAGCTAAATCCTAGTGCTTATTCCATTTTTGTTCACTGTTAAGGAAAATAAGCTCAATCAGTGCTTATTTCTAAGTTTTTGTGCTTGTTCAGTTGTAATTCTAGCTTATTATCAGTATTTAGCTTATTTTCATTTTGCTTATTAAGTAGCTTATAAGCCATTTGGCTTTAATTTTGTGCTTATTTCCATATTTTTGCCCACTGTTGAGATTCTCAGCTTATTCTGAGCTTATTAGCAGTTTTCAATAAAAGTTGTAGTTATAAAAAGTGCTTATTTTAAGTAGCTTAATAAGTTTGTAAAATAAAAATCAAAAAAATAAAAAGTTAGCAAAAAGCAGTTGCTGGGATTCGAACCCTGGCCACCCAGCTCACCACACACACACACTACCACTCGCCCTTAGGTCTTTTTCTGTTTGGGTTATTATACAACAAAGTCACTAAAGTTTGCGGGAAATTTGTCCTAAGTCACTAAAGTTTAAAAGTTGTCATTCAGGTTACTCAACGTTAAAAAGCAAACAAATCTATAATTTTAGCAATTTTTACGTTTATTTTTTTGATATGTTAAGTAATGTAAATGTCATCTCTTTACAAGTTCAGTAACTCTTTACAAGTTCAGTAACTTGGATGACAACTTTCATAAGTTTAGTAACCTGGATGACAACTTTCATAAGTTGAGTAACCTGAATGACAACTTTTAAACTTTAGTGACTTAGGACAAATTTCCCGCAAACTTTAGTGACATTTTTGTATAATAACCCTTTCTGTTTTTCTTTGCATAGTTTAATACATAACCCTTGTTTTCCATTTAAGCTTATACGAGCTTATTAGCTTATTTTCGGCTTATTTAATCTAGCTTTTTCAACTTTTGTATTTTTCTTAACTTTGTATTAGTATAAAGTAATTTATAAAAAAGTTTCAGATTTTTCCGAATAGTTTTAATATTTTTAAATATTTAATTAGTGTAAAATCGTATTTAATTCATAATAAAAAATATAAAAGTCTAAAAAATATAAATCTTTTTTCTAAAATTTTCTTTTGTCATATATTAAGTAAGAAAATTGTTTTTACACTTGTAGGACTTTTATTTCACAAATTTTACGTTTTTGCTTGCGCACTCGCGTAATTTTTATACTTAACGTACGTTTTCATTTTAAGTCACGTTTTTAGATAATTTAAGTTTACGTTTTAGTTAAAATAGTTTATTTAAGTTATTTTATTTTATAAATCACAAAAACAACATTGTAAAAATAGTGATAGCGTTTATTTAATATATTTTAACTTTTTAATTTCCTTTAATTTGCATTTAAGCCCCTGTAATTTACAAAACTTTTCTTTAGGTATAATTATTCATCAAAATCCTTACTGATCACTATCCTTAGTGATTATTCGACATCTGTCTGTGTTAAACACCATTCATCCTCCGTGGGACTTAACGACCCAGGAATCCACTATATTCCTCTGATCTTAATTGCATTTGGTTCTGAGCTGTTTTAAGTTTATTACGGTTGACCATTCACAAGTGGTCAGCTTGTGTGATTAAACTTGACTGTTTGGAAGCGAATCAAATTTTGGCGCCGCTGCCGGGGAGGCTGTAAGCGTGTTTTAAGCAGTTTTTTAGACCCGTACTTGCACATATACCATCGTTTGTAAACAGTTTTTTGTAAAGTTAATATAAATCAAAAAGTTCATTAACACTTTTCCTAAAGTGTTAAAAACACCAAAAACAATATAAAACAACAAAAATAATCGTAACGTTTTCTAGCTTGTGTTTCCTTTAAGGTGATTCTTAAAGAGATACGATTTGGTTAAACGAGACGATTCCAAAAATATTGTCCAAAAGTTTTTAAACCATTAGCACATATCCATACCTACGTCTTTTCAGTGGTACTTAATTTATACATAAAAATCAAGCACCGCAAATCAAGGCAGTACACCTACTAACTGGGGGTGTGACCATAATAAGTTCCCGAACAACAGATTTAAAACTTGCCTTTGTGTCCTTGTGATTTGGTGTACCTTTTTCAAAGAAGCCATTTCATTTGTGATTATTGGTTAAGTTCACTTGTCGTTTTGCCTCGCATTTGTTTTGAAAACTGATTTGTATACTTAGTGCATGCGCACTCGTTCTTCCAGTTCTACAAGTCCACTTTCTGAGCTTGCAAATATTCCTCGTAGACGTAGAGGACGTTCTGCTCCTTCAGCCGTGACTGAGGAACGTCTATCACCACCACCCCCTGTCGAAATGGCAGAAGATAAGCCTATGAATGAGCTTCTCCAAGCACCCATCGAGGGTACGGAGATGCCATTATTGTCCCAGCCATCGTGGCTGATACCTTTGAGCTCAAAACCGGGTTGCTTAATCTTGTAACCCAAAGCCAATTTTATGGTTTTGAGCGGGATGATCCTCATGCACACATTCGATGGTTTAACAAGATTGCATCTACCATCAAATACAAGAATGTCCCACATGAAGCAATCAAGCTTCTTCTGTTCCCATTTTCTCTAGAGGGACAAGCCCGAAATTGGCTTGAGAAACAACCCCCTCGTTCCATTGAGACATGGGAAGATCTAGTCACCAAGTTTGTTAACGAATTCTATCCTCCATCCCGAACTACAAGTCTTAAGAATGAGATAATGAAATTTTCTCAAAGATTTGATGAATCATTCGGGGAGGCATGGGATCGTTACAAAGAGTTGCTCCGCAAGTGTCCGCATCATGGTTTTACCGAGTTAATGCAAATGGATACTTTCTACAATGGTCTGAGACAAGCTGACCAAGACTCTCTAAATGCCTCCGCGGGAGGTAATTTCCTGAGCAAGACCACAAAAGAAGCCTTACAAATCATTGAAAACAAGTCCCAGGTCCGCCCTTTCCGCACAAAGACATATCAGACTCAGTCTAATGCTGGACCTTCTACTTCATCTCCCGTAAGTACATCTAGCACTGATGCTAAGATTGACAAACTCACGGATATTGTTCAGGCTTTGGTTCTTGCTAACCAAAAGAAAGTCACTTTCACTCAGACACCATCACATGGTGAAGTGAAGAAAGTTGAAGTTTGTGTTACTTGTGGTGGTCCTAATGCATACTACAACTGTACTGCCACCGATGGTAGTCCGTTTGAAGCCAATGCTATAGCCGGTACTTCAAATCAAGGAGGTAATCAATACCGTCCTCAGAATGATCCAAACTACCGTGCTAACACTTATCAGGCACCACCCGGTTTTAACCAGAATCCTAACATACAGAACCGGAATCAAAACCAACCTAGAATGAACCAAGGTTATCAAAACCAAGGTAATTTCTATCCTGGACCCAATCAAGGTTTCCAACATCAAGGAAACCTTAATCAAAACAATTTCAATCGAGGGAATCAATTTCAGGGAAATGTGAATCCTAATCAAGGGAATTTTCAACAACAAGGTCATAATCAAAACATCCGACCTCAGAATTTCCCTCCACATCCTCCAGTACCATCATCTGATGAGTTATTGAAGCAGTTCATGAAATCCCAAGATGAAATGAACAGGTTGTTGGTCAGTCAGATCGCTGATCTCAAGAAGTCTTTAAATGATCAACCCTCGGGCTCAGGAAAACTTCCGAGCAACACGATCGCTAACCCGAGGGGCGATGCAAAGGCGATCACAACCAGAAGTGGTGTTTCATACAATGGACCCGCTATTCCTACTACCTCTTCTTCTTCTCTCCCGAAGGTAGTGGAAAGTGAACCTGAGGCAACAAAGGACAAGGAACTTCCTAATAATAATGGAGGTACCAACAATGTCCATCCTCAAGTTGTCCAGAAACCCAAATCCAATCCAGGAGTTGTTTTTGAACCACCTATAGCTCCCGTTGAAAATACCAAATCCAAATCTTCTATTCCTTACCCATCACGTTTGAATGAGCAAAAGCTCCGTGAAAAAGCCAGTCATCAAATGGACAATTTTTTTCAAATTTTCCAAGAACTACATTTTGACATAAGCTTTGCGGATGCTATCATGTTGATGCCCAAGTTTGCATCAACTCTCAAACACATGTTAAGCAACAAGGAAAAGCTATTTGAAATGGCTAAGACTCCTCTTAACGAGAACTGCTCAGCAGTTATCCTGAAGAAGCTTCCAGAAAAGCTTGGAGATCCTGGAAAATTTCTCTTACCTTGTGTATTTCCAGGAATGGTTGAATGCTTTGCCTTAGCAGATCTTGGTGCAAGCATCAATCTTATGCCTTATTCAGTATGGAAGAAACTTTCTCTTCCGGAACTTACTCCTACATGCATGACTCTCGAGCTTGCAGATCGTACAATATCTCGTCCTCTTGGCATTGCCGAGGACGTGTTTGTGAAAGTAGGAAAGTTCCATTTTCCAGCTGACTTCGTGGTTGTTGATTTTGATGCCGATCATCGGGTTCCTCTCATTGTTGGTCGAGGATTCCTGAGAATAGGCCGTGCTCTCATTGATGTATTTGAGCAAGAAATCACATTACGTGTTGGTAATGAAGCTGTCACCTTTAACCTTGATCAAACTTCGAGGTACTCCGCAAACTATGATTCTGAGTCGGTTAACCGAATAGATATCATTGATGTTGCTTCTGAAGAGTACTCTCAAGAAGTTCTTGGTTATGATCATAATTCTTCGAGTGATAATCTCACTCATTCATCTCAACCCATCATTGCCAATTCTACTCCTTCTCTCACTCCTTTTGAGGAAAGTGACTTCATCTTGGAAGAGATTGAAGCTTACTTGTCTAGTGATTCTGTTCCATGGGAAATTGATCACGCTCCCATCGACATCGAGGGGGACATACTTCTCATTGAGAAGTTGCTTAATGATGATCCATCATCACTCCCTCCCGTCGAACTTCATAACAAGGAAGTCAAGTCAGTTGAGAAAACTGAAGAATTTCCTGAAGTCGAACTTAAGGACTTACCACCTCATCTCGAGTATGCATTTCTTGAAGGTGATGATAAATTACCAGTCATTATTGCTCGAGATTTGAGTAAAGATGAAAAAGCTGCTCTCATAAAGGTCTTAAAGTCACACAAGCAAGCAATTGCTTGGAAACTCTCCGACATTAAGGGTATCAACCCTGAATTTTGTACTCATAAAATCTTGATGGAGGATGACTTCAAACCAGCAGTTCAACATCAGAGAAGAGTGAATCCAAAAATCTATGATGTTATCAAACAGGAGGTTATCAAACTTCTTGATGCAGGATTGATTTACCCGATCTCAGATAGTCCTTGGGTTAGCCCAATTCATTGTGTTCCTAAAAAGGGTGGCATAACTGTTGTCACAAATGAAGAAAACGAGTTAATTCCAACTCGGCTGGTTACGGGATGGCGTGTTTGCATTGACTATCGTAAGTTGAATGACGCTACCCGTAAAGACCATTTTCCTCTACCCTTCATGGACCAAATGCTTGAGAGATTAGCAGGGAACGAATACTATTGTTTCCTTGATGGTTTCTCGGGGTACTTTCAGATCCCCATTGATCCAAAGGATCAAGAAAAGACCACATTCACCTGCCCATACGAAACTTTTGCCTACAGACGTATGCCTTTTGGCTTATGTAACGCTCCTGGCACGTTCCAACGATGTATGATGGCCATATTCCACGATATGATCGGGGAAACAATGGAGGTGTTTATGGATGATTTCTCGGTCATTGGGGATTCATTTCAAACATGTCTCTCCTATTTAGATAAAATGCTCAAACGGTGTGAAGACACCAATCTTTGTCTAAATTGGGAGAAGAGCCACTTTATGGTCAAAGAAGGCATAGTCCTTGGCCATAAGATTTCAAAAAACGGGATTGAGGTTGATAGAGCAAAAGTCGATGTTATTGCTAAATTGCCTCATCCTACTACCGTCAAAGGTATTAGGAGTTTTTTAGGTCATGCCGGTTTCTATCGCAGATTCATACAAGATTTTTCTAAAATCGCCCGGCCTATGACTCATCTTCTTGAAAAAGATGCTCCTTTTATCTTCTCACCCGAGTGCATCAAAGCTTTTGAAACATTAAAGAAAAAGCTTACTGAAGCACCCATTCTCGTTGCTCCCGACTGGGACTTGCCTTTTGAGCTCATGTGCGATGCAAGTGATTTTGCTATCGGTGCAGTCTTAGGGCAACGTAGAGCTAAGCATTTTCAGCCTATCCACTACGCAAGTAAGACTATGACTGAAGCTCAAACTCATTACACCACCACGGAAAAAGAGCTATTAGCCGTGGTGTATGCATTTGAGAAGTTTCGGCCATACTTAATCTTGGCCAAATGCGTGGTGTATACGGATCACTCGGCTCTCAAATATCTCTTTGCAAAACAAGATGCAAAGCCGAGATTGCTCCGTTGGGTTCTCCTCCTACAGGAATTTGATATCATTATACGTGATAAAAAAGGAGCTGAGAACCTGGCTGCTGATCATCTGTCCCGATTAGAGAACCCTCACCAAGATGTTTTCGAGAAAAAGGAAATAAATGAAACATTTCCTCTCGAGACACTCAATGCGGTTTCTTTTCGTGGAAACTCTTCTACCCCATGGTTTGCTGATTTCGCAAATTACCATGCGGGTAACTTCATAGTGAAAGGGATGTCGACCCAACAGAAGAATAAATTCTTCAAGGATGTTAAACATTACTTCTGGGACGACCCCTACTTATTCAAAATCTGTGCGGATCAAGTCATCCGACGGTGTGTTTATGGACAAGAAGCTCTTGACATTCTCAAAGCTTGCCATGCTGGACCCACTGGGGGACATCATAGTCCAAACTACACCGCCAAAAAGGTGTTTGATTCCGGGTTTTATTGGCCCACTATTTACAAGGATGCCCATGAATTTGTCAAAGCCTGTGACGCTTGTCAACGTCATGGAAATATATCTCAAAGAAATGAAATGCCGCAAAACGCCATTCAAGTGTGTGAGATATTTGACATCTGGGGTATTGATTTTATGGGGCCATTTCCATCTTCTCGAGGTAACAAATACATACTCGTGGCTGTTGACTATTTGTCAAAATGGGTTGAAGCGAAAGCTTTACCTACCAATGATGCCCGAGTAGTTGTGAAATTTTTGAAATCTCTTTTTGCTAGGTTTGGAACTCCACGTGCTATAATCAGTGATCGTGGTACACATTTCTGCAATGACCAATTTGATCGTGTCATGCGAAAGTATGGTGTTACCCACCGTCTCTCTACTGCATACCACCCACAAACAAGTGGGCAAGTGGAAGTCTCCAACCGTGGTATTAAAAGAATTCTAGAAAGGACAGTAGGCGAAAATCGTGCATCCTGGTCGGATAAACTGGATGACGCACTCTGGGCCTTCCGTACAGCTTACAAAACACCAATTGGGTGTACTCCATACAAGCTAGTGTACGGAAAGGCATGTCATCTTCTGATTGAACTAGAGCACAAAGCCTACTGGGCCTTGAAGCATGCAAACTTCGATATTCAGACAGCTGGTGATCACAGAAAAGTTCAAATGAATGAACTAAATGAACTCCGTGATCAAGCATACGAGAACTCTTTGATCTACAAAAAAAAGACAAAGAAGATTCATGACTCTAAAATCAAGAACCGCGTTTTCAACGTTGGTGATCGAGTCCTTCTTTTCAATTCAAGATTGAAGATTTTCTCGGGGAAGCTTAAGTCCCGTTGGTCTGGTCCATTTACTATCACTAAGGTTTATCCTTATGGTACCATTGAGTTATCTCAACCCGATGGTCCAAATTTTAAAGTGAATGGTCATCGATTAAAGCACTACTTTGGAGAGGACATTCCACTCGTGGTTGTCCCGGATCTACAAACTTTCCCCATGAACCAATGAATGCGGGGATCGAGTCAAGCTAGTGACTCGGGAATCAAAAACAGTAGCACACACCATATGGGTTTTCACCCATGTTTCTGTCTTCTTACCCTATTCTACCACCCTAGTGTGGGGGAGTTGCCCCCCCGCTATTGTATATAAGTTTAGTTCTCTAAAAAAAAAAAAAAAAAAAATGTGTATATATCAAAAATAAAATAATGGCCGTAGTATTTCCCTTTTATGTTCTATGTTTCGGCATAACCGCCGGTACTTTGAATATTGAGGGAAATATTCATTTCTAAGTGTGGGGGGGAATTCTCACGAATTTTATCATGTAATTATACCACCCAATTCCCCCGTTTTTGGCCAAAATTTTTTTTGGAGTAAGTGTTTTTCACTTACTCAGCAAATGGTAATCAGTCCGCCATGTCTAACCCACATAAGGATTGGCTAATCCAGGACCAAACGGCTCTTGGTAAAGATATCTCAAATCCGTTTATGGCTTGCAATTTGCCCAAAATTGTATGGTGTTCAGCTCGCCATATCTTTAATTAGTGAAAAGTTGGCTAGCCCGCAAGTTTATGGCTTGTGGTAAAGGCAGTTGGAAAACCATAATTGGTAATCGACTCACCAAAGATAATATTGATCATTCATCTAAGAGTTGGCTAGTCCAGAAGCAAACGACTACTGGTAAAGACAAATCAAATCCGTTTACAGCTTATGATTTGCTCAAAATCATTTGGTTATCATTGTACCAAGGTTCTTACTTGAA
>BPTQ01000007.1:182439177-182632052 GCA_019973895.1 Chrysanthemum seticuspe | reverse complement strand
CCCCGTTTTTGGCCAAATTTTTTTTTGGAGTAAGTGTTTTTCACTTACTCAGCAAATGGTAATCAGTCCGCCATGTCTAACCCACATAAGGATTGGCTAATCCAGGAGCAAACGGCTCTTGGTAAAGATATCTCAAATCCGTTTATGGCTTGCAATTTGCCCAAAATTGTATGGTGTTCAGCTCACCGTATCTTTAAACTAGTGAAAAGTTGGCTAGCCCGCAAGTTTATGGCTTGTGGTAAAGGCAGTTGGAAATCCATAATTGGTAATCGGCTCACCAAAGATAATATTGATAATTTATCTAAGAGTTGGCTAGTCCAGAAGCAAACGGCTTCTGGTAAAGACAAATCAAATCCGTTTACAGCTAATGATTTGCTCAAAATCATTTGGTTATCATTGTACCAAAGTTCTTACTTGAACTAAAACAATTGGCTACTCCAGAATTAATGGCTTTTGGTAAAGAGATGAAATCCATTAATTTTTCTCAAAACATTGCTAGGGACTAGCAATATCTTAGTGTGGGGGATTGATGAGTGTCTAAATACTCATCATTTTTATACTGTTTAGAATGCCAAAAACATCTGAAAACACTAAAAAATGCATCAAAATGATGAAAATATCACAAACAAGTGTTTTATGTGTTTTAAATGCAAAAATATCAAAATCTGGTGAAAAACGTATCAAGTTTGCATAATTGGGAGTTTTAGTCCCCCAAGTTTCAAAAGTTGTCAAAAACAGTCCCTGGTAAATCAAAATAAAGAAAAATATCATTTTAAGTCCTTAGGGATTCATAAAGTTGTCAAAACAAGTCCTTGAAATTTAAAATTACAAAATTACAACTTTAGTCCCTCAAGTTTTGAAAATGTCAAATAAGGTCCTTGGATATTTAAAAATGGAATTTTATGCATATTGGTCCTTGTACTATTCACATTTGGAAGTTTTGGTCCTTGTGATAACTTTGGAGAAATTACAGGTTTGGTCCCTCAAGTTTGGCAGAATTACATCTTTAGTCCTTATATTAAAACAAGCCAATTGGACCCCTTTTGTGTATTTAGAACCCAGCCAAAACCAAAAGAACCCCCTGTCAAACACCTTGACCCCCCCATTGTGAACCCCCCTTATTAATATCTACGGTCAAAAAGTCAAAAACGCGCCCAAACAACGTTTACTGTACATCTCCCTCACCAACACTGAAATTCCAAAACCAGTAATGGTTTTCTCCACTTTTTCAACACTCCACCTGTCTTCCCAGCTGTATACCAACCCCATTCCACCTCTACAATCATCCAAGAAGCTTTAATTAGCCAAACCTGCTCAAAGACTATTTTGGCACCAAAAATCCAAATGGACGTATATGATTACTTTGATCAATCCAATGGTTGGATTGAGGTGGGATTTGCTCAGAGATGTCGACAAAGCAGAAAAAGATGATTATAAAGGAGAGAGGAAGCAATGTGATAACTATCTAGTATAATTTTATATAGTTTATGTCGTTTAACTTAATTTTGAATTTCCAGTGTATTTCTTAGCTTTAAAGTACTGTTTTTCTCATGTTTAGTGTATTATACAACTTTTGAAATAAGTAATTTCAGTGTTTAAGTTCCAAATTCAGTTTATGCATTTTCAAAGTTCAAAATCTCATGTTAATTAAATGTTGTTGTTAGTTGTTGTTTTGGACTGAAATAGATCACATAAGCTCCTAGATAGCTTATTAAAGCTATTAGAAACTTTAAAAATCAGTTTAGAAGCAAAAATACAAAAATACCAAAAATACCAAGAAAATAGTGAGAAAATAAAAAATCAATGGAGAAGGTACAAGAAGACTGGTGAAGAGCTGATTTTGGATTGCTTATTGGTTTAGAGCTTCTTGGGAAGCCATAGGAGTGATCTCAGTCCTTGGTTCTTTGTTTTGTGCATTAACTCATTTTGTAAGCCATTTCCTTATATTTTGCATTTCTTAGTTCAAGTGTTTAAATAGTGTTAATTCTAGTTCAAACCTGTTTTATTACAGTTAATATCAGTTAATAAGTAGATTTATTAGTTTAAAAACTTGTTTTAATACTATAATCTTCAAAACAGTTAAGTTAAAAGGTGTTTGGATTTGCATTGATTACTGTTTTAGAGAGTATTTAAGTTGTTGCTTGTTATTGTTTTGAGTTACTTAAGTGCCATATAGATCATACAAACAAAGAAAATCAGTCCTTATTTGGTAGAAAGTCAAAACTACTTTCAATCTCACCTTAGAAGTTCACTGTTAGGATTAAAAGAGTAAAAATCATCAAAGTAGCTTAGAACTCAGTACCTTAGCTTAATTTCATCTTTTCCTAGCTTATTACAACTTAATCAGTTAGTATAATCAATCCTAAGTTCACTTTAGTCAACCTATTTGTTTTTTATAAAAAGTCAAAATTTCCATTTGGTCGATTTTGAATAAAATGAATAATTTTATATAGGATTCAATATTAAGATTTAGCTTAAATCCTTTTGGGATATTAAAATTTAGCTGCTTAAATAAATTAGAAAAATATTAGTTTACCTTTTCTTAGCTTATAAAGTGCTTATTTCTCAGTTTCTTTTAAGTCCTTTTTCAAAAACATGCTCTGTGCACCAGTGTTGATAGCCTATTTCACAAGCTCTCAGAGAGCTTATTAGTAACCCCTAGCTTATGTACCTTAGTTTTTTGAGAAGCTCACCTAGCTGACTCAAGGTTACAAGTGCTTATTTTCCATTTTTAGCTTATTTACCTAGCCTGCTAGTAGCTTTTAATTCTGTCCATTTTGTTTAAGTATACCAATAAGTCAGTGTTCACAAGTTTTTCAAAAGCTTCTCACAAGCTCACTAGTGTAATCCAAATCTTGAAAATTAGCTTTTTGATAGCTCAGTTGGTCAACTTGTTAGTTCCATTGCTTATTTTCATTTCCAAGCTTATTACATAAGCATAAATTAGCCTCCAAAGTTGTCCCAAAACCTGTTTGGGTAGTCTAGATAACTGGATTGCTTATTTGGTTCATGTGGCTTATTTAGTGCTTATTTCTAAGTTACTTTACTTATTCAGTTGTTAAATTAGCTTATTAACAGATATATAGCTTATTTCCAGTCTAACTTAGCTTATTTATTAGCTTATAAGTCACTTAGCTAAATCCTAGTGCTTATTCCATTTTTGTTCACTGTTAAGGAAAATAAGCTCAATCAGTGCTTATTTCTAAGTTTTTGTGCTTGTTCAGTTGTAATTCTAGCTTATTATCAGTATTTAGCTTATTTTCATTTTGCTTATTAAGTAGCTTATAAGCCATTTGGCTTTAATTTTGTGCTTATTTCCATATTTTTGCCCACTGTTGAGATTCTCAGCTTATTCTGAGCTTATTAGCAGTTTTCAATAAAAGTTGTAGTTATAAAAAGTGCTTATTTTAAGTAGCTTAATAAGTTTGTAAAATAAAAATCAAAAAAATAAAAAGTTAGCAAAAAGCAGTTGCTGGGATTCGAACCCTGGCCACCCAGCTCACCACACACACACACTACCACTCGCCCTTGGGTCTTTTTCTGTTTTTCTTTGCATAGTTTAATACATAACCCTTGTTTTCCATTTAAGCTTATACGAGCTTATTAGCTTATTTTCGGCTTATTTAATCTAGCTTTTTCAACTTTTGTATTTTTCTTAACTTTGTATTAGTATAAAGTAATTTATAAAAAAGTTTCAGATTTTTCCGAATAGTTTTAATATTTTTAAATATTTAATTAGTGTAAAATCGTATTTAATTCATAATAAAAAATATAAAAGTCTAAAAAATATAAATCTTTTTTCTAAAATTTTCTTTTGTCATATATTAAGTAAGAAAATTGTTTTTACACTTGTAGGACTTTTATTTCACAAATTTTACGTTTTTGCTTGCGCACTCGCGTAATTTTTATACTTAACGTACGTTTTCATTTTAAGTCACGTTTTTAGATAATTTAAGTTTACGTTTTAGTTAAAATAGTTTATTTAAGTTATTTTATTTTATAAATCACAAAAACAACATTGTAAAAATAGTGATAGCGTTTATTTAATATATTTTAACTTTTTAATTTCCTTTAATTTGCATTTAAGCCCCTGTAATTTACAAAACTTTTCTTTAGGTATAATTATTCATCAAAATCCTTACTTATCACTATCCTTAGTGATTATTCGACATCTGTCTGTGTTAAACACCATTCATCCTCCGTGGGACTTAACGACCCAGGAATCCACTATATTCCTCTGATCTTAATTGCATTTGGTTCTGAGCTGTTTTAAATTTATTACGGTTGACCATTCACAAGTGGTCAGCTTGTGTGATTAAACTTGACTGTTTGGAAGGGAATCATTGATAATAAGCAAATTTATAGCGACCATCAAATACAGAACCATATCTTTAGGTAGATATAAATAGGTTGTCTCACAATTGACATATAAATTTACCCAAGCCATTATGATTTCTAGCCGGGGCTGTTAACTGTTCTTACAATATCTGCCCTCTACATGATCAAATTGGGTATCATTTTCATCATGAGAACTGGAAACTCTCTTAACGGTAATTCAAGTCCAAAGAAGACTAACGGGGTGATGGTATGTGAATACCAGCTACAGCAACTCAAGGGAAGTAAATCCATATGTGAAAATATCTAAATTAAAAATTCCAACCGGGTGTAGGATTACGTGATACATCCATGGTTGAAAAGAAGATGCTAGAACTTGAACATGCAATAGTTTCATGGAAGCAATGTTTTTTATGTACTTACTTGTGTCCAGAATCAGCATTCACTTGCCACCAGAATCATATAGTACCGCCATTAAAACCAAACATAACAAACGAAATCCGTAAGCATGATACAAATACAGTACAGTATAAAAGGAATAAAAAAATGGAGAAAGCAGATGACATGCAAACCCTGAACTCCCATCAGCAGAGATTGGCAATAAAAAAGATGTCGTAAATCATTATGTGCCTCTCGCAACGTTTTTACTGCGTGTGAATAGAACCAGCCAAAATTTAACATATGCCACACTACACACGTGAAACTAAATAACTAAGTTAACTAACATATAGAAGAACTGAATGGTGTTAATAATCGGATGGAAACCCTATATAAAAAACCGAATACCATAGCATGTAATTGTGCTTCATGTGGAATCATGTCCTGCAAATTAAAAGAAAATGGGACCAAACATAACAAACGAAATCCATAAGCATGATTCAAATACATTACAGTATAAAAGGAATAAAAAATGGAGAAAGCACAAAAACACAAACCTGCATATAAAAAATGGTGAAGAAAACACAAAAACAAATATAATGAACCTGCATATAATTTTTATGGATCATTAGATGAGATTGTGAGGGAAAAAGGATATTAGGGTTTTTGAGAAAAAAATTTATGAACCGTATATAATTTTTATGTATATGTTTAGTTTAGGGTTACCTAAGTTGTAGGGATTCTCCTACATAGTTGCATAAAATTATAGCCATTTATATATTATAGTATGCAACATAATTATCAAAATAACTTGTAGCCTAAGTGGTAAACACACAAGTTATTAATGCTACTCTTAAAAACAACCCAAGTTCAAGTCTGACCATTGACATTTTTTATAAAAACGAATTTTGCAAAAAAATTATTAAAAATTTATATATAAATTATACATAAAAACCGAAAATAATAGGTGGATTAATAAATTTCTTAGTTGGACCAATAATGCTTATGTGGCATGAAAAATGATTATGTGGCATTGAGGTGGCATTAATGCCAAATGAAATTATTAAAAATTTATATATAAATTATACATAAAAACCGAAAATAATAGGTGGATTAATAAATTGCTTAGTTGGACCAATAATGCTTATGTGGCATGAAAAATGATTATGTGGCATTGAGGTGGCAATGAGGTGGCATTGAGGTGGCATTTATGCCAAATGCCTCCTGTTATATATAATATAGAGATATATATATATATTTCGTCAAATTCCATTATTAATCTCATATCGTTATTTGTTTCGAGTCTACAAGCACGAGTCATAACTTCTCGGCTTTTAATCAATCAATACTCCAAATTATATCAAAGTCCATGTTACGGCTTTGTCGGAGTCAACTATTGACTAAAAAGTCAAAGTGACGCCGACGTAGCTCGAAGTCAACAATATATATATCAAGTCCAAATTTAAAAGTCACAATATCGCAATTCAATCCCAAACAAACTTAAAACAATCTCGCCAACAAATCAATCAACCAAAGGTACTCGAAACCAATGTTATGACCCTAATGGTCATGACACGGTCGCGGTCTAGACCACGTGAACCAAACAAGCTCTAGAAGCTTTTCGGCTCCACGCGTCTCATCCAAACCTCAACTACATCAACCAACAAGTTACTAAATCGACCCGACTCGGACCCATGACCTAAGTGGGTCACGTACACCAACCCATGAGCCACGTACGTGACCATGGTGGTTCGTACGTCCCATGTTCCTCAATCAAACACAACCAAATCAATTCCACAACACCCAAAACCAATCATTCAAGCTCCAAACACTAACCAAACACAAAACCCATCATCTACCTTAACCAAAAATATGCAACAAAACCCTAAATGTACAAACCCATCAAATTAATACACCACACACTTACCAAACACTAATTACTTGTTTATTTAGTCACTAATTAGCTTTAATTTCATGTTCCGCCCAAAAGCCCCAAATTTGTTCATAGGGTCGAAACCCTAATTTCAAAGTCGTGGGTTTTTATCACCCAAACAAGCTCAAAACTTGTTCCATTTACCTTATCTAATCACCAATTGCAAAACCCCTTTGAAACCCTAAAAGTACGAATCTTGATTCAAAGATTTGAAGGTGTTATCGAAGTCCAAATGAAGCGTGTAATATATGGTTGGAAAGAGGAGAAAGAGAGCTTCAAGATGGTGGTGGTGGTGTATGGTGACGCACCGCTGTGTGGCGGTGGTGGCCGGAATATGGTCGGCGGCCACAAGGTGGTGGCTACGGTTTTTAGTGAGAGAAAGGTAGAGAGAGATATGTATTAGTGTGTGTTTTAGAAAGAGAAACAAATGAGGTGAAATGGGGATTGGGTGGGGTATTTATACTAGGCCACTAGGGACCTCAAAATAATTATTTTGGGAGGAGGGGGGCGCCGGTCTCAAGAGAAAAGGGAGGGTCGGAGTTGTAATTTTTCGTAACTATCCCGTTACCCATTCTCGAGCTCACATATTGTCCCCCGAGTGTCCCTCAACGTTTATTCAACTTTCCAACATCGTTATTTACGTTTTTCCACGAGTTTTGACTATTTATTTGTCAATTTTCGAGTTACGGTCTACAAGTTACAATAATTCTTGTTTTAGGCTTTTCTAGTTCCGAATCGAATAGTGCCTACCAAACAGAGTTAAAACTCATACGATAACTCATTTAATAATGAAACAAACCATACAAACCAATAGACGATATAAAATCAAGTCATGGTTTATAAAAATAGTGATAAAGGCAAATCTCAGTTTAGTTTAACGTAATGCGGTTACCTAAACTAAACTTCCTAAATTGCCAGTTGTCACAGCCTCCCAGCCTCAGAAGAAAACCATCCTGGGTTTCACTCTGAGTTGCTTGATGTCATGAAAAGTTTAGGATACTTCCTACGGAAAACGTCCTCACGTTCCCAAGTGAACTCCGGTCCATGCCGGGAGTTCCAACCAACCTTAATAATCGGAATACGGCTATTCTTCAGCCTTTTGATCTCACGGTCCGTAATCTCAATCGGTTCCTCAACAAAATTCAATTTCTCATCAATACAAATATCTCTTAAAGGCACCACTATGTTTTCCTCCGAAAGACATTTCTTAAGATTACTAACATGGAAGACATTGTGTACACTACTCAGTTCCGATGGTAGCTCCAGGCGGTATGCTACCGGTCCGATTCTTTCTAGGATTGGAAAGAGACCAATATATCGGGGATTAAGTTTTCCACGTTTCCCAAAATGAACCACTCCTTTCCAAGGAGAAACTTTCAACATAACACGATCTCCAAGTTGAAATTCTAATCGTTTACGTCTCTTATCGGCATAACTCTTTTGTCTATCACGAGCGGTTTGCAACCGATTATAAATCTGTACTATCTTCTCAGTGGTTTCTAGGAAAAGTTCGGGACCTGTAAGTTGACTCTCACCAACTTCAGCCCAACAAATAGGAGAACGACATTTTCGGCCATACAGCGCCTCAAATGGGGCGGCCTTAATGCTAGAGTGATAACTATTGTTGTAAGAGAATTCGGCCAAAGGGAGGTGTCTCTCCCAGCCTTTGCCGAAATCAATAACACATGCTCTAAGCATGTCCTCTAAATTCTGAATGGTTCTCTTGCTTTGACCATCGTTCTGTGGATGGTAAACAGTACTCATATCCAAATTCGTTCCTAATGCTGTCTGTAACGACTTCCAGAAGTGGGATGTAAAACGATTATCCCTATCGGAAATGATAGATATCGGTACTCCATGACACGATACTATCTCCTTAAGATACAATTGAGCAAGCTTATCAAGACTATCGGTTTCACTAATAGCTAAGAAGTGAGCAGACTTAGTTAAACGATCAACTATTACCCAGATAGCGTCATTGCTGCTAACTGTTCTCGATAATTTAGTGATAAAGTCCATGGTTATTCGCTCCCATTTCCATTCCAGGAGTTCGGGTTGAACTAAAAGTCCTGATGGTTTCTGATGTTCGGCCTTAACTTTATAACAAGTCAGGCACCAACTAACATACTGAGCTATATCTGCCTTCATATTAGGCCACCAATAAAGTTTCTTAAGATCCTGATACATCTTATCGGCTCCGGGATGAATAGAGTATTTTGATTTATGCGACTCGTGCATAATCAACTCACGGATTCCACCATGAAATGGTATCCAGCTTCTGTCTTTGAAGCATAATGTTCCGTCGGAACGCTTCAAGAAGCCGTTTTCACTTTCTACCATTCCATGAAGATTCTCATAAGGACGGTTCTCTTCCGTCAATGCCTCTGCTTGGGCGGCTAAAATTTGAGATGGTAAGGGCGAAACAATGGTCATTCCTAAGGATCTAACAAGTAGGGTTGGAATGTCCTCTTTACGACTAAGTGAATCAGCCACAACATTAGCCTTACCAGGATGATAACGAATCTCACAGTCATAATCACTAAGCAATTCCAACCAACGACGTTGTCTCATGTTCAGTTCCTTCTGATATAAGATATGCTTCAAACTCTTATGGTCGGTAAATACTACACACTTGGTTCCATACAAGTAATGTCTCCAAATCCTAAGAGCGAACACTACAGTACCTAACTCAAGGTCATGGGTGGTGTAGTTTTTCTCATGCTTCTTAAGTTGTCGGGATACATAAGCAATCACCTTATCACGTTGCATCAAAACAACACCTAAGCCTTTATGTGAAGCGTCGCAGTACATGACAAAGTCTTCGCTTCCTTCAGGCAAAGCTAGGATGGGCGCACTACACAACTTCTCCTTCAGAAGTTGGAATGCTTCTTCTTCCTTTTCTCCCCATTCATACTTAACATCCTTCTATGTTAATTTGGTCAGCGACTTAGCTATCTTAGAAAATCCCTCAATGAATCTCCTATAATAGCCTGCTAACCCTAGAAACGGTTAGATTTCTGATGGGTTCTTAGGAGCTGCCCATTCCTTAATGGCCTTAATCTTAGCTGGGTCAACATGAACACCTCGACTATCTATCACATGACCTAAGAATTGCACGAACGGAATCCAAAATTCACACTTAGAGAATTTGGCATACAACTTCCCCTCTCTTAGCAATCCTAAAATGAGCCTCAAATGCTCTTCGTGCTCCTCACTACTCTTAGAGTATATCAAGATGTCTTGTATGAATACTATCACAAACTTATCTAGGTTTGGCTTACACACTCGGTTCATGAGATCCATGAAAATCGCTGGCGCGTTGGTCAAACCAAACGACATCACTTGGAATTCATAGTGTCCATAACGAGTCCTAAACGCAGAATTAGGGATATCCTCTTCTCGAACTCTAAGTTGGTGATAACCAAATCGTAAATCGATCTTAGAAAAGACACTAGCTCCTTGGAGTTGGTCAAATAGATCATCTATTCTAGGTAACGGATATCGGTTCTTCACTGTTAACTTGTTCAATTCCCTATAATCAATACACATCCGAAACGATCCATCCTTCTTCTTCACAAACAACACTAGTGCTCCCCACGGTGACAAACTTGGTCAAATGAATCCCTTCTCTGACAATTCTGCCAACTGTTTAGACAGTCCCTCCAATTCTCTTGGAGCAAGTCGATAAGGTGCCCGGGCTACGGGTGCCGCACCGGGTATCAACTCTATTTGGAATTCCACTTGTCGGGCAGGTGGAACCCCTGGCAGATCGTCGGGAAACACGTCTGGAAATTCTCTAACAACGGGTACATCTTTGAGGTTTCTTTCACTCTTCTCCTCACTTTTCTTTTCAGAAATTCGAGCCAAGAAAAGACAACCTCGTCTATCGATGTACTTCTGAGCCTTAATACAAGAGATGATGCTCAACTGGGAAGGACTTCCACAGTCGCTCCGATCTCCTTGTATGCTCAGAACCTTTTCGCCATACGGTAAACGCACAATCTTCTCATCACAGATGATGTGTGCACCATTCTTCGACAACCAATCCATTCCGATAATGACGTCAAAACTTCCTAATGTAACCGGCAATAAGTCTATGCTAAACGGGCGGTCTAGGAAACTTAAGGTACAACCTCGAAATACGGTGTCTATCTTCTCTCTATTCCCATTCGCTAATTCCACATCGTAACTAAACCCTAGAGGTGTTTCGGAGATTCCTAGTAATGGCATAAAATTGGTGGATACGAAACTCATATCTGTACCAATATCAAACAGTATGGAAGCATAGCGATTATTGAGAAGGAACGTACCCGTAACTACGTTAGGGTCCTCACCAGCTTCCTTCCCAATAGCGTAAACACGCGCTGTTCCCATGTCTCTCTACTGATTCCTAGCACCATGGTTTCCCTGGTTTTCCACAACCTCATGCTTCACAGGGTTTAAGCCATTACCTCCTACACCTCGGTTAGCAAATCCTCCTACATTACCAGGATTTCCTCTCATTCACGGCTCTCGTAACTTATTCTTAAAGTGTCCCTTCTTTCCACATCCAAAACAGGTGACAGAGGCCTTCCAGTCCTCTCCTTGTGCAGTTTGAGCTGTAGCAAGTAGACGAGACCTACAGTCTTTGGCCAAGTGTCCTACCTTAGAGCACTTCCTACACACATTCGGGCACAGTCCATGGTGGTGTCGGTTACAATGACCACACACAGGCGTACTACCTTCGTAATCTTTCCTACCTCCATTTCCTATGGCAAACACTTTAGCTGTCTCTTACCGTTTGTTGCCATTCCCTTTTGCAACTTTGTTCCTCTTCCTCTTATCACTCCTATCATTCTTACTCTTGTCTCCTAATTCTAGCACACAAGAGTCCATCAAACTCTGAGCCACAACAATTGCCTCTTGCAAATTAACTGGCTTGGCAGTGATGACATCATTTCGAGTAGCCAAAGGCAATCCATCAGTATACCTTTCAATCTTAAGTTCTTCGGTGCGAACCATTTCAGGGCAAAGCAATGATAACTCTTGGAAATGATGAGTATAAGTCGCCATGTCAGTACCCTTAACCTTATGGTTCCAAAACTCACTCTCTAATTTCTTAACTTCATTCCTAGGACAGTAAGTCTAAATCAGGAGAGCCTTAAACTGAGTCCAAGACATACTATAAGCTACATCAATTCCTACTGCTCTGTGGTAATTGTTCCACCAGGTCAACGCCTCGTCCTTCAAAGTGAAGGTTGCGTACTTAACCTTACAATCCTCATCACAGTTACTCATAGCAAACATAGATTTAGTTTTCTCCATCCACCTAGTCAGGTAAAATACTCCCTCAGTTCCTCCAAACGCAATGGGACCACAGAATCGGAACTCTTTGTAGGTACAACCTCGAGTTCGATTCAGCATTGGAGTTTCACTAGAGGTGTTAGAAAGATTAGCTTCAGCTAGCAGTTCATCAACACGCTGCGACACTAACTGGTCAATGTGGGTTGGGTTCACAAGTGGAGGGTTTTGTGGAACAGGACCATTCTCAGTATGGTCGTTCACATTCGGGTTTTCTACAACTGGGTTATCAATGTTCGGGTTCTCAACATGTAGTGTGGTCGGGGCCGGACGACGACCTCGACGACCAGGGGCAACAACAGCAGCATGAGCTGCTCGGTTGTTCCTAATCAAGTTTCGTCTTGTTGCCACCATTCTGGAGGCAAGAAGAACAGTTTCATAAGTTCACAATTCACACTCTAAAGATAGAGTTGGGTTCCAAGGATCACCCAATAACGCCTGAATATGTAATCAAGGCCAACAGGGATAACGCTATACCAAAGTGAAACAATCAGATACCGCATCATAACTAAAGGATGCATGTTCCCATAACCATAACTCATAGATTTCAACAGTGGAAATACATGGAAGGATTCGAAGAAATAAAAAACGATCCTAATAATGATACTAGTAAATAACTGGGATAATCCTACATCTCGAACCAAGTACTACTTAGTTTCAAGATCGTACAAAACTATAAATCTAATACTATCTAGCCACGTCTACGAATACCACTCACTGACCTCCTAACATCATCAACCTCTCTCCACAATGAGGCTAACTCAACATGGCGAGCATAGCGATCACTCTTAAGCTCTTCGACCTCTCTCTCCAACTCACCAATCCTACGCCAAATTGCTCTATCAACATCACGAGCTGTCGCGAACCCTCTCAGCAGGTCCCTAACCTGCTCCTGGAGCTCCGACATACCCTCACGCAAAACCCTAGTCCTCCTGACTACAGTACCCATATCAACTCTCAGATCCTCAATACTAGCCCTAGATACTCCAACCAATCGATCCGTCAACTAACAAAGCCTAGTACCCTACAATGTAATCCTCTCCCACATCAGACCCGTCTCACGATACTCCTCGGTCTCAGAAACAATCTCCGATGGTATCTCAGATCCTAATGGGCTACCTATCTTAGGTGAATGTGGAGGTGAATCAAAACCAAAAGGCTGTCCAGGGAACTCAGGCTCAGGCAAAGGAGAACCTGGTCCCGGATAATGTGCAGGACTCTGCAATGGAGGAGTACCCCCTTCTAGGATATCCTCGTCATCCTCCTCCTGAGGATCCTCATCCTCATCAACATACTGCTCCTCAATCTCATGCTCCTCCTCAACCTCATGCTCCTACTCGCCCTCATCCATAGGGGGAGAGTCCATGAGTCGGAGTCTCTATGCAGGTAAATCCTGAGGTGGTACACTAGGAGATCTAGGCCTCCTAAGACATGGGGATGCTGCTAAACGGATAGGTGATGATGGTGGTCTAACAGACATGCGGGCAGTGCTATAAGCAAGCCTAGGAGTCTGTGCTCGTACTAAGACCTGATGTAAAGTGAGCTGCCTAGATGAGCTAGGACGATCTGATGATGATGAACTAGTGTGACGGGCAATCTCATAAGGATCACCCTGCACAACCGTCATGAGAGTCAATGCTGGCGAATTAGCAACAGCAAGGACCTCCTCAGACACATCAAAAGCTAGTGAATGCATAGTCTGTGACAATGGCATAGGGTAGGTATAAGTGTTCGAAACAACTAGTTTTAATAAGCGCATCAACTTAACCAAAACATATATCACATAATGAAAGCTTTAAAAGTAGAGGTACCGTATTACTCAAAACATGCCTTTAATAAAACACATAAGTTCCGTCCCATCCCATAATTCCATATCAAATCAATCGAGTTCAAAATCCCAAAATCATAATATACCATTTACTCAAATCCAATACCATAGTATCTCGATAATCACATCTCATTTTCCAAAACCAATAATCATATCTCATTTCCAAAATCAATAATCGTATCTCGTTTACAAATTTAGTTCACAATATCCCTTAACATATCATCTCATAATTCAATTCGTAGTTCATACCATAATCAAATAAGAAGCTTCGGCTTGGCAAGCGGGCGTGCGTCGGTCGAGGATCAATTTTCTCAAAAAGTGGTTATAGTTTAGGGTTTATAAAATACCTAATTCTCTATAACCTTGAGCTCTGATACCAATCTGTAACACCCCTAAATCTCGGTACAACGGAATACTTAATCAAGTTTTCGGGGCGTTACTATTGGATTGGTATCGCACACAAGTATAGTAAAAAGATAGTCATTTAACATTCAAACCAATCCCAAATTTAGTCATTTAAAACATTTATTCCAAAAGAGTAAATATTAGGCCCAAACATGGTTTAATCAAATAGGTCCCCATAGTTTATCAGAGTCAGAAATGATCTTTGAACCCCGCCTTCTTGTCAAGCTTCCACCGAATCACGTATTCCAAACATCTCTCAAATACCTGAGAATTCATGCTAAAAGGTCAGCTTACGCTGGTGAGTTCATAGGTTTAAGTTCAACAAAATCATAGTGGACCTATAAGAGTTGATTTGCTATGCAAGACCTAAGATAGATAAATACCGTTTCACGCCGATCCTACCCGGATCACCAATCATAACACATGTACCGCATCCAAGGACTACTCGGGCCCAGCGACTCTAGTCCAGCACTGTCGTGGCAAAATCTAGAACAATTGCCAACCCCGGACTAGGTCGATGTAAAAGTCTATTCTTAGTTAGGCACGGTTAAACCTAAACTAAGGCAACAACTACCACACATCTATCTAAACAGTCAAGCATATAAGCAAATCCAAATAGTTTTAACGGTCCAAAAACAACAGCATGATTCTCACCCCAAAATAGTTCAAAACGTAGTTAAAACGTATATAAAAGTGGGGCTATGAAACTCACCTTAAGCAATGAACGCAAGCAATCAACGCACAAATTAACACTAGCAGAAGATAACGGTATCACAGCACAACAACTATCGACTCGGCACAACCTATTAATGTAGACCAACTTTCATATATATATATATATATTCCGCAAATCAATGTTATCTACCCCAATATGTTCCACTTCTTTATTTCCAAAAACGTCTCGTTTCACCATTTAATCCTAGTGTTTGGTATTCCTCGTGTGGGTGTATCGAGTCAATATGATGCCATGAAGGCACTTAAGCAACCAATATATAACTCAATGCAACACAATGAGACCTCTAAATGATAAGCTCCATAGTTCAATAAGTTCCGGAATAAATAGTAGACTTTATCGAATTCGTCAACTCGATAAACCCATTTATTTATTCGTGACGCTTATTATCCCATAAATCAATCGTATCCTAAAGAGTTATAAGGATAAGTCACCCATTAATAGGGTTACCCAACGTACCTAGCGGGCTCCTATTAGATTCGTCAACCTAATAAGTCCGCTACCCATGTGGATCAACAATATTAATGGTAGGTTATCCGTAACCCATGCACACAATGTAAGCAATTAATTACTTAAACCAATATTAAATGTCCACAATTGACATTTATTGATAAACGTGTACTCGAAACATTAATTACTTATTTATTGCAAAACATTTACAATTTAGTCGTTAGTTTCCGTTTAAAAATAGTAAATAACAAGATAAGACTTGTTATCGACATTTTTGGTACAAAAGCCCATTTATTATTTCTATTTCATAGTTTTTTAACATTTTCATATATATATATATATATATATATATATATCGTCAAATTCTATTATTAATCTCATATCGTTATTTGTTTCGAGTCCACAAGCACGAGTCATAACTTCTCGGCTTTTAATCAATCAATACTCCAAATTATATCAAAGTCCATGTTACGGCTTTGTCGGAGTCAACTATTGACTAAAAAGTCAAAGTGACGCCGACGTAGCTCACAGTCAACAATATATATATCAAGTCCAAATTTAAAACTCACAATATCGCAATTCAATCCCAAACCAACTCAAAATAATCTCGCCAACCAATCAATCAACCAAAGGTACTCGAAACTAATGTTATGACCCTAATGGTCATGACACGGTCGCGGTCTAGACCAGGTGAACCAAACAAGCTCTAGAAGCTTTTCGGCTCCACGCGTCTCATCCAAACCTCAACTACATCAACCAACAAGCTACCAAATCGACCCGACTCAGACCCATGACCCAAGTGGGTCACGTACACCAACCCATGAGCCACGTACGTGACCATGGTGGTTCGTACGTCCCATGTTCCTCAATCAAACACAACCAAATCAATTCCACAACACCCAAAACCAATCATTCAAGCTCCAAACACTAACCAAACATAAAACCCATCATCTATCTTAACCAAAAATATGAAACTAAACCCTAAATGCACAAACCCATCAAATTAATACACCACACACTTACCAAACACTAATTACTTGTTTATTTAGTCACTAATTAGCTTTAATTTCATGTTCCAGCCAAAAGCCCCAAATTTGTTCATAGGGTCGAAACCCTAATTTCAAATTCGTGTGTTTTTATCACACAAACAAGCTCAAAACTTGTTCCATTTACCTTATATAATCACCAATTGCAAAACCCTTTTGAAACCCTAAAAGTACGAATCTTGATTCAAAGATTTGAAGGTGATATTGAAGTCCAAATGAAGCGTGTAATATATGGTTGGAAAGAGGAGAAAGAGAGCTTCAAGATGGTGGTGGTGGTGTATGGTGACGCGCCGCCGTGTGGAGGTGGTGGCCGGAATATGGCCGGCGGCCACAAGGTGGTGGCTAGGGTTTTTAGTGAGAGAAAGGTAGAGAGAAATGTATTAGTGTGTGTGTTTTAGAGACAGAAACAAATGAGGTGAAATGGGGATTGGGTGGGGTATTTATACTAGGCCACTAGGGACATCAAAATAATTATTTTGGGAGGAGGGGGCGCCGGTCTCAAGAGAAAGGGGAGGGTCGGAGTTGTAATTTTTCGTAACTATCCCGTTACCCATTCCCGAGCTCACATATTGTCCCCCGAGTGTCCCTCAACATTTATTCAACTTTCCAACATCGTTATTTACGTTTTTCCACGAGTTTTGACTATTTATTTGTCAATTTTCGAGTTACGGTCTACAGGTTACAATAATTCTTGTTTTAGGCTTTTCTAGTGCCGAATCTAATAGTGCCTAACAAATAGAGTTAAAACTCATACGATAACTCATTTAATAATGAAACAAACCATACAAACCAATAGACGATATAAAATAAAGTCATGGTTTATAAAAATAGTGATTAAGGCAAATCTCAGTTTAGTTTAACGTAATGCGGTTACCTAAAATAAACTCCCTAAATTGCCAGTTGTCACAAAGGAAGGTGTAGTGATTGGTGATCGTTTGTAGGTGATTTTGTTGATTTGGTGTCCTTGTGGTGACTTTGTTCTTGTGATATTATTAATTCTCTTCCACCTCAATATAAAGGTAAATCATGTGTCTTATTTGATTCATATTCATGTCTCTATTTTGTTCCTTGATTCATCTCTTGTTCGTCATAAGTTTGGATTCGCATAAAATCATGAAGTTTGTAAAGATATGTGTATTAATCTTTTATAATATATATGGATGAATCTGATTTTTATGGTTAAAAACAAGTTATGAGAAACCTAATTAAACATTAATGATGTTTTAATAAAAAACTACAAGACGAGAAACCCTAGGTAAAGATCAAATGAAAGGTTCTCATAAAAATTAGGGTTTTGTTGTTGTGATTAATCTGTCCAGAATTTTTAGTCATATAGAACTGAGTCAAACGTGGTCTTGGAAATGAGTTTTGACATGATTATTGAGCCTAGAGTTAAATTCAGAGAGTCTAGTTTCCAGAAACGTTGGCCTCATAATTTTTGAAGGTCTCCAAGGTCGATTTTTAATTTCTACAAGATTAAGTGTCGAATCTGGAAAAACGGGTCTGAAATTTAGTTGGATTGTTTGATTTTTCATTTTGAAACCATAAAGAACTAAGAGCTCTATTTTTATAGGAGTGATACTTGGGACGTAAATGAATTTCTGGGATTTTTGGGAATTTTTCCAAGGTGTCTAAACAGGTCTAATAAGCATAAACTTTAAGGTGTATTTCCTGATCACTTTCTGGGCAGGTCTGGATAAATGGATTTTTAAACCATACTAAGACTCTAAGATAAAATCCACCAAAATTTGAGAAATTACTTAACTAATGTGGGAACCTCTAGGAAGTTTCTTGAAATTTTTGGAATACTTCTAATGGGTTTAAAAATTCGTGTAAAACTGGTCCAGATGTGATGTTAAGAAAAAGAAAGATAAAAGGGTGATACCAATGAGTAAAACCTTATAAATGCATAAGAAGAGTATAAAATGAATATGTTAGTAATATGTTAATATATTTACTGTAGATTTTGTGAAGAGGGAGAAGTGATTTGGCTTTGTGTGCTTTGCTCTCGTGCTCACACTTTGAGGTACAAATATTCCGTCATTTCAGTAATGACACTTCTTTTCTCTCATGACTCGTGTCCATTTTGATATTCGATTTGTATTCTCATTGATTTGACTTGATATGATCCATTTGATAGGATTCGTTCTGGTATGATCATCTGAATTGATATTCGATTAGTTATTCGTTTGATATGTTATCTGTTTGAGATCCTTACTTTGATTTGATGTGAAACTTTGAATTAAGCCTTTGACATGAACCTTTGATATGAACCTTTGCTATGAACTTTTGAATTGTGAACCTTTGAAGCTTCTTCAACAAAGGCAATATTGAAAATATGTCAACAAAGGCAATATTGCTCATAACTCTGTCAAGCTTCTTCAACAAACCATCAGCTTTACCAGGACTTTTATTCCAAGTGAATTTGAGACCAGACATCACTAAATCACTAACTTCAATCTTCGCCAAAAACTCTCTAAAATCAACCATACCAGAAGTAACAGAAGATGACCCAACAGATCTCTCACTGGGATCAAGAATAACGTTGAAATCACCAAGTAAAACCCAAGGCTCATCTTTAACAATCAAACTATGAATAACCAAATCTCTCCAGAGACTCCTTCTTTCATAAGGTCTAACAAGAGCATAAAAAAAGGTGCAATAGAAAGATTGATGACCATTAACAGTTTCAACAAGAAGGTTCATCAATTGAGCAGTTTGGTTCAAAACCATAATGCTAACTGCATTTGGGTCCCATCCAACAATGATACCAGTTCCACTGATACAAGCATCATTATTAGAAACCCAATGCCAGTTTCCAAACACCCTAGAACAAACATAACTAATATTCTTCTTCTTAACCTTAGTTTCCAACAAAGCACAAATGCTAAAATTACCACCATGGAGCAAATCAATAACTTGGTTTTGGTTAGGGGTGTTATTGAGACCCCTAATATTCCAAGAGCAAATAAATAACTTGATTTGTATTTGATATTGCTACATTTGGTTTGGTGATTGATGTTGTGTGCAATACACTTCCTTTACATTTTGTGAGCTAGTTACTCCATGGTTACTATGATATGATATGGTTTGATTGGTTTGGGCTCGTGGTAGATTTCTGACGTTCTTATTCATTCGTTGCTATACCATACTTTATCCAGTTCTCCATTTGATTATACATTCACTCAGTATACTTATGTGATTCATCTGACTACTATACTATATTCCAGTTCATTTGATTTACTATACTCTCCCTCCATTTTGGTTGGCTGCCAAGCTTATATGTCAGATTTTTACTTTATCCGTTTACCGTACTATTATACGATTATCTGATTCATCTGTTATCATGCTATTATGTGACTATTTGATTTATCTGTTTGCTATGCTAGTATGTAATTATTTGGCTTATTCGTTTACCTTGTTATACTTTAGTTCAATTATTTCCGTGGGCTATGATTATCAATTATTATTCTTATCTGCTATTTGTGACTACCATGATTGTACCTCTGTTTGGTATTTTTCCGTTGCGTATGATATTGGTTCGGCATAGTAATGATTGCTACCTGACTTGTTGATCTGATTGCTACCTGACTTTAATGATGTAAATTGGTTCAACTTATGTTATCTGCTTAGTTGACTTGTTTAGTTGACATGCTATATTCTGGTTTAGTTACTTCATTTAAGTATGATGTTCGTTCGGTATTCCTACCTATACATTTGACTGACATGCTTATACTTCTGTTGCTATTTCTTCTTGTCATGATATTTATTATGTTCATTAATTGTTGATTATCTGACTTGTGTAATTGCCATGCTCGCATTTTATTCAGTTGATTCTGCCTGCTTATAGAAATCAGCTTAGCTTATATGTATATATATATATATATATATATATATATATATATATATATATATATATATATATATATATATATATATATATATATATATGATTATCTGATTTGTTGTTTTGCTATATTTATAATTAGCTGATCCGCTGGTTGATATGCTTGATCATTGTTTGGTTACTTGTTTTGAATCTGATATTGTTCTTCAACTCCTATTTTATTATGTTTCGGTACTTGTATGTTTGGTTATTTATATGTACTTATATATGTTCATCGATGCGCTGCTTTGCTTTGGTCTCCTTTGATTTGTTTTTCTTCTGGATATCTATTAATATTGTGTTCTTCAGGTCCCTCATTGACTCATTTTGTTCATTTCTATGACCTTGATATCAGTTTCATTTGATTCCCTTCATATCTTTATTTTGTTTAGTTTTCATTTTGCCATATCTGTTCACTGGGCTTTTTAAGCTCAGCCGCATTTTCTTTTCCAGGCGGCAGATACCTAGTAGGATGTTGGGCTTGATGTACTGAAAGTAGGAGCATTTGAGTGAACCGACCCTAGTTTCCCTATCTTATTGGACTCTTTTTGAAGATCACTATTTTGATATTACATTTTGGACATATTGGATTTTGTATTTTTCCTTGTAAGTCATTCGTTTATATGACTTTGTATTTTATTTTATAAGACTTCCGCTTGCAGAATTTCATTAGTATGTTCTGATATGACTCCATAATGTGACATTCGGACTCTTGTCGGGTTGGGGTGTTACAATTATGGTATCAGAGCTAAGGTTTCGTCTTGTTGACTTTTGGATTGACCTGTGAGGACTTGGGTAGACATTAGGCTTCCGTCTGTTTTGATCTTTTCCGATTCTTTTGATTTTCGTTCAGATTTGAATTCGATATTCTTTTGTCTTCGCTGATTTAACCTTCTTCTTTTCGCATTTGATTTTGTTTGTTTTATCTTCGCGCATTCGTTTGTCGATCCTTTAGATGGAGACTACTCATAGAGTCGAAGATGATAGTGCCGACCCTACGTTGCTGCAACAGTTTCTGAACTGGAGAGGTTCGTGAAGCAGAAGCCGCACCCGATTGTAATGCTGCTGGAGACATTAGGATGCTGCTGGAGGGATCTGGACGGATCAACCAGAGGCGCAAAGACGGAGACAAGATTCAACTGGTGGACACTTGGAAGACGTATGAGCATAGGAACTGTGACCGGCGTACTTTAGACGTGCGGAGAAACTACCACCAAGATTCGAGCATATTATGGTTAACAGTCCAACCGTTGAGATGTTGAGAAGATTCATCTGCTTCATATTATTGGGTGCGATTTGTGTTATTCTGATTTGTTTCGTCACGCATTTTGAGTTAGTTTGATATTTCGCTATATTATTTTGACCAATGGTGTTTTTCTTTGATTTGTTTGGGGCTTAACTTAGATGATGGACTTCTATGGCTTGACTCTTCGGTGTTACAACAAATTCGCGTTATGTTTTATATCTCTTTGAGAAATCGCAATTTTCATCCATTATGTTTATATGATTTGTATCAGAAAGGTTAGACCTTGCGGCACTTTGTCATTTTTGTGAACCTAAGGCTATTTTTGGATCGTTAGTAATGAGTCATGAGTAACCTTCTCGAGCAAGACAACGGCCTTCCTTCTTTGTGGAATGGTAAGTTAATTTGTTGTATTATGTGCTGCCTGTATGTGAATCCGGTTTGATTTGGTATGCTACTTGCTACTTATTTGTGTATCTGTTTTGACTTGATGTTGGTTATGTGGTTCGTCATGACCCGAGATAGAATATGATGACAATAAGGACTTGTTATGTGATACAAGTATTATGACGCCTGATCAACGTGATAATACCGAGATCATATAACTTGAACTTATTGGAATCATACGAGGTCCTGGGGAATGCCTGAGGTTGGTATGTTGGATGCGTTATTCGTCAGTTTTCACATTCGTTTGGAATTTTGTACCTCCACGCGAGATTCTCACTGACATCTGTTACGTGTAAGTTTCGTACTCTTTGGACCAGAAATTGTTATGATTATGCGAACCTATGGATTGCTACGTCTGCCGTAAACTAGACGTCTACGTTTACTTCTGCGTCTTCAATTTCGCGGACGAAATTTTTTTTAGAGGGGAAGAGTTGTAAAACCCTAAACTCTGATAACCTAAAATTTGGAACCAATTAAAATTTTGCCTAAGTAATTATGTGTAATCCTTAATCTACTCATTATAAGACTTATGATATAACATAAGGTATGAAATACTTATGATTTGTACACTACTTATAATATGTAATATGTCCTAAGTTACCTAAGTTATGAAAATTAAATAAATCCTATGTACTATATTAAATAAAAATTGGTCCTAATCTTGTACCTAGCCCTTGGGGCATTTCTTTTTTTATAAGTATTTAGGGGATCTTTTAAATTTGGAAAGTATACAATTTGATTTATCCTACCCTTATACAAAACACAACACTCTTTTCTCCTCTCCGAAAGAAAATGATTTTCATTCCCACCCCCCAAGAAAACCCTAGCCGTCCCTATTGCATCACACACACCATTCTCTCTAAAAAATTCTCCAAAAACATTTGTGTGTTCATCCTTAGATCAAGAAAAAAGGAAGGTGTAGTGATTGGTGATCGTTTGTAGGTGATTTTGTTGATTTGGTGTCCTTGTGGTGACTTTGTTCTTGTGGTATTCTTAATTCTCTTCCACCTCAATCTCAAGGTAAATCATGTATCTCATTTGATTCATATTCATGTCTCTCTTTTGTTCCTTGATTCATCTCTTGTTCGCCATAAGTTTGGATTCGCATAAAATCATGAAGTTTGTAAAGATATGTGTATTAATCTTTTAAAATATATATGGATGAATATGATTTTTATGGTTAAAATACGTTATGAGAAACCTAATTAAACTTTAATGATGTTGTAATCAAAAACTACAAGACGAGAAACCCTAGGTAAAGATCAAATGAAAGGTTTTCATAAAAATTAGGGTTTTGTTGTTGTGATTAATTTGTCCAGAATTTTTAGTCATATAGAACTGAGTCAAACCTGGTCTTGGAAACGAGTTTTGACATGAATCTTGAGCCTAGAGTTAAATTCAGAGAGTCTATTTCCCAGAAAAGTTAGTCTCATAAATTTTGAAGATCTGCAAGGTCAATTTTTAATTTTTACAAGATTAAGTGTCGAATCTGGAAACACGGGTCTGAAACTTAATTAGATTGTTTGATTTTTCATTTTGAAACCATAAGGAATTAGGAGCTCTCTTTTTACAGGAGTGATACTTGGGATGTAAATGAATTTCTGGAATTTTTGGTAATTTTTCCAAGGTGTCTAAAGAGGTCTAATAAGCGTAAACTTTTAAGGTCTATTTCCTGATCACTTTCTGGGCAGGTCTGGATAAATGGATTTTTTAACCATACTTAGACTCTGAGATAAAATCCACCAAAATTTGAGAAATTACTTAACTAATGTGGGAACCTCTGGGAATGTTCTTGAAATTTTTGGAATATTTCTAATGGGTTTAAAAATTCGTGTAAAACTGGTCCAGATGTGAAGTTAAGGAAAAGAAAGATAAAAGGGTGATACCAATGAGTAAAACACTTATAAATGCGTAAGAAGCCTATAAAATGAATATGTTAGTAATATGTGAATATATTTACTGTAGATTTTGTGAATAGGGAGAAGTGATTTGGCTTTGTGTGCTTTGCTCTCGTGCACACACTTAGAGGTACAGATATTCAGTCATTTCAGTAATGACACTTTTTTTCTCTCATGACTCGTGTCCATCTTGATATTTGATTCGTATTCTCCTTGCTTTGACTTGATATGATCCATTTGATAGGATTTGTTCTGGTATGATCATCTGAATTGATATTCAATTAGTTATTCGTTTGATATGTTATATGTTTGAGATCCTTACTTTCATTTGATGTGAAACTTTGAATTGAGCCTTTGTCATGAACCTTTGTTATGAACCTCTGTTATGAACCTTTTCTATGAACCTTTGAATTTTGAACCTTTGATATGATCCTTTGAAACCTTTGATTATGATGACTTATACATTGTCAAACTTTGGACTTTGCTTTTGACCTTTCAGTTTGATACGGGAGCCATTATACTAGGCATGTGGGTTCCATGTCCGTGTCATTGATGCACCAATGGCATGACTCCATTGTGGTCGAGTGATGTGCCACACCGTCCCTATTATGTTTATTGAATATATGGCCACTAATACTTTTGCAGGGGTGTATGGATGCATCCTAGATTTGTTTTGTATTTGATATTGCTACATTTGGTTTGGTGATTGATATTGTGTGCAATACACGTCCTTCATATTTTGGGAGCTAGCTACTCCATGGTTACTATAATATGATATGGTTTGATTGGTCTTGGCTCGTGGTAGATTTCTGACGTTCTTATTCATTCGTTGCTATACAATACTTTATCCAGTTCTTCATTTGATTGTACATTCACTCAGTATACTTATCTGATTCATCCGAATACCATACTATATTCCAGTTAATTTGATTTACTATATTCTCCCTCATTTCGGTTGGCTGCCAAGCTTATATGTCAAATTTCCACTTTATCCATTTACTGTACTATTATATGATTATCTGATTCATCTGTTATCATGCTATTATGTGACTATTTGATTTATCCGTTTGTTGTGCGAGTATGTAATTATTTGACTTATTCGTTTACCATGTTATACCTTAGTTCAATTATTTTCGTGGGCTATGATTATCAATTAGTATTCTTATCTGCTATTTGTGACTACCATGATTGTACCTCTGTTTGGTATTTTTCCGTTGCTTGTGATATTGGTTCGGCATAGTAATGAATGCTACCTGACTTGTTGATCTGCAATGCTTACACTTATGTTCATGCTACCGTTTAATTATGGAAATTGGTTCAACTTATGATATCTGCTTAGTTGACTTGTTTAGTTGCCATGCTATATTCTGGTTTAGTTACTTCATTTAAGTATGATGTTCGTTCGGTATTCCTACCCATACATGTAACTGACATACTTATACTTCTGCTGGTATTTCTGCTTGTCATGATATTTGTTCTGTTCATTAGTTGTTGATTATCTGACATGTGTATTTGCCATGCTCTCATTTTATTCAGTTGCTTCCGCCTGCTTATAGAATTCAGCTTACCTTATATATATTTGATTATCAGATTTGTTGTTTTGCTATATTTATGATTAGCTGATCCGCTGGTTGATATCCTTGTTCATTGTTTGGTTACTTGTTTTGATTACGATACTATTCATCAACTCCTATTTGATTATGTTTCGGTACTTGTATGTTTGGTTATTTATATGTACTTATATATGTTCATCGATGCGCTGCTTTACTTTGGTCTCCTTTGAGTTGTTTCTTCTGGATATCTGGTAATATTATGTTCTGCAGGTCCTTCATTGACTCATTTTGTTCATTGCTATGACCTTGATATCAGTTTCCTTTGATTCCCTTCATATCTTTATTTTGTTTAGTTTTCATTTGGCCATATCTGTTCACTGGGCTTTTTAAGCTCAGCCGCATTTTCTTTTCCATGCGGCAGGTACATAGTAGGATGTTGGGCTTGATGGGCTGAGAGTAGGAGCATTTGAGTGAACCGAACCTAGTTTCCCAATCTTATTGGACTCTTTTTGAAGATCACTGTTTTTATATTACATTTTTGACATATTGGATTTTGTATTTTTCCTTGTAAGTCATTCGTTTATATGACTTGGTATTTTATTTTATAAGACTTCCGCTTGCAGAATTTCATTAGTATGTTCTGATATGACTCCCTAATATGACATTCGGACCCTTGTCGGGTTGGGGTGTTACATTAATGGTCCTTTACCTTCTTTAAGTGAAATCACCCCATTACCCGAAAGATGTCTCATTCGCAAATATTTTGATACATTCATGTCAGACATTAAACTTTTGGAACTGGAAATCGAACGTAATTCTGAAATAAAAGCTGTGACTTTTCAATCGTCTTATGCCAAAGAACAAAGACAAATCTTTCAACATTAGCCTTTACCACATGTTCATAATATGCGTCTGTGTGCAACACATTGGGAACAGGAACTTCAGAAAGAAGTTGGACAAATGAAAACAATTTTCAATGAAACAAAAACATCGATTTTGAAAACAAAAAAGAAAAATAAAATTTTTCGGAATCATGTTGATTGACTCTTGGAAGATGTTATATGTGTTGATACAATATCAATTGTGTTGTATTATACTGCTACATCTGCTTGTGATAATGTTACTGATGTTGATACTTTTGATAAGGAAAATGATAATGTGTCACAAACGGAAATTTTAAAAGCTGAAAATGAGTGTCTGTTAAAGGAACTTTTGGAAGTAAAACGTCGTCTTCACTGGTGTCAAAATGATAGTCTTGATAGTGAAATTGATTTACAAACAAAAGTCAAACAGTAGCGTGAAAATTCTTTTGAACCAAAACTTGAACGACTGGATGATGAAAACGCGTCTTTGAAATGTCAACTTTTCAAATATGAACAAGAGATTGAAAAAGTTAAAAAGGAGTACAGAATCATATTTGATTTTCTCAAAAAGACACGTGCTAAATATTAAGTGCAAATGGACACTTGCGTTCAGAAAATCAGGAATTAGAACACACTATCATTGAGTTGAAACAGAAATTGGTGAAACTTGAGAAAGAAAAATCTAGTAACACAAATGTAATTGCACCTGGAATGTTTAAAGTTGATGCTAGGAAGTCCACTGACAAAACACAAGATACTAATGTGATTCCTTCCACTTCTACAGGAGTAGTTGCCTCCACTTCTAGCGTTAAAATTCACAACTTAACAGAACTCACAAGAAGAATAGGAAATTGCAACGTAAAAGCGGAACAATAAAAGCCTCTGAAGTAGAAGATCATGCTAGGACTTTGAATAAAACACATGTTGCACCTGCTTTAAATATTGTGTTAGACAAATGTAATAGTAAAGGCGATGTAACTAATGTTAAATCTTTAAGTACTTTAGATGTTATGTTTGAAGCTTCTTGTATTTTGTCGCAAAAGTATGTTTTCTGGTTTTCATAATAATTGTGTTGCTAAATATATCTTATCTCATAATCAAAATTCTACAATTGGCATTACCTCTAGGCCCACTATTGCTTCTAAGTCTGTACTAGGAAACCCGCCTATTGTAGTTTCTGAGAATATCATTGATGCACCCGTAGCTCCATCATCACCTCCTAGGAAGATACCATCACCTAGTGCATTCACTAAGACAAAAGCATGAACTAGTTGGACTTGGCAGAGATAGTTACAAAGTGCACATGGTTTTAAATGGTTACCTAAAATTATTAACATGTGTGCAACAACTGTAACTGTAACGGAACCCACTAACTCTACGGGTTCCACATTCATCGTCTGTATGTATTGCAGGTGATAAAATCATTCTATGGATTGTTGATAGCGGCTGTTCCCGGCACATGATAGGCAACATCAAACTTTTTTATCAAACTTTGTTGCAAAGTTAATTGGCACTGTCAGGTTCGGGAATCATCACTTCGCTGCTATAATATGCTACGAAGACTACATCAATGGGAACATCAAAATTAGTAAAGTTTACTATGTTGAAGGTCTTGGACACAACCTTTTCTCAGTCAGCCAATTTTGTGATAAGGATTTGGAAGTTGCTTTTCGGGAGAAAAAATGTTTCATTCGTGATCTACAAGGAAACGATCTCATGTCAAGAACCCGTTCATCAAGCCTTTACACAATTTCAATGCAAGACATGGTCGCCTCATATCCCATTTTTCTACTTTCTAAAGCAACATAAACAAAATCATGGTTGTGGCCTAAGAGACTTTCACATTTGAACTTAAAAACCATGACTGATCTTGCATGACAAAAACTTGTTGAAGGTCTTCCAAGATTTTGGTATTCAAAAGACCATTTATGGTCAGCTTGTGAACAAGGAAAAAGCACTCGTGCACATTTTCCTTTGAAGGTTGAAAATAGTACTAAACATGTTCTTCATGTTCTTCTCATGGATTTGTGTGACCCGATGCGTGTGCAAACAATTAATGGCAAACACTACATTCTTGTAATCGTTGTTGACTACTCTAGATGGACTTGGGTTTATTTTCTTCAAAGTAAAGATCAAGCTCCACTAATGATCATCACCTATCCCACGAAAATTCAAGTTCAGATTCGTAACATGGTTAGACAAGTCAGAACAGAAAGAGGAACTGAATTCTTGAATCAAACTCTTCAGTAATATTATGAGAAAGTGGGAATTGAGCATCAAACATCCATTGCAAGAACACCAAAATAGAATGGAGTTGTTGAAAGACGAAACCGGACGTTAGTGGAAGCTGCAAGAACGATGTTGATAAATTTTAAACTTCCAGATTACTTGTGGGAAGAAGTTGTTTCAACTGCATGCTATACTCAGAACCGTTCAATGATCACAAGACGCCACAACAAAACACCTTATGAGCTTATCCATAACAAAAAACCAAACCTAAAACAATTTCATGTATTTGGTGCTCTCTGTTATCCAAATAATGATCGTGATGACTTTAGAAAGCTTAAGGCTAAAGCTGATATTGGAGTCTTTGTCAGTTACTGTGAACACTCTAAAGGATACCGAATCTGGAATCATGGTACAAAGGAAATTATAGAGACTATTCATGCTAATTTTGATGAGCTTACAAAGATGGCTTCTGAGCAAAACAGCTTAGAACACGGACATAACCTTCTTAACTTCCCTAAATCATCAGCTGACCAAACCTTTCAACTCACTCATCGTCAAATGGAAACGTTGTTTGCTCCTCTATTTAATGAAGACTTTGATCAATGTACTCTAGATGTATAAAATGTTTCCGCTGCTTAACCTGATCAAATTCCAATACCTGATACACCTGAAACAACAACAACTGTTGTTGATGGATCTCCAGTCAAATCTCCAACAACAGCTGAACAAACTGCTTCAAATGATAATGACCTAGTTGATGATCCTTTAATCCACAATGTACCTGCACCTACGGATTATGTTGGAAATGCGCTTTTCAACCCTTTTGCATCAGAAACAACCAATCCAGATGTTGCTGAATCTTCTACCAGCCATTTAGATCCACCTAATCTGCACAATGTATATCAACACCAACCTTTAACACACAGATGGACCAAAGATCATCCTCTTTTTAATATTATTGGCAACCCTAACCAACCAGTCGTAACCAGACAACGCCTTCACACCAACGATGAAAACTGCATTTATTCACTCACTATCAGTAATACCAAACCCAAAAATATTAAGGAAGCAATGACTCATGACAACTGGATTGGATCCATGCAAGAAGATCTGAAACAATGTAAAAGTTTAGAAGTATGGGAATTGGTTGAAAGACCAACAGGGGTCTACGTCATTGGTCTAAAATGGATTTGTAATAACAAGGTAGATGCTGAAGGAATGGTCATTCGAAACAAGTCATGTCTGGTGGCTAAGGGTTATAGATAGGAAGAAGGTATCAAATTTGAAGAATCATTCGCACCGGTTGCAAGACTTGAGTCTGTACGGATTTTTCTGGCATTCACGGCTCACATGAACATCACCGTCTACCAAATGGATGTCAAAACTGCATTTCTAAATAGGAAACTTCAGGAGACGGTGTATGTTGGCCAACCAGAGGGATTCGTTGATCCAGAGTTCCCTAATCATGTCTACAAATTGAACAAGGCTCTCTACGGTCTCAAACAAGCCCTTTGGGCGTGGCATGATAAGTTGTCATCCTTTCTACTTGCTCATAATTTTATCAAAGGCTCTATCGACCCCACTCTGTTTATCCAATATCACGGGGAACACATTTTAATTGTTCAGATTTATGTTGATGACATCATTTTTGCTCATAATTTTATTGGTTCTCTCATATATCTAACATCCAGTAGACCCAACATTGTATTTCTTGTATATTTGTGCTCCCGTTAACAGTCAAGACCCATTGAAAAACACCTCTCAAAGGCAAAAAGAATCCTCCGATACATCAAGGGAACCATTAATTTGGGGATCTGGTATCCAAAGGTTTCTGGTTTTGAACTAATAGCATTGTCTAATGTTGATCATGCAGGATGCCAAGATACATGTAAAAGTACTTCTGGCGGTTTACAATTATTTGGTGATAAAAGGGTGTCATGGCAATCGAAGAAGCAGGACTGTACATCGTTGTCGTCAACTGAAGCAGAATATGTAGCCATGTCTGCGTGTTATGCTCAAGTCATCTGGATGAGAACATAACTCATGGATTATGGTTATGTATTCGACAAGATTCCAGTGTACTGTGACTCAAAGAGTGTTATTACGATCCTGTGCAACACAGTTTAACATTCAAAGTCAAAGCACATTGCTCTTTGCTACCATTTCATCAAAAAGCATGTGGATAAGGGAACGGTGGAACTATACTTTGTAGGTACTGAACACCAATTGGCGGACCTTTTCACCAAAGCCTTGCCCCTGACTTGGTTCATCGAATTGGTATGCGGTGTTTGACACCAGAAGAGCTAGATGAATTTTTAAAACTATCTTGAAAAGTCAAACACCAAAACCATATTTGTAAATATTTATCAAAAACAAAATACAAAAATATAAAATCACATAAAAACTAAAAATATTTTTTATCTTTGTTTTATGAAAATCAAACATTGCAAGTACAATATTTCCATCAACACTTTGTTCTTTTAAACATTTCACAATTTTTCCCGAACAAGTGTTGAGAGGGAGAATGTGAATATTTTACAAGTTTCATAAAACTTTGTACTTGCATGTTACCAAAAATATGTTGTTTTTACAAATGTGTTGGTTAAGTATCATGGTTATATACCCTCCTTGGACTTGAAAAGTTTATAAAATTCATTAATGCAAAAGTCGAGGGGGAGTATTGTAAAGTCTCTTGCCAAAATGATCTTTGTTTTAACCTTATTGTGAGTTAATGGACTTTGTTTGAAACAATTTGAGGTTTGAGGACTAAATGTGACATTTTGAAAAATAAAATTTTAACAAAATAAAAAAATCACAATGCATTCTATGCATTCAAGTCTCACATTTACTCCTCCACCAACCATTATCAACGAACCATAATCAAAACTCAAATTCGAGGGTGTTTTTCAAATTCTGTAAGTGCCATAACCATCTTATAATTATTATGAACAAAGGTTTTTGAAATCATGATGATCTAATGGATCAATCTTTCACAATTGAAGTTTTATTATTCGTTCATATGAACGAATTGGGTTTTTCTAAATAAATGTGTTTTTGATGAAAGTTGTTGTTGAGAAATGTTTAAAACTAAGTTATAAACACATTTTCATCAAGTAATTGTGCGCAGAAACATCAATTGTTAGGATTTGAGATTTAGGGTTCATACGTCCCATTTGGGGGGTTTCAATTCTGATGTATTCTGGTAAAAATTTATGAACAAGAATTTTTTTGTGTTTGATAATAAACATAATGGAACATCCTAATCAGACAAGAAACCTCTCAATTTTCAAAATCACAAGTTTAGGGTTTAAGTGCACATTCAGGAAGAATTTCTTGATTTTTTGGACAAAAGTTGTTAAAATGTGTTTAGAATCACTCAAATGCATAAGATCACTCAGAAACAAACAAAAATCGATTCAGCTGGATAAATCTCTTATTCGAAACTTTAGGGTTTAAGGGTTTGAGAGTTCTTACGAATAAGGAATTTAGTGTTTGAACAATTGTATAAATGTCATTTTTCTGTTCTTAAGGGTTTTTGAACTGATGTGTAACAATTGGTTTTGATAGTTTGTTAACAAGAAGATTGTTCGTAAAGATTGAAAAGGTTTTGGAAGTTTACGAATAAGATAAAGCTTTACGAATAAGGAAAAAAATTCTTACGAATAAGATTCGACTACAGTGACTTACGAATTCCTTGGAAAGAAATTCGTAAACTTGGAATGGTTTACGAATAAGGCTTATTCTTACGAATAAGGGAACTGCGTTACGAACAAGTTTCATTCTTACGAATAAGCACTATTCGTAAACATAAGCATATTCTTACGAATAAGCATCCAACTTTAAGAATAAGGATTCAAGTTACGAATAAGTTACTGTTTTCCAAAATTGTTAACTGTTACGAATAAGTCACAAACACATATTGTCTAAACATTTACAAGGAAATCTACATTTACATAAGTTTAAACAAAAGACTACATCGACTCAGTCACAGCTAACCCGGAAACACAACCATCAGGGCGAGTACCAACACCAAGATCAGTAAGAATATCACTGCGGACAAATAAAAGTACCAAACCATCTGGCTAATCTCTCTAGCCTCATTAGCTGTACCTAAAGCCCTGGTTACCTGCTGTGTCAACCTCCCAGCTATCCCAGAAAAATCAAGTAGAAGTTGTGCGTGATACTCAACTCCTATCTTGTAGTCTCGAACCTCTGCACCCAATTATTGCATCCTCTCAAGCTCCTTCAACGTCATCCCTGACTCTTGACTCACTGGAACTCCAGGAACCAAGCCGGGGTACCTATTCACATATGGTCATGGTCCTATAGGGTATCCAATATGGTTCATATGGTTATGCCACCTATCCTTATCACTCACCTGTGTGGTAGCGTATGGGTCTGATGATGATGATGGCCCACCGAAGTGATACTCACCTCTACCTGGTAGTGATGGTTGGGGACCCATCTCCCATATAAGATGTTGATGTGAGGATGTCCTTAAAGATATTCTCTCTGAGATCGAGACACGCATCCTTGCATTCTGCCTCCTAATAGGACCACGGGTGGTTGGTGGGGATATAATAGATGTCGGTGCAGGTGTGGGACTGGGAATACTATCGGGTCTCTTGCTACTCACCTCATGCTCAAACTCGGTATCTTCCATGGGTTCCTCCTTAGAGTCCAGTGTGGGGTGTCTAGAAAAAATAGCGGTGTGTCCTGACTCACTAGCAGTGGGAGCGGTATGGGGAGATGATACGCTTACGCAGCGCGTTCGGGGTCAAAGGAACTTCCTTTTCGTCGAGCAAGTTTTTCAACACCCTAGGCAGTGAACCTAATCGTTGTAGTATAGTATTAGGGTAAGCCACGAGAATTGATATCATTCTCTAGGGGAATAGGAATGCTAGTGAGAAGTTACTACGCTAAGGTTGGGGTTGAGGAAGATTATTTTTTATCTTTTATGTTTTTTAGGAAATGGAAAGGTACGAATCTCGGGGTTTGGATTTGGGGGTTGGTATTTTACCGATTACTCTACTATCTAATTATCTAATTAACTAAGGTGAGGGTAGTCTATGTCTAATTATTGTGTGCTCGTATGATGATTTAAAGATGTGTTTACTTAGGTTTTATTACTCCTTAATTATCTCCTATTGATGGTTGAATTGTCACGTCCTTATTCTTAATCGCGTTGTGTGTCCAAGGTCGTAGGGTATGCGTTTATCCCTAACTCTTTGAAACTACCAAATGGTGTCGCCTACAAAATCTCTAGGATTAATAAACTTTAACTCTAAGGTACTCTTCGGATGGTTTAGCCTACAACAACTCTAGGCGCTATAAACTAAGGTTCACAAAGATTAATCAAGCACTAACTACACAACGGATGACCTATCGCATTACTAGATCATTAACAATTAAGATAAGAGACAACCAATCAATACTCAATAATTAAGTTTCATATTCCCTAAGCAAACACACAAGTAAATTAGCCGGACATGGAGAACACGCAAGCATACACACAAGTAACTGAAGACATAATTAAATTAATGAAGTAAAACACTTATCTTGATGTAAGATAGGGTTTGGAACCCTAAAATACTGTACAAGACAGCCTTGGTTTGGTTTAGGTTTTTACTCCAAAAGACTACACACCGAAAACTAAAAAATTCGGATTCTATATATAAGATTACATTCGCGACGGCGTCACCCTTTAATTTGTGACGCGGTCGGGTCGCCGTCATTAGGGTTTCGTCTTGGCCACGTTAGTCTTGCGACGGCCTCACCTTATGCTTGTGACGTTGTCCCCTTCAGTCTCTGACGCCGTCTGGATCAAATCTAGGCCGTCTGAGTGGCGACGACCTACTCTTTTAAAGCCTGACACCGTCACTTGTAAATAAGCAATTTGGCTACTGAGCCGTGACAAAAGTGATGTGACGGCATCGCATATAACACCTGACGCCGTCCCCTTATCAAATATCCCTACACTTGGTATTTGCTTGTCCTCAAGCAAATGTGCTTTTAGCCAATTAATTTATAAGTTAAGGGTCATGAAGCATTGGTTTAAAACAAGCCACAACACATATAAGGCCCGCAAAAGTCATAACTATCACGGAAATTATATACTAGCACCTCACATGGGGTGTTTGGATACTCACATCTCTCGGGTGTATATGAAATATAACAAGTTAGAAATGGAAGATAAACACTCATTAACCGGTCCTAGTACATAGATTACCATAGGATTGAGACTAGATCAAACCTCCATCGCTTTGGCATAAGCACCTAGGAAAGACTATCAAAGAGGTCTTTTAAAGGGTTGTAATGTTAGGCTTACGGTAGGGAAACAAAGGGTTTGGTGGGATAGGCTATTTAGTGGTGGTAAGTCAAAAATCTTTTTGTTACAAGCATGCGAAGAATGGTGTTGGTAAACCAAGACTCGACACTCTATACTCTAGATAACTGAAACAAACAAACATAAACTAAAGAAAGTTGTAGGATGGTAGCCCTTTTTTTCTTTTTTTTTTTTTTTTTTTTTTTTTTTTTTAATACACTTTTACGATAACATCAAAATGATAGGGGTTTATAGGCACATCCCTACACTTGAGTTTTTATTACTCTAACACTAAATATGACCCGAATTGAAAAGATCAAAACACTTGGAGTACATTATTATGCAAATAAAGGGAATTTGAATTTAACGTTCCCTTCCCGTCATTTCATAAACTTTAACTTTTCCCATGAGTCCCAATCATCCCAAAAACTGTGTACAAAGGATATGACTCGACTTAGCAACTTATGCAAGCAACTAGATAATTGAACTAAGGGTTTAGTTTGATAACAATAATGCTCTAAGAGTGAGTGCATACAAGGTAGGCTAAGGCGATTTTGTTGGGAATTATAGATTTGATATTTACAAAACTACGAGCAAGAATGAAGAAAGAAGAAACAATGAGGACCTAATATGTAATAGTTAGCTTTTCTAGTAAGCTAGGGTTTGTAACCTCCCTCTATTATATAAAGAGGGATGGCGGCTAGGGTTACGAACTCAATCCTTTCATTTCATTTCATAGAAGACATCTCCTAATGAGAGTCTAGCAAACGCATAGAGCGTATTGTAGTAGTAGTAGTAGTAGTATTAGTTTCTTTATGTTTTAATAAAGAAAACCTTATTAGTGATGTTGATTGTGTTGTTTCTATTCCACTGTGCATCATTCAATCAATATTGCTAATACCCTAGTTGAGTCTGGATCTTGGATTTAACAATTGGTTTCAGAGCGGGTGGCTCTCGATCTAGGGTGTATAAGGTTTTCATCTAATTAGGGTCTATGGCAGCAGGCAAAGAAAAGAGGCAGCGGGATGAGCAGATCTATGTTTTGGTGTCGTTAATATGGTTGCAGCGTATTTGATTGGTGGATCATTGGACGCATAATTGGTATTGATCTTTTATTATTTTCAAACATTTGTTACTACTGATATTGTTTGTTCCATTGGGTCTCTTTTTCATTGTTGGTCCCATGGTTATTCATATGTATCTGCTATTAATTCATGTGGGTAACGAGTGATTGGCTCTTGATGAATTTTTTAATTGGTCTAAAATTATCACGTGATGGGTACAATTGGATGGTGATTGATTAGAGGCGGGACCCACGATGGTATATGTGTGAATTGGTTAACTCTCGTGTTCACATGGGGTTGATTCATCTTTTGGCTATTGAATTTTACTGATATTGTTTTTACTCGGTTGGTATTATTTTATTGGTCACGTGAAGTGGGACATGTACTGAGCATATATATTCTTAATTCGTCTTTGGTCTAAGTGGTAAAGTATGTGATTGGACATTGGTGATAATGGGTCCCTCATGTGGTTCGTTGGTATGGAGGATTGTGGGGATCAATGGTATACACAGATTCCATTTCTGCTGATGGTCCACTTTGTGTTACTGCTGATGATTGATGGTCACGTGGGTCCATGTATTCGCTGATGTTGATAAGTTAGTACATGGGCAATTATATGTGCACTGATTTATTCCTTATGGTTATTGTTCCTCGTCTCAGTGGATATAGGCTTTTCTTGCAAAATTCTGTTCGTATCCAATCAGATAGTGCTGAAGGTATTGTTTTCTGCTGGTTTTGGTTTCTGCTGACCGGTTTCTGCTGAAGGTTTTGGTTTCTGCTGACCGTTTTCTGCTGAAGGTGCGTGTCTTATCATATCTCAAAGTGAGTCAGGCACTTTTGAGATAACTTGTTTGTACGTTAATGATGTGACAAAGACTTGATGATTCTAGTGAAGGGGTGAGATCTACAAAAAGTACTTAATGCTCGCATTTGCTATCACTTTAAGGAGTTACGTTGTAGTGCTCAGGGTTAGTGAAGGGGCGAGATCTATAGAAAATGTGCTTAATGCTCACATTTGCTAGTGCATCATCTGAGTTTGGAGTCACGTGGATAGTACAAGATATAAGACGCATACATTGGTGTTTCTACTGGTTCTCCATTCCTTCTGGTGGTAGGCTATTTTGATTCTGCTGCTGATTTGGCTTCTCTGCTGTTATGCCTTATTTATTTTGTTTAGTTGTAAAAAAAAAAAAAAAAAAAAAAAAAAAAGAAAAAAAAAGAAAAAAAAAGATGGTTAGTATAATTTTAAGGGGAAGCTTATGGTTTATATACTTACCATCTACATGCATCACTTGAGGGGAAGCGTCTACGAGTTGCACAAGACCCCTATTAGATGATTACAAAAAGGGGAAGAAGATTCATGGTGTGCAACTTATTATTTGTGATGTCATGTTTTAGCATTGTTTCTTATACAGGTTGTTTTGTAATATCAAATAGGGGAAGATTGTTGGGAATTATAGATTTGATATTTACAAAACCACGAGCAAGAATGAAGAAAGAAGAAACAATGAGGACCTAATATGTAATAGTTAGCTTTTCTAGTAAGCTAGGGTTTGTAACCTCCCTCTATTATATAAAGAGGGATGGCGGCTAGGGTTACGAACTCAATCCTTTCATTTCATTTCATAGAAGACATCTCCTAATGAGAGTCTAGCAAACGCATAGAGCGTATTGTAGTAGTAGTAGTAGTATTAGTTTCTTTATGTTTTAATAAAGAAAACCTTATTAGTGATGTTGATTGTGTTGTTTCTATTCCACTGTGCATCATTCAATCAATATTGCTAATACCCTAGTTGAGTCCGGATCTTAGGATTTGACAGATTTGGGTGTACATTTAGGGGTGAGGTGTAAACAATGCTCTTCATCGATATTCCGGAAAACCGAAACATCACGAGAACCGCGAAAAGGATAGGCTCTGAGGGGTTAACTAGTGGTATCGTGTACTAAAGATGAGTACAACGCAAAGGTGTGGGGGAATTACTTAACCGATGTGGAAGAAGTAATTATATTACGGGTATTAAACAAGGGTAATCCTAATGCCTCTTATCATTTAGTTATTCCTAACTACACAAGTGTAGTCTTACTAGCGATCTTGGGATGCATCACAAAACAAGTTCTAGAATCTATTATACTACCGGTTCACACTCTAAGCATTAAAGATGAATGCTTTAATTCCTACTAATCTAAGGGCGATCCTCACATTTTGGGTGGAATTTAAGTGGTAAAGGGTTTTTGTGCTAGTCATATAACTTCCTATCCATGAGACGCTTTTGTTAAGACTAATGGCCCACTCCTATATGTCATGAAAAAATTTAAATTTGGTGCCAAAGTTACCCTAACCAACATTTTCTCATGGTTTATTACACAAATGCAATTGGACAAAGCAAATAATCAAGGATAAGCATAGTTTCAAAGTTCTATTTTCCCTCCCTACACTTAAACTGAACATTGTCCCCAATGTTCCCCGAAAGTATCAAAGTTATGATAATGGAAGGTTATTAAAAACGAAAGAAACTAATACTCCCCTGATTAGCTCGGTAGGATCCGTGTAAAGTGGTGGTTACATCTTTCTTCAAGAAGAACGTTTGCGTGAAAAGCTCATTCTCATCTTATGTATCTCCTTCTTGATAAATTAAACCTGCACACTAGAAGAAAACAAACGAAACCCTCGCGTAAAATCGGCGGTAATAATATATATAAGACTCTACTAAACTAGGATATAATGCTTGTGGAATGAATGTTTACAGAAATTCTGGAAAATTAAGACCTAGAAAATTCCAAAAAATTATAAGTAGCTCAGAAAACGAGAAAAAGTAATAAGTTATTTTTGCTCCTTCCTGACGCCGTCAGGTTGCGATCCTGACAAAAACTGGTCTGCGATTTTCTTGAAAAAATTCTGGAAAATTTACATCTTTAGAATCTGGAAAAATTTTCTGCAAAACATCCATTATGACTCGATACAAGCATTTGACTCGAACAAACACACATTTATATCTTTTAATTAATTGAAATTCTCATGTTTACGTTTCTTTTGAAAACGTGTGTAATCCTCCCTACACTTATCCTTTATGTAAAATACCTTTATATGTAATTAAGACGAGGTTAAAAACAAAATAAAGCATTTTTACAAATTTAAACATGAGAATAAGCAATCAATAAAAGATATATGACACAAACAAGCAAACAATTAAGCATGGGTTGCCTCCCACGAAGCACTTTTCTTTATTTATGAGTCTTGTAGCTAGACTCGTAGTCGTGCCCTTACGTGACTTCATTACCGTCACCTTTTCCCATCGCTCTCCCTTCGTCAAAATGGCGTAGACGTTGTACGCTTACCATGGATTGCTTGCCAACGTTGTCTATTATGGTGACGGTTTTATCCTTTAGATTGGTTTCCTTCACTGTAAAAGGCCCAAACCATCTTGGTTTGTTTCTACCTTGTAATGCCCTTATCCGTGATTTGTATAGAAGTACTTTTTCTCCCTTTATAAATTCCTTAGGGTGCCTTTGTGTCTTTGGTATCGAAGTGGGATTATTTCCTAACTTTTTATCGGGCTTCCACAATGTTGCATGCAATCCTTGAACCATAAAATCTCTAAGGCCTTTTTCCCAATCATTCATTTTCTTCTTAACCATATTGCTAGGGACTTGTGGACTCTCACCCGTAATCTTTTCCATGATCTTAAGAGGATACCTTGGAACAAAGGGTATCCTAGCGTACCCTTTTTCGCTTTTAAGTATCATGATGCCCTCCCCGCATTTGATGGTTGCTTTGGCGGTGGCCAGAAATGGTGTCCCAAGAATGAGTGGCATGTTTCTATCTTCCTCAACATCTATGATCACGAAATCCACCGGATAGACGATATTAGCCACCTCAATTAAAACATCCACCGCGGTTCCTATGGGGTAGACATAGGTGTGATTTGCTAAGGAAAGTCTAAGATTGGTCTTGGCTGGCTTCTCCCTAGTCAATTTATTATAGACTGATAATGGCATTATGTTTACATCAGACCCCTGATCAGCTAAGGCATTTATATTATCAATGTCACCTATGCTACATGGTATCACGAAATTCCCTGTGGTGTCTCGTTTTTTTGTTACTGGTTTTTTTAGAACCAGCTCATACAGAGGTCCCATAGGCATGGTGTCATACTCATCTTCTGTTATTTTTCTTTCAAGGGCTTCCCTAAGAACCTCATTGTACCTAAAGTTGTTCACTTGGTTAACAATGGTTTTTCTGCTAATTTCGTGCTTAAGGTAGTACTCAATGGTCTCAGGCTCATTATTCGGTTCAGCCTCCCCCCTCTTGCTTTCCTTAGTTTTCTTCTCCTCAACCTTTCCATCCTCAGGCATAATGGAAATGGCGTTAACAAACGAAGTGGGAGGATAATTGTTGCTCCTTACTAGCACCTTTTCGGGAACTTTTGTCTTGGTATATTCTTTTATCAGGTTCATCATTTCCGTCATTTTTGCTCGCATTTCCTCTCTTTTCCTATAAACCTCCTCTTCAAATTTTGCTAATCTCTCCGTATGAGCTGCCATGTACTCCCTCATTTGTTCCTTAAAGCTTGGTGAGAGTGGTATTGGGGAAGTAGAACGGAAGCGCCGTTCGGAATTAGGATTTTGCTCACGACTTGGGGATTCAGAGAAGGGTGTTGGGTGGTTGGTGGAATTAGCGGAATTGACTGTTTCTCGAGGGATTTGTACGGGAGCTCTCTTATGCCTTTTTATCAGATAATCAATCCTTCTCTCAAGAGCACTCATTTGCTCCTCGGTGACGCTGGAAGATTCAATAGGAGTTGATATGGCATTAACCATTTTAACGGGGGTTTCATGGGATTCATTCCAATCTTCATAGCTTTGCTCGGCAACCACTTCAATGATATCCCAAGATTTCTCTGCGTTAAAGTCGCTAAGCCTTCCACCGGCGGCTTGATCAATGGATCGCCTTGTGATGAAAGCGGTATGGTCATAGAAGATTTGGATTTGAAGCCAAAGATCAATACCATGAAGGGGGACTTTATGGAGTAAGTCCTTGAATCGAGTCCATGCTTTGTGGAGAGACTCGCCTTGAAGTTTTTGAAACGTCAAGATGTCTCGTCTTAGTTTAGTGGTTCTCCGCGGTGGGAAAAATTGAGCAAGGAAGCGAGAGGTGAGATCATCCCAACTTGAGATGGAGCAGGCGGGAAGTCGCTCAAGCCAATTACTAGCTTGGTCCCGTAGAGAGAATTGGAAGAGACGCAGGCGCGTGGTCTCCCGAGTAGTAGCATCGAGGTCGATGGAATCGACAATTTTAAGGAAATCCTTAAGATGCTGATTAGGATCTTCGGAACGAAGTCCATGGAATGCACATCTGTTTTGCACCAACCGGATGGTGTCGGATCGCATGGTCGTAGTTTGGGCTTGATCGGGAAGCTCAATGGTGTTCCTATAGCCTAGGTGGCTTGGTCTCGAGTATTCACCAAGAGTACGGCCTCTTGGCGGGTCATTTGGTCGTAGGTTGATGAATGGTGGTTGGTTATCACCTTCCGTGATGAAAAATGATGGGGTTACGAACAAAGGTCACGAAGAAGGGGGCTAGACTACGAGGAAGCTAAAAAATGAGAAAAAATTTACTTGATAGGAATCAAGCAAAGAAACCTAAACGAGGTGGACTCCTAACTAGCTATTCTATTCCCCGACAGCGGCGCCAAAAACTTGATACGCTTACGCAGCGCGTTCGGGGTCAAAGGAACTTCCTTTTCATCGAGCAAGTTTTTCAACACCCTAGGCAGTGAACCTAATCGTTGTAGTGTAGTATTAGGGTAAGCCATGGGAATTGATATCGTTCTCTAGGGGAATAGGAATGCTAGTGAGAAGTTACTACGCTAAGGTTGGGGTTGAGGAAGATTATTTTTTATCTTTTTATGTTTTTTAGGAAATGGAAAGGTACGAATCTCGTGGTTTGGATTTGGGGGTTGGTATTTCTACCGATTACTCTACTATCTAATTATCTAATTAACTAAGGTGAGGGTAGTCTATGTCTAATTATTGTGTGCTCGTATGATGATTTAAAGATGTGTTTACTTAGGTTTTATTACTCCTTAATTATCTCTTATTGATGGTTGAATTGTCACGTCCTTATTCTTAATCGCGTTGTGTGTCTAAGGTCGTAGGGTATGCGTTTATCCCAAACTCTTTGAAACTAACAAAGGGTGTCGCCTACAAAATCTCTAGGATTTATAAACTTTAACTCTAAGGTACTCTTCGGATGGTTTAGCCTACAACAACTCTAGGCGCTATAAACTAAGGTTCACAAAGATTAATCAAGCATTAACTACACAACGGATGACATATCGCATTACTAGATCATTAACAATTAAGATAAGAGACAACCAATCAATATTCAATAATTAAGTTTCATATTCCCTAAGCAAAGACACAAGTTAATTAGTCGGACATGGAGAACATGCAAGCATACACACAAGTAATTGAAGACATAATTAAATTAATGAAGTAAAACACTTATCTTGATGTAAGATAGGGTTGAAAACTAAAAAATTCGAATTCTATATATAAGATTACATTCGCGACGGCGTCACCCTTTAATTTGTGACGCCTTCGGGTCGCTGATTCGTGCGAAACCGTCAAGTTTTATCACACAAGCCAGCCACTTGTGAATGGCTGACCGTAACAAACTTAAAACAGTTCAAACACAGAATGCAATGAAGTCCAGGAGAGTATAGTGTTTCCCCAGGTCGTTATGTCCCAACGAGCCGTGCGAGAATAATCAGACGTGTGGTGATCGAGAAGATTTGAACAGATATAGAGATTTGATTGATTATAACTACAGAGAAAGCCAACAAATTACAACGGCTTAAATGCAAATTAAAGAAAGTTAAAAAGATAAAAAAATATTAAATAAACGCTATCACTATTTGCAAAATGATGTTTTTGGTTTTATGTTTTTATAAAAACTGAATTAAAAACTACGTAGCGTACAAAATAAAAAGTGAAACTTACACAATATAAATCCTAAAAATATGAAAATGACATTTTTACAAACCTAATGATAAAAGAAAATTTATAGAAAAAGAAAATTATTTTTATAACTATTTAATTAATTATTATTAATTAAAAACTAATTTTAACTATTTAATAATAACCTAAAATAAAAGAAAATATGAAATAAAGCTAGAAAAATAAAACTATGACTTAGAAAAATCTAAAATAACAAAAGAGAATTTTCAAAACTATTTTTATATTTTTCTGATTATTTTTCTATTTTTTATCAATTTTAAACTATTAAAAACTAATTAAATTACTTAAAAATACAAATTTAACTAAGAAAAATCTAGAAAAATATTTTTTTGTCTTTTTATATTTATCTTAACTTAAGAAAAATGAAAAATTATTTTTTTGAAACTTTTCTTAATTTTTTGTATTAAATGCTATTTAAAAATGCTAAAAAACTAATTAAAATCAAGAAAAATAGTAAACTGACTTGGAAAAATCTGAAAATTTCAGGAAAACTCTAAAATTATATTTGGAATCTATGAAAAATGGAAAAACAGGTGCTTGTGTGTAAGATTAAGCAACTGCTAAGCAATGTGCTTATAAATAAGCACTTGAACAAGCCAAATGAACAAAACAAGCCACCAACTGATAACACAAGCTAAAATAAGCTAAAGTAACCAAAATGCAACAAGTATTAACAAGCCTTAACCTCTGATAAGCTGATTACACAGATTTGGTTTATTTGAGTATATAAGCTAAAAACAGGTTTGGGTAGCAGGTTTAAGCAGGAAAATAAGCACTCAAATAAGCTGGAAACTAAAGAGCAAATGTTGGAACCTCAAGATAACCTGGCTAAGTACTTAAATACCAAATTAGAGACCTAGACAAGCTCTAGAGAGCTCTGTGCAAGGGCTGCAAGAACTGCACAAGTCCTGTGCAGTTCAAGCACCTGTGCACAGGGCACTAACTACCATTTTGATAAGCTGTTTTGGATGAGATAAAAATTTTGTAAAAATCTATAAAAATGGTAATAATGAAGTAGGCCAGCTGAAGTTATTGCACACCAAGTTTCACTTGATAACACCCAGAAAGGAAATAATCAAAAATCAACTTAGCTTGGCCCAAAACTGAAATTTCAACTATTTGACTTTTTAAACAGTTTGGTAAAGTTGACTTTTATGAACTTTGGGTTCAATTTAAGGACTGATAATGAAGTATATTGATGAAATGAACTTAATGCAAGCTAAGTTTATGAATTTGAAACATAAAACAAGACTTTGATTAGCACAAATCACAACAGTTAAGGAATTAGGACAGTGGATAAGTGATTTTGACTTTGGTGATGTGCAGGCACAAAGTTAAGACAGATAAGAGTATACTAGGACTAAACAAGCATAACACAACAAATTCTAACCACTGCATAAACCTTTAGGACAGTTAGTTCAGCAGATCCAAACACCCTATTAACTACTGATTTGCAATCAATTCTAAGCTACACACTGAACAAGCATAAATTATTGATTACACTGAATGTACTTAACCTAAATACAACTTAATTAAAAGGTTTTAACTACTTGCAACTACAAAAACAGATTGTGCTATGAAACTTGAAATATGACTTACAAATGGCCTTAGCCACAATGGCTTGAAAACAGTGAACCCAGAACTACTATCCTATAAAAACCAACCACACTGCTTCTAAATCAAACCATTTCCATGACTGCATCAACCCATTCCATTCCTGCATCAGATTTGCCCCATTTTGACTTTTGTTGACCAGATTCTAAAGATGCTTGGAACTTGATTACAGGCTTGCAAAAAGCTATTATAAGCTTATAGATACTGAGAACAAAGCTATTTGAAGCTTGGGTTTTAGTTCATTTGAAATTGCATATATAAAAGAAATCTTAAAAACATGAAACTTGGATAAACTTCAAATTGATACTGAAAATGAATTATAATAGACTTAACAGCTTTAGTTTAGTACAAGGAAGGTTTAAATTACAAATCAGAACTTAATTAAAACATAAAACTTAAAAACGACATACATGTAAAAATAAAAATTAACTACTGCCTCTCTTGCCTCTTTCTTCCTCTCTTTATAGTCCCATTTGTCTTTTCTCTCTCTTCTGAGTGAATCCCAGCAATAAACTTGGCCATTGGATGTCTAGAGCCCATATTGGCCATTTGATTGGTTTTGGCGGGAAATGCAATTTGACTTGTGGCTCTGAAACTAGCACTAGGGGGGGTGGCATTTATTGTAGTGGGTAAGGTGATGATGAGGGGGAGGGATAAGGTGAAAAGGTGAGGTGATGGTGGCCTGTGTTGCAGTTGCAGGCGCAAGTGGGGAAGAAGATAAAGGTGGGAGGGAAAAGCTTATTTGACTGAGGTTTGACCTGGGGTTGACCAAAGGTCCAAAATGGGAGGGGTCACTGGGTTTAGGCAGGGGGTCAAAACAGTTTGTGACAAGTCCAAAAAGGGTTTAGGTTTAATAATAACAAGGACCTATGTTGCCATTTCTAAAATTACAAGGACCTAGGCTGCCATTTTCACCAAGTTGTTCCAAGGGACTAAAAGTGACAGGTTTCCATAGTTCAAGGACCAAACTTGTTATTTTTGAAAGTTCAGGGACCTAAGTTGTAAATTTGTAATTTTCAATCTCAAGGACCAATTTTGACAACTTAAGAATCCCTAAGGACTTAAAATGATATTTTTCTTTATTTAGATTTACCAGGGATTGTTTTTGACAACTTTTGAAACTTGGGGGACTAAAACTGCCAATTATGCAAACTTGATACGTTTTTAACCAGATTTTGATATTTTTGCATTTAAAACACATAAAACACTTATTTGTGATATTTTTATCATTTTGATACATTTCTGAGTGTTTTCAGATGTTTTTGCAGTTTAATTGGTACAAAAATGATGAGTATTTAGACACTCATCAATCCCCCACACTAAGATATTGCTAGTCCCTAGCAATGTTTTTAAGAAAAATTAATGGATTTCATCTCTTTACCAAAAGCCATTACTTCTGGAGTAGCCAAATGTTTCAGTTCAAGTAAGAACCTTGGTACACCGATAACCAAATGATTTTGAGCAAATCACCAGCTTCCAACGGATTTGATTTGTCTTTACCAGAAGCCGTTTGCTTCTGGACTAGCCAACTCTTAGATAAATTATCAATATTATCTTTGGTGAGCTGATTACCAATTATGGATTTCCAACTGCCTTTACCACAAGCCATAAACTTGCGGGCTAGCCAACTCTTCACTAATTAAAGATATGGTGAGCTGAACACCATACAATTTTGGGCAAATTGCAAGCCATTAACGGATTTGATAAATCTTTACCAAGAGCCGTTTGCTCCTGGATTAGCCAATCCTTTTGTTTATTAGACAAGGTGGACTGATAACCATAAGATGAGTAAGTGCAAAACACTTACTCCAAAACAATTTTGGCCAAAAATGGGGGAATTAGGCGGTATAATTACATGATAAAATTCGTGAGAATTCCCCCCCACACTTAGAAATGAATATTGCCCTCAATATTCAAAGTACCGGCGGTTATGCCGAAACTGAGAACGTAAAAGGGAAATACTACGGCCATTATTTAGCAAGGATTTTTTTTTTGATACTCTTATATATACACAACATGTGGGGCAACTCCCCCACACTAGGGTGGTAGAAAGTAGAAAGAAGAAGCTAAACTGTCAAGTTTTGTCACACAAGCTAGCCACTTGTGAATGGCTAACCGTAACAAACTTCAGACAGCTCAGAAATATGGGTGACAACCCATATGGCATGCTACTGTTTTTGATTACCGAGTCGCTAGCTTGACTCGACCCCGAATTCATTTGTTCATGGGGAAAGTAACGTGGAAAACCAATCTCGATCGGACTTTCGTTCACAATGTTAATAAACATATGAACATCAAAAAGTTCCACACCGACGAGATATAACCGCGGTATTGTTAATAGTAGAAACTATAAGGGATGATACCGGGGTCAAAGATGGTGTCCTCATTCCCGAAAGAGAAAAGGGAAAGAGCAACCACACCATCTGTGAAGAATGGAATTAGACGTACATGAGAATGCAAGTCCATTCCTCATCAGAAAGAAGCAAATCACCATTTTTGACATTTTTAAGCTTAAACTTGAAGCTTATATGGTGATTGTCAATAAGATGTCCGGGAGGGAGGGTGGGAAACGGTTCTTCAATCAACAGATTTTCTAGAAAAAGGATGTCCCCCTCCGGATCAAAGTAAGTATTATCAATTCCTGTTGGAATTGACTCATCACTAAGAAATGCATCGACTTCATTCCAAAAGTTGTCATCTTCCTCATCAGGAGTGAGAGAAGGGATGGAAGAGTCGGGAATAAGACTAGAAGATGATGGATCATTTTTGAGCAATTCATCAATGGAAAGGATGTCTCCCATTGGATCACAAACATCATCATCCAATTCAGATGAAACTGAAGAGAGTTTGGTTTCATCCACAGAGTTAACAAACTCGATGCGACAAACTGATTCCGGAGGTGGGACAAGTGGTGTGCTCTTAGAGCTAGCAATTTCCACCACTTCCGATGAAGTCTCCGAATCTAGATCATCATCATCAAGAATACTCTTGACTTCCCTGGTACAACTTTCAAACCATTTTTTTGAACCAGGGTTGATTTTCAAAGCTTTTAGCTCAGCACGTTTTTGAAAACTCCTCTTAACCGTGAAATTTGAGAGTGTTGCATTGAATCTTTCAGATTTTTGATCAAATGTGGCAACACTCTGTTTGGACAGAGGTTTGGAGTTCTGGTTGATATTCAATGTGAGCTCTTCGTTGTCAACCCGTATGGTCAACTCTTCAGCAAACACATCAATCAGAGCACGACTCGTTCTCAAGAAAGCTCTCCCTAAGATGAGGGGAACTCTAGGATCTGCATCGAAGTCTACTACAACAAAGTCAGTAGGAAAGTGAAACTTTCCCACTTTCATCACGACATCCTCGGCTATCCCAAGTGGACGAGTTATGGTTCGGTACGCTAGCTCGAGTGTCATACAAGTGGATGAAAGTTTAGGAAGAGACAGTTTCTTCCATACTGAAAGTGGCATGAGGTTAATGCTAGCGCCAAGATCGGCCAAGGCGGAGCATTGAACCATCCCCAAGAAATCACACGGGATTAGAAATCTGCCAGGGTCTTCAAGCTTTTTGGGAAGCTTCTTGAGAAGGACCGCTGAGCATTGCTCATTGAGAGGAGTTTTAGCCATCTCAGATAGCTTATCTTTGTTGGTCAGTAAGCCTTTAAGCGTGGATGCAAATTTAGGCATTAGAACGAGAGCATCAACGAAGCTTATATCAAAGTGAAGCTCATTGAAGATTTGGAAAAAAATTTCCATTTGCTCTTTGTTTTTGTCTTTGAGCTTCTCATCATTCATTCTTGATGGGTAAGGAAGCTGACTAGACTTTTGAGCCGGGACGGAAGTCATTTCGGGCTCAGAATTTGTCTTCGGAACTTCGGGTTCCGGACTTAAAACTTGGACTACCGAAGGTGGGACGTGTGCGGTACTTCGTGGGCTTGAGAATTGCACTTTGTCCGTTGTATCCTTGGTAACTTGACTCATTGCCACAGGAGGAGGGGGCATTGGAGTCGAAGGTCCATTGTGCGTCTTACCACTACGAGTGGTGACGGCTTTCAACTCGGCATTTGGATTAGTAATTGTATTGCTTGGGAGTCCTCCAGAAGATGATGAAGCTTGGTTCATATTCATGTTCATGAAACTGCTCATCATATTCTTCAACTCATTTGTCTGCCGAGACATTGTGGTATCAATTTCCTTCTTCAGCTCAACCCTCATGTTATTGATCTGAGTTTGCATTGAACGTATGCTTGACTCAGTAATTTTCATGAAGTCATTTGGTGGGGGAGCATGAGAAGGTTGTTGATAACTTTGCTGATTTGGAGCTTGATATGGTGGGTTGAAATTGTTCCGGTTTTGATTGAAATTTTGAGAGTTATTGAAATTTTGTCCTTGATTCGGAACAAAGCGATTTTGATTGCCATGGTTTTGCACAGGAGGAAAACCAGGTGGTGTCATACCGCTAGGTGCACGGTAGTGAGGATCAGCCTGTGGTCGGTATTGATTGTGGTTTACCGAAGCTATGGGAGCTTGGTAAAAGGAAGCATCGGTTGCTTGACAATCATAATAAGCGTGTGGACCACTACAAGTTTCACACACCTTGTTTACGGCTTTGACTGGTTCCGGCTTATGAATTTCGCTTTTGATTTCCTTAACATCCTTAATCATACAATGGATGGCATCCGTTAGAGCGGCTATCGGAGCTGCTAACTCAGAAGAGTTACTGGATGAAGAAGCAGGAGGGTTAGGAGTATTGACTTTGTTGCGAGAAATAGGAACTTTTGATTTTTGCTCGCAAATCTCAATCACATCTTTAGGATTACGATTCAAGATATTGCCACCGGCAGCTGCATTCAAAGAATCTTGATCGTTACCGTTCAACCCATTATAAAAGATATTGACTTGTTGAAGCTCCGTGAATTCATGATGGGGGCATTTCCTTAGGAGATCCTTGAATCTCTCCCATGCCTCTCCAAAGCTTTCATCGAAATTTTGACGAAATCCAGAAATTTCATTTTTAAGATTAGTCGTCTTTGATGGAGGAAAGAAATGTGTTGAAACAAACAAAGACCTTGATAGATCTTGAGCTCGTGGATCGTTATGTATGCCTATGTAATCACAAGCACAATAAAAGACAATCTCTACTACTAATGTTTATCAGCGGAATATAAACACAAGTAACAAATAACTAAGAACTTCTTGATCCTCTATGGATCTTTATATTAACTAAAACTGAATTTTCCAATCGATACATAACTCTTTCTAATGTGTTCCTTTTATAGACAAGGAACCCTAAACAATATCGCTAAACCGTTTCCCAAGAAACGTATAATCATAAAACTAAATAAGATATACACAATCACTTCCTAATAAAGCTCATGTATATCCACACTAAATAAACTAAACACGGAATAAACACTTCCGCAGAAACAAACTAATAACTATTATACTTCAGCAGATTATGTCTTCGGCAGAATCCACTTCACTTCAGTAGAACACTTCGGCATTAATATCAGCATAATCCAGACTTCACATAATTCCCAACAATCCTCCCCTAAACTGGAATTTGACATGGTTAAGTTCCAGTTTCCTGATAGATCTTACAGCACCAGAGGATTGGGCACAAACAACATCAACAAAGAATCCAAAGAACATCTCTATGATGAAGAAACTCTGAAACTCCATATCTTTGCAGCAACAAATGACAAGAGGTACATCAAAACAGATTAGTTTCATACTATTCTCATCACATCCAGGTGTGTTAACTCCTGTGAGAGGTGAATCATTGAAAATAAATGGATTTGATGTCTCTTTACCAATAGCCATCACTACTGGAGTAGCCATATGTTTCAGTTCGAAAACTATGGTACACTGATAACCATCTGATTTATTAGCAAACCAGCAACCATATAAACGGATTTGATATGTCTTTACCTGTAGCCGTTTGCTCAGGACTAGTCAATTCTTATAATTGGTGAATTGAGAACCAAATATGGAATGCCACTGCCTTTACCACAAGCCATATACATGTGGGCTAGCCAATTCTTGGATTCCAAATAGGAATAAACCATGGTGAATTGAAAACCATACAACACTCAGCAATAAAGCATAGGTGGTTGCATACCCTATGATTTTTAGCAAACCATTACAGCTATCAACAGATTTGATGTGTCTTTACCAAAGCTGTACCCTTTGGACTAGCTAACTCTTTGACATACAAAAAGTATATCAGGTGAGTCAATAACCAAGAAAAATATACAACAAACCTGCAATAAAAGTTAGATAAAACCAGAATCACACATTTATTTTTTTTTATTTTTTTTTTATTTTTTTTTAACTAATAAACAAATAAAACAAATATTACAAAAGAACTAGTAAATTACAAGCAAGATGAACCTTGATCTGACATAAGCTGAGTTTTAATCAAACCAACACATTGAGTAGCATGAAGATCATCATTGCCAACCGGATTAGGAGGCACTTCCAACTTGTGTCGCAGCAACCTTTCCATAAAAGGAACAGATAAAGGATAAAGCTTATCTGATAGCATACACAAAATCATCCCACATGTAGTCTGTACTACATGAACACAAGGCAGAGGATAAAATTTCCAACTCTCAATCTCCCATTTATGAGAATTCTTCCAAATAGAATACCCTTTACCATTTGAAGAATCAGAATCAAACATAACCTGAAGATCACCCAACAAATATAAACCAGAACCAGTTGCTGAATGAAACTTATAATACTGAATGACATGTTCATACAGCATCTTCAAATCATGTCTATTCACCAAATGAAGAATATCCTTTAAGAAATTGAACTCAAGTATAGTATTATCCAGCCTAGAAACCGTGTTAAGCTTTCCAGCTTTCCAATCAACCAAGACCACATGAGTTCCTTCAGGAAAATCTTCAACAGATCCAACTTCAATAAATGTAGATTCATCAGCCTTAAGATCTAAATGAGTATTCCTTGAAGCATGTTTCTTAGCCAATCTATCAGAACTCCTTGTAATCAAGCTCTTCTGCTCCATATCAACAATGTTATCAGTATCAAGCTGTAGATCATTGTCCAGACTCATAGGATCACTTAACTCCACACTAGACAATACATCAGAAGAAACCAAAGATGTTTCAGCAGAAACAATCACATCAGTAGAAGGAGTAGCATCAGAAGTTGTATCAGAAGGAACAACTGGAGATACCGCCAAAGGCAAAACAGTATCAAAATTATCCACAATTTCAACTGTTTTCTGTCTCTTGGCTGTAGGAACATCAGACATTGAAGCAATATTTTCCAATTGAGAAGAAGAAGTAGAACCAGAAGAGGAAAACTTCATAACCAGATTAAATTGTCTAATCAATGCATCATCAGACAAAGTATTGATTTGCTTCATTGACATACCAGAATTATACATAGCAGAATTCTTCACAACTCGTCTCATATAATTCCTCTTCTGAGCAACAGTCATAGGTTTTTCTCTTTTGGCTTTATTTCTTTGATCAATAAGAGCTCTTCTCTTTGCAGCAGATTCTTGCTTCCTTTGATTACCAAGTGCCACCATTTTATCCACAAAATTATCATCATCAAAAGATTCTCCCAAGATAAGTTTTGCAAGATTCGGATCAGATGCACCTTGAGAAATATAACCATCCCATTGATCATCAGTAATTGTAGGAAGGAATGCATCAAGCTCTAATTTCCTTTCAGGAGACAAATCAGAAGCATACTGATCTTGAAGAAATTTAGCCACAATACGACTCTTCTGCATATTCTCATAATCAGCAAACAATCTAGCCTGAGCCTGATTTTGTGCTTCAGTTACTATTCCTGAATTCAGCAGATCATCAATCACAGGATCTTGTCCTTTCTTAGAAGATGTCTCAGCAGAACCAATTTCAGCAGAACCAATGTGAGCTTCAGAAGAAACAACCAAACCCACATCAGAGGAAACAGGTTGAGACAATTCCTCAACAGGTGTAGAGAAAACTTCAGATGAAGAATTCAACTTATACATTCTCCCAGCAAGAAAAACCTCTTCATCATCTGCTGAAGGTGAAACATTTGATTGTTCTTGTAAAGACAAAGTTTGACCATGAGCAGAAGCAACCTCCTCAACTATAACATCAGCAGATGCATCAACCATATGTGGCTCCTTTGAAGTGTCAGCAGACACCTTATTCAAATATTGTCTTCGTCTTTTGCTAGTATATAGAATAGGCTCCTTGCTAGGCTTCTTGCTTCGTGAAGATTGAGTAATAGGAGAAGAAACATCAGATGTAAGTGCCACATCAGCCAATATCTCAAGAGATTCATGAAGATTCTCTTCGTCCTCCTCCTCAGAAGAAATCAAACTACTCTTTTTACCTTTCTGACTTAGTAAATCCTCCAAGTGCTCAACTTTAGTCTCCAATTCAACAATCTTATTACCAAGAATAGACTTGGTTTCTGTAAGTTCTTTCTTAAGACCAGTCACCTCACCTGTAAGCTTGTTCATCAGAGCATATAATGAGGAAAGTGTAATATGATCCTCATCAGCATCAGGTGATTGCTCAGTTGAAATTGGAACTTCAGTAGACTGTTCAGGAGCAACATTAACCTGATCAACATTAGAGCATCCTTCACCAAATGGAGTTCTAACAGGACTTGGTGTAGGCAATCTATCAGTATCAACCTGAACTTCATCAATTTGATCCTGAACTTCATCAATAGTAACTTGGACTTCATCAATAGGAACTTGTATAATTGCAGGACTAGGACATGGTCTCGGTGAAGGTATAGATGCCTCAGCAACAACAGAAGGACCCTCATCACCATCTACTGAAAGATTTCCATCAGTAGGATTGGAAGAAGATAAAACAACATTAACCTCATTAGCAATCTCATTCTCCTGAGGTAACATGGCAGCTAACAAAGGAAAATGTGTCCCTTCAAATTTAGTCCTCATTGTAGCAAATAACTTAGGAGTCAAAACACTTATGGGATGAAAAGCTTGGGTTTGTGTAGAAACATTCAATATCATCTGTAAGAACCTAGGGTACATCAAAAACTTACCCTTTTTCCTAGTTATATTTTCTACCATATTATCAAAGATAAACTTAGAAAAGTTATAAGTCAAACCCTTAGATAAACAAACAATACCACAGCCCATTTGTGTTGAAAACTGATCCCATCCTCCAGACTTATTGATCATACACAGTAGCAACGTATGAACCAAGAACCTCCACATAGGACAAAGCTTATTTTTCAACCACATATCTGTCCTCGTACTTTGATATCCAATTGCTCTAAGCCCTTCAAGTACCATCGTAGAATCTGAATGATAAACTCCATTCTCATCATCCAAGCGAAGTTGTCTTCTGATCAGTTCCTCTGTCACCACATACTCATGTCCATCAACACTTGCAACTATCTCAGTATCACTTCTTCTTTCTGCCGACGCCCAAAATTGAGTAATCAAAGTTTCATATATAGCATTTGGAGAATGCGTCAATGCATACAGAATCTTTGATCTTAGTAAGAAAGAAATCATCGGCCTATACAACTCATCTCCTCGAGCAGTACCAAGAAAAGCAACCTTATTATGATCATGTTTAAATTGAAGCGCCATGAGAGATTTTGAAGATTAGGGTTACGATTTTGCACAAAAGGAAGTGTTTTTAATGAGAGTAATAATCGAATCACTTAATGTGGAGCGAAAATATGTCGTAGAGAATAAATAGAAATTTCCCAATTTTGGTCAAAGTTGACCAAAGCTGACGTGGATTCCTACTTTTACTCGCATTCACTTATAACTTCGGTAGAAACGAAAACCATTCTGCTGAAGTAGAACAATCAGCAGAAACAGAATACTTCTCCTAGAAGTTTCAGTAAATATCTTTTTACTGTTTCACCCACACACATTAATTCTCTTACCACTTGAACCCGGCTATAAAACAATCCCAATGCACACTGACTTCTTCATCAAAAATCCCCAAATAATATTTCAAACCCTAATTCCTCCAATATTTCAAAATTAACCATAATCAACATGAGTACCAAACATGAGATCATAGATCTCACAACAACATCCTCATCATCATCATCTAGTGAAGATACCAATCCATGGTTTCACTATTTTCCAAAACCATATCCACTACCAAAGAAGTCACCCTTTCTCTCCTCATCAGAAGATGAAAGTGTTGAGAAACCAAGTATATCTGCTAAAGATTCTGATGACTCCTATAAGGAGGGAACATCTTACTCCCAACCCTCAGCACCTAGGCCTCAACGAAGGCCACGAGCCAAAAATCCACCACTTCCTATGGGAAGAAAGGTGGTGCTTGGTCTCTTTGCATCATGTTTTGGTGCATCATCACATATCGTATTGAGGAACGGAAAAAGGAAAATGATGTAAGTTGTTGTATGATGGAAAGAGTAGATGATGCATAAATGAAAATCTTTCCTTCTCATCTCTCTACCACAATCAGCTTCAGCTTCTTCGTTTTCATCAATCCATCCTCTCCATTTTGATCCTTAGCATCTGTTAGGGTTGGTTATGCTTATCACAAAAGCATAGCCATCATATAGTGCCAAAAGATGTGAGCCGTCATACTCATCGTGCTCATCTTCACTTCAATTTAGATGTTGGAACAGATGATATGTAATAGATTAGGACTATTAGATTATGTAGATGCTTTTGATGTTGCTAGTACTCTGTAATCTGTAAGCTGTAAACTGTTTCTTGAATGAATGAATGATTTATTTGCTTCTGTACTTCTTTAGAATGAATCTTATAACTTCAGTATTTCAACTTCAGAGGAAACAAATACCACACATCAGCACAATGAATTCAGTAGAAACAAGCTTAAGCTTTCTTGACCATATCTCAACTGATCAGGGACAACCATTCTGCAAAACAAACACAGAAACATACACAAACCAACAAAGAAACACACTAAAATTACATTAGCAGGTTAGAGTTAGTTAAAAACAACCAAATATACAAAGTTACATAGCAAAATGCAAAGTTATACACAAATCCTCCCCTGAGGCATATGCCTCCCCTGAGGCCTATGCCTCCCCTTAAACTTTGAAGTTAAGGGTTAAGCATGCCAATATGGACCACAAGGTGTTGAAACCTTGGTCCTTCAAAAGCCTTTGTTAACAAATCTGCCACATTATCATCAGTATGAATTTTGACCACATTTATCAAATTTTTATCATATGCATCTCTTATAAAGTGGTGCCTGATTTCAATATGTTTTGTTCGACTGTGAAAAACTGGATTTTTAACAATGCATATGGTACTTTGATTATCAATAAAAATTGTTGTGTTCATGAAATTGTACCCATAATCCAACAACTGATTTTGAATCCAAAGAACCTGTCCACAGCAATTAGCAGCAGCAACATACTCTGCTTCAGTAGATGAGGTAGCCACAATAGTTTTTTTCTTGCATTGCCAAGAAATCAATCGCTTTCCAAGGAATTGGCAACCTCCAGTGGTGGACCTCCTATCCAGATTAGCACCAGCATAGTCACTATCACTATAAGCTTCCAACTTAAAAGGAGACTCTTTTGGGTACCAAAGACCTAGAAAAGGTTGGCCTTTAAGGTACTTAAAGATCTTCTTAACAGCATTGAGATGAGAAGTCAGTGGAGTAACTTGATGTCGCGAACAAACACTCACAGCAAAAGTAATATCAGGTCTGGAAGCTGTTAAATACATCAAAGACCCAATCATAGACCTGTACAAATGAACATTCACAGGTGGATCAGCTTCATTGTTGGTCTTTGTCTTTGGAGCTTCATAAGGTGTAGTGGCAGTCCTTACACCCTCCATACCAAACTTCTTCAAGATGTCCCTCACATATTTGTCCTGACTGATAAAGATACACTCAGGTTTCTGCTGAACTTGAAGACCCAAAAAGAAAGTCATCTCTCCCATTGCACTCATCTGAAACTCTCCCTTCATAAGCTCCTCAAACTCCCTGCACCAAGCTTCCTTTGTGGATCCAAAAATAATGTCATCCACATACACTTGCACAAGAATTATGTCAGTGGAATTCTTCTTTAGGAAAAGCGTCTTATCAATTGCACCTCTTCTGTAACCATGCTTCAGCAGAAATGTAGAGAGCCTAGCATACCAGGCTCTGGGTGCCTGATGTAGTCCATAGAGAGCTTTGACCACCTTATAAACATGATTAGGATGATCTGGATCTACAAATCCTTTAGGTTGAGTGACATACACCTCCTCTTCAATTTCACCATACAAGAAGGCTCCTTTAACATCCATTTGATAGACCATAAAGCCCATATAGGATGCATAAGCTAAGAAAATCCGTATAGCCTCAACTCTTGCCACTGGTGCAAACACTTCATCATAATCGATTCCCTCCTCTTGTCTATACCCCTGTGCAACTAATCTTGCTTTGTTCTTAATGACAACACCCCGAGCATCTCTCTTATTCTTCAGAATCCATTTAGTCCCAATAGCATACTTACCATCAGGTAGTGGTACCAATATCCAAACCTGCTGATTTTGAAATTGTTGCATCTCATCCTGCATTGCTTCAAGCCAACTTGAGTCTTCAAGAGCCTGAGTAACACTGGTTGGTTCCACTTGTGAGAGAAAACAAGCAAACAGACAATGTTGATAGTCTGTGTGATTGTCTCTCTGCTGATTTGAGACATAAGAGACAAAAGCCACCTGTCCATATTTAGAACGCGCCACAGTACCTCTTGTTCTAACAGGTGCATTAGGATCACCAATAATATTAGACTGTGGATGAACATTGTTGATCCTAGTAGTAGTGGTGGTGTTGACATCAATTGAGGAATCAAGATTAGTCATAGTTGGTTCAAAGTCAGTATCATAGGAAGGTGTGTTGAAGATGCCTGCTTTAGGTTGATGATGACCAAGATCTGAAGGTTTTGGAAACCTTGTATAAGGTTCTCCAAGGTCTGTTGACACTCTAGTAGAAATAGGAGTAGTGTCACCATGTCTTTCAGCCGAATTGGAGAGGTGAGGAGAAACAGAACTACCTTCAGCAGAATTGGAGTTTCTGCCGAGTGCTTCATTTGAACTTTCTTCAACATTCCTCTCAGCATCTAAATTGGCTGCATATTCTTGTTTCTTCAGTCTGGCAAGGTCCTCAGCATAATAGAATTCATCTTCACCCACATCAGTATAATCTTTAGAAGTGTTACCTACAAAATTGTTAGGAGAGAAGGAAGGCACAACAATGGGTTGTTCATCATCAGACCCACTGTCAGAATGAGCATCCAACGTGTCTGCATTAGTAGTTGGAGATGCTTCAGAATCTGCATTTTGATTAGCCTTATGTCTAGCATAACCCAAGTAATCAGTCAAGTAATCAAGATCAAATGACCAAACATGACCCTGTCCTTGAACATTAGGCTTGTCTTCAAGATACCTTAGATTCAATGTCTCCTCAATCTTCTTAGCAGATACATTGTAAACCCTGTATGCCTTACTATGAGCAGAATACCCCACAATGTAACCATCATCAGCTTTCTCATCAAATTTGCCCAAGGGATCACTGGTATTCAAAATTGTTACTTGGCAGCCAAACGGTTTAAGGTAATGAATAACATGAACTTTTCCAAAAAGAAGTTCATATGGTGTTTTAAGGTGTGGTCTAGTAATGGACACTCTATTTAGAACATAACAAGCTGTACCAACAGCCTCAGTCCAAAACATGGTAGGAAGTTTAGAGTCTGCTAGCATTGATCTTGCAGCCTCAATTAAGGTTCTATTTTTTCTTTCTGCCACCCCATTTTGTTGAGGGGTTCTTGGAGTGCTATAGTCCCGTTTGATTCCCTTTAACCGGCAGAGTTCTATCAGAATGGCATTTTTGAACTCTGTACCATTATCACACCTAATTCCTTTCACCTTTTTGTTCAACTGATTCTCAATAAGGGTAATGAAATCTTTCAATATTTCAGATGTTTCATCTTTGGTCCTTAGAAAGAATACCCAACAAAATTTGCTAAATCCATCAGTGATCACCAGACAAAAATATTTATGATCAATGCTTCTCACTTTAGTTGGACCAAACAGATCCATATGAAGCAGCTGAAGAGGTTCAGAAATAATGGTTACTGCTGTAACAGGAACACCTTTGTATGAGGCTCTGTGCTGCTTTCCTTTGTTGCATGCAACACAGTTATGATCATTGGTGAATACTTTGGCAGGAAGACCTTGAACAAGGCCCAGTTTCGAAAGCTGGTTAATGGTCTTAAAATTGACATGGGCCATCCTTCTGTGCCATTTGGTGGACTCATCCACAGATGCTTTAGCCACCAAACATGTTAAGTCACCTGCTGGTTTGATATTAGATAAGTTGAATGTATACAGATTGTGACTTCGAGGAACCTTCAGTTGAATTGAAGTATCTTCTGGGAGTTTGAAGTCTTTAGACAGCACAAGACATTCATCCTCTGTGAAGAGTACTTTGTTCTTAGTATCACATATTTGTGAGACTGAAAACAAATTGAAGTGTTGAAGTTCCTTAACATAGTAAACATTCTCAAAGTCCAGCTGAGGTGTTTTGATGGTCCCTTTTCCAGTAATTCGTCCATCACTTCCTCCAAAGGTTACATTGCCTCCACCTTCAATAGGTACAAAGTTATGCATCATGTCCCTGTTTCCTGACATACTTCTAGAACAACCACTGTCAACAATTCCAACATCTTTATGCTTAAGGGGATGATCCTACAACAACAACAAAAAATATACAGAGAATTAGTACACTATGGAGGCTCAAGTCATTGCTGACTTGAACCTGCCTTGTGGATCATATGAGTTGTGCCATGTAGAAGTATAAGATCCACTATTGTTCTTGGGTTTCCAATGAAACTTAGGTCCCTGTTTATTCCAAGAACAACCTGCTGAGGTCTTGACAGCAGTATCCGAGTACCCTCTCCCATCAGTCATAGGGTTAACATATCTAGGCCAAAAACCATTTTTAAAATATTCACTGGTTGGTTGAACATATGGTTTTCCAATTGATCTTCTCCAAGGAAAAGAAGCATTATAATTAGTAGCTTGTGGAACATAAGGAGGTATATCATTAACATTGGTCCACATTGGTCTAGTATGCCTAGAATCACCACACCTACTCATTCTTTGCTCATGATAATCACAATCCTTAACTAAATGAGATTTACTTCCACACACAAAACATTTCTTCTGAAGAGAAGATTTATTCAAACCAAAAGAAGTATTCTTACAAGCAGAAGTATTCAAACCAAAACCATGAAAAGAATTGTTTTTAACAGTATTATTATGCAAAGTATTAAAAAGCAAGTCTTCAGAGGCAACTGTCTTGGAAGTGCATTCCTTGGCAGCAACTCTGTCATGCTTATAGGTAGTCTTGGGTGTAGGCAAGGGTGAATACTTGGGAAGGGCAGACTTGGGAAGGTCAGACTTGTCATTTGAATCACACTCTGTAGACCCTTGCTTGGAGGACTTGTCACTGTTAACACAAGAGACAAAGTCATTAGTAGAAGTATTAGTGTCTGGCATGTCTCTTGACTTTTTGCCATACAGATGGTGTGAGCCATCAAAGTCTTTAAGAGTGGAAAGGTCAATGGGCATGTGCTCACCTCTAATTGGTCCACGTACAGCATGAAGGTCACCTTCTTTCACAAAATTAGCTAGGCCTGCTGGTGTAGATTTACGTGTGTCATCCCTAGCTTCTAAGCCTACATATTTCTTAAAACCTAAAGCCACTGTAGAATTGGGAGCTTGACTGCTATAAATGAGACTAGCCAACTTATTACCATTCATCATCCACTCATTATTCCTAGCAATTTCCTCCTTAAGCTCTAGATTTTCTGACTCTACATCTGCTCTTAACTTCTCAGACCATTTTAATTCATTTGTAGCACATTCGAGATATCTTTCTAAAACACCTATTTTCTCACCATAAGCTATTTCATTCTTCTGTAACCAAACCTTTTGTCTTTCTAGTGTTTTTAAAGCCTGTTTATAAGCTTCTACTTCCACATAGCATTCATTATATTTTGGTTCCATAATATCATAAGCTTGTTTGAGTTCATTATAACGCTCACTACAACCAAACAAACAGTTTTGTACCTGAGAGATGCCCATCAAGGCAATCTGATCATGCCTATCCTCTGAAGTACAGCTTGCAATCAACCCAACATTATCAGGACCATCATTATCAGACTCCTCATGTTGCTTCCAGTCCACATTGCTATCAAGAGTGACCAAAGCAGTTGATCCCTTTGATGCTCCTGCCTCCTTCTGATACTGCTGATAAGAAGTGTATCTTGTCTCATCACCAGCTTTCCTGTCTTTGCATTCTCTAGAAAAGTGACCCATCTGTTGGCATGTGAAGCATTTAACCTTCCTCTTGTCAAACCTTGCTGGATCACGTCCTTTGAATCCAAACCTTCTTCCAGCTTTTCGCTCAAAACTCTTGATGTCCATGGAAAGCATAGCCAACTGCTACTTCAGCTTCATCTCTTCCATCTCAAGTGGGTCCACTTGATCAAAATCTTCATAGGCTAGATCCTGCTGAGGATCATAATCAGCAAAGAAAGATCCAAGAACATCTTCCATAATTCCACTGGATCTAGGAAGTGAGCTTGATGAAGGAGCAGCATTAGATGATGATGGATATGGGCTTGGACCATAGCTAGACTTTGGAGTAGAGGCTCCAACAAATGCAGTATGACTAGCAGTAGAAGATGATCGAAAGGGGCTTCTTACATCATGTTCAAGAGCTTTAAGTTTGTTATACAGCTCATCAAAGGTCATCATGTCCAAACCACCTTTAGCTTTTAAAGCTATGCTTACATGTAGCCAGGATGGAGGTAATGACCTCAGAAACTTAGAGTTACAGTCATCATTATCCGGCTTTGCCTGTAGCTGATTCAACTGACTTAAGATCTTGTGAAACTTATCATAGCCCTTGTGAATTCCTTCCTCTTCAGAGATCTGAAAGTCCTGAAACTGTTGTCTTAGCATGGACTTCTTCAGTCTTCTAGACTCCTCATTCCCACCGAACTTCGCCTTAATTGCTAACCATATATCCTTAGCATCTTGCATGAAGTGAAAATCACTCAAGTGATCCTCAGGAATAGCTTGCAGAAGAATAGTTCTGACCTTTGTTTCTCTCTGAACTGCCAGCAACTCTTCAGCAGTTTTGGGAGGAACATTCATCATATTACCAGCAGCATCCGTGGTAGTTCTCTTCAAACTGTTCCCCTTCAAAATTACCTGCCATAGATTCCAATCAATGTTGGAGATCCAGTTTTGCATCTTCATAGCCCAAAGATCATATTCCTCCCTTTTAAGGTAAGGAAACTTAGCATTGCTATTAGAGAGACTTAGTTGTTGCAGATGGGTGGAGTTTTGGTTGTTGGTGAGTTCAGTATCAGCATCTGAACCAGGCATGATGATTTTGTTATGGTTGTATGGGTGTTTAGAAAAAGCTTGTCCTTAGTATCGTAGAGACTCTCACGAGGCTCTGATACCACTTGTTGAAACAAACAAAGACCTTGATAGATCTTGAGCTCGTGGATCGTTATGTATGCCTATGTAATCACAAGCACAATAAAAGACAATCTCTACTACTAATGTTTATCAGCGGAATATAAACACAAGTAACAAATAACTAAGAACTTCTTGATCCTCTATGGATCTTTATATTAACTAAAACTGAATTTTCCAATCGATACATAACTCTTTCTAATGTGTTCCTTTTATAGACAAGGAACCCTAAACAATATCGCTAAACCGTTTCCCAAGAAACGTATAATCATAAAACTAAATAAGATATACACAATCACTTCCTAATAAAGCTCATGTATATCCACACTAAATAAACTAAACACGGAATAAACACTTCCGCAGAAACAAACTAATAACTATTATACTTCAGCAGATTGTGTCTTCGGCAGAATCCACTTCACTTCAGTAGAAACACTTCGGCATTAATATCAGCATAATCCAGACTTCACATAATTCCCAACAAAATGATTGACAAACTTTTGAACAAGTTCCTCCCAAGTTTCGATGGATTGAGGGGGTTCTTTTTCCAGCCAAATCCGGGCTGTCCCCTCAAGTGAGAATGGAAATAGCATCAACTTGATGACTTTTTGTGGCACATCCTTGAAATTGATAGTTGAAGTCAACTTGTTAAACCAACGGATGTGTGCATACGGGTCTTCTCGGTCAAACCCGTGGAATTGATTTGTAGACACAAGTGTGATCAAATGTGTCTTCAATTCAAAGTGATCAGAATTGATTACTGGTAGAATGATGGCATCTCCATAACCCTCGGTGGGTGCCTGGAGCATTTCCGCCATAGTTCGTTCGTCTGCCATATTGTTGTTTGAAATAGTACGAATCTCGGGTTCGACTATTTGGGCAGCACGTCTACGAGAACGTCGTCTAGGAATTTCTGCTAGATCACGAAAAGGACTCAATGATCTAGAAGAACGATTGCGCATGCACTAGAGTTAACTCTAAGAGATCTCAGAGTTAAGGAAAGGAATTATGAAATTGGTGAAAATGGGGTAAGGAGAATCTTTTTAGGTTTTCTGGTTTTGACAAGTAGATATAACAACAAATCCAATTAAAACAAGATCGAGGCAAAACAACAGTGAACTTAAACCAATAATCACAAGATGAGTGGCTTCTTTGAAAAAGGTACACCACTATCAAGGACACAAAGGCAAGTTTTAAATCTTTGGTTCGGGAACTTATTATGGTCGTACCCCCAGTTAGATAGTACACTGCCTTGGTTTGCGGTGGTAATCTTTTATGTTGTTATTATTAAACTCAGAAAATGACAAATCTTTTTGTATTTTTATCTTTGATACATATATAGAAACCAAAGGAAAATATTTTTGTGTTTTATACGTTTTTGGCTGTTTTTGGGTTTTTGGATTTTTTATAAGAAAATATGGATATATATATATAGATAGATGGATGGAAAGAACAGAGAGTGAATATTCAAACTACTAATCTGCTAAACGTAAGACAATTAGCACAGCTCCCCGGCAGCGGCGCCAAAATTTGATTCGTGCGAAACCGTCAAGTTTTATCACACAAGCCAGCCACTTGTGAATGGCTGACCGTAACAAACTTAAAACAGTTCAAACACAGAATGCAATGAAGTCCAGGCGAGTATAGTGTTTCCCCAGGTCGTTATGTCCCAACGAGCCGTGCGAGAATAATCAGACGTGTGGTGATCGAGAAGATTTGAACAGATACAGAGATTTGATTGATTATAACTACAGAGAAAGCAAACAAATTACAACGGCTTAAATGCAAATTAAAGAAAGTTAAAAAGATAAAAAATATTAAATAAACGCTATCACTATTTGCAAAATGATGTTTTTGGTTTTATGTTTTTATAAAAACTGAATTAAAAACTACGTAGCGTACAAAATAAAAAGTGAAACTTACACAATATAAATCCTAAAAATATGAAAATGACATTTTTACAAACCTAATGATAAAAGAAAATTTATAGAAAAAGAAAATTATTTTTATAACTATTTAATTAATTATTATTAATTAAAAACTAATTTTAACTATTTAATAATAACCTAAAATACAAGAAAATATGAAATAAAGCTAGAAAAATAAAAATATGACTTAGAAAAATCTAAAATAACAAAAGAGAATTTTCAAAACTATTTTTATATTTTTCTGATTATTTTTCTATTTTTTATGAATTTTAAACTATTAAAAACTAATTAAATTACTTAAAAATACAAATTTAACTAAGAAAAATCTAGAAAAATATTTTTTTGTCTTTTTATATTTATCTTAACTTAAGAAAAATGAAAAATTGTTTTTTTGAAACTTTTCTTAATTTTTTGTATTAAATGCTATTTAAAAATGCTAAAAAACTAATTAAAATCAAGAAAAATAGTAAACTGACTTGGAAAAATCTAAAAATTTCAGGAAAACTCTAAAATTATATTTGGAATCTATGAAAAATGGAAAAACAGGTGCTTGTGTGTAAGATTAAGCAACTGCTAAGCAATGTGCTTATAAATAAGCACTTGAACAAGCCAAATGAACAAAACAAGCCACCAACTGATAACACAAGCTAAAATAAGCTAAAGTAACCAAAATGCAACAAGTATTAACAAGCCTTAACCTCTGATAAGCTGATTACACAGATTTGGTTTATTTGAGTATATAAGCTAAAAACAGGTTTGGGTAGCAGGTTTAAGCAGGAAAATAAGCACTCAAATAAGCTGGAAACTAAAGAGCAAATGTTGGAACCTCAAGATAACCTGGCTAAGTACTTAAATACCAAATTAGAGACCTAGACAAGCTCTAGAGAGCTCTGTGCAAAGGCTGCAAGAACTGCACAAGTCCTGTGCAGTTCAAGCACCTGTGCACAGGGCACTTACTACCATTTTGATAAGCTGTTTTGGATGAGATAAAAATTTTGTAAAAATCTATAAAAATGGTAATAATGAAGTAGGCCAGCTGAAGTTATTGCACACCAAGTTTCACTTGATAACACCCAGAAAGGAAATAATCAAAAATCAACTTAGCTTGGCCCAAAACTGAAATTTCAACTATTTGACTTTTTAAACAGTTTGGTAAAGTTGACTTTTATGAACTTTGGGTTCAATTTAAGGACTGATAATGAAGTATATTGATGAAATGAACTTAATGCAAGCTAAGTTTATGAATTTGAAACATAAAACAAGACTTTGATTAGCACAAATCACAACAGTTAAGGAATTAGGACAGTGGATAAGTGATTTTGACTTTGGTGATGTGCAGGCACAAAGTTAAGACAGATAAGAGTATACTAGGACTAAACAAGCATAACACAACAAATTCTAACCACTGCATAAACCTTTAGGACAGTTAGTTCAGCAGATCCAAACACCCTATTAACTACTGATTTGCAATCAATTCTAAGCTACACACTGAACAAGCATAAATTATTGATTACACTGAATGTACTTAACCTAAATACAACTTAATTAAAAGGTTTTAACTACTTGCAACTACAAAAACAGATTGTGCTATGAAACTTGAAATATGACTTACAAATGGCCTTAGCCACAATGGCTTGAAAACAGTGAACCCAGAACTACTATCCTATAAAAACCAACCACACTGCTTCTAAATCAAACCATTTCCATGACTGCATCAACCCATTCCATTCCTGCATCAGATTTGCCCCATTTTGACTTTTGTTGACCAGATTCTAAAGATGCTTGGAACTTGATTACAGGCTTGCAAAAAGCTATTATAAGCTTATATAAGCTTATAGATACTGAGAACAAAGCTATTTGAAGCTTGGGTTTTAGTTCATTTGAAATTGCATATATAAAAGAAATCTTAAAAACATGAAACTTGGATAAACTTCAAATTGATACTGAAAATGAATTATAATAGACTTAACAGCTTTAGTTTAGTACAAGGAAGGTTTAAATTACAAATCAGAACTTAATTAAAACATAAAACTTAAAAACGACATACATGTAAAAATAAAAATTAACTACTGCCTCTCTTGCCTCTTTCTTCCTCTCTTTATAGTCCCATTTGTCTTTTCTCTCTCTTCTGAGTGAATCCCAGCAATAAACTTGGCCATTGGATGTCTAGAGCCCATATTGGCCATTTGATTGGTTTTGGCGGGAAATGCAATTTGACCTGTGGCTCTGAAACTAGCACTAGGGGTGGCATTTATTGTAGTGGGTAAGGTGATGATGAGGGGGAGGGATAAGGTGAAAAGGTGAGGTGATGGTGGCCTGTGTTGCAGTTGCAGGCACAAGTGGGGAAGAAGATAAAGGTGGGAGGGAAAAGCTTATTTGACTGAGGTTTGACCTGGGGTTGACCAAAGGTCCAAAATGGGAGGGGTCACTGGGTTTAGGCAGGGGGTCAAAACAGTTTGTGACAAGTCCAAAAAGGGTTTAGGTTTAATAATAACAAGGACCTATGTTGCCATTTCTAAAATTACAAGGACCTAGGCTGCCATTTTCACCAAGTTGTTCCAAGGGACTAAAAGTGACAGGTTTCCATAGTTTAATTTGGTATTGTTCATCTGCCATTGGAACCAATTGAAAACCATTTGAAAATCAATCCAGATACTTGTGATATATTATCAAAACATTTTGTGTCTGAATTGTTTTTGATAGTTTTAGAATAGGTGCTCCCCCTCAACATGTGCATCAAATATTTGAAATCGTTTTGCACACGGAGGCAAGAGGAAGAATTTACTTCTTTGATTACCATTTTCTAAAAGATATCAATCATCACTTCCCTGATCAAATCAAGAAGATAAAGCATTTCCGGGAAGGATGAGGTTTCCATAAATTTGCTCCCCCTCAATATGTGCCTCGAGGTTTGAAAAGAGTTTTGCACATACTAGAGGGAACCTGCACATTGAGATAAATGATCACGTTTCAAATCATAGGTTTAAGATAGATGCTCCCCCTCAACATGTGCATTGAAAATTTGAAATCGTTTGTCACATGTGGGAAGGACAGCATGTACATCCTTATAAAACCATTTACCGAATTATCAGTTTAAATCTAATTTAAATCACACATTCTCCCCCGATCACAATTATCAAATCATTTGAGATTTGTGATCTCTTATAGATTTAAATTGATTTTGAAAGCTTTTAAGGAGAATTGTGACTTGATTATGAAAGCGTTTTAACTGATAAGGATCGGATTTTAAGACTTTAAACTCCATTGATAAAACATGCATGTATATCTTTTGAAAACAGTTAAATGCCAAATAACTTTTTAATTTAATTGAAATCATTCTCCCCCTCAATCAATGACATAGGTTGTTGATTGAGAGATAGAGATTTTGCAAATAAATCCTGATGATTATCAAAAATAGAGACCGAGTTATTTTTCAAAGCAGTTAGTTTTCAGCAGATAAATGTTTATAGAATCAGAGCATGGAATTTGAAAACATGATAAAACATGGCTCTGTTCTTTCTTTTAAAACCGGGTTATTGCCTGAAAATGACAATAAACCAAAGTTTCTCTTTCTCCCAAAAATATTTTTTGATTTTTTGATTTTTTTTTTTTTTTTTTATATATATATAAAAATTCGAACAACATCTAAAGTCCCGTGTCATTCTTTGAATGACAACATCAAGACCGTAGATATTATCGAATCGAGAGAAACATGAAAAAATGACAATATTTTTTTGAAGATTTTTTATCGAATTTTTCAAATTTTTATGGATTTTGAAAGTTTTATATTTTTCTATTTGATTTTTGAGGGTTTTATAATTTTGTATTTTGATTTTTCGAATAGATATATACAAGAGATAGATGAAGATAGACCTTTACTCTTCGTCTTCCTCCTGAAGACGTTTGAGTGTTTCTGGTTGAAGGCTTTTCAAGCCAAGACGTGGAAGAATAAACTCAAAACGTTCTCTTGGAAGAGCTTTGGTGAAGATGTCGGCTAACTAGTATTCAAACCTCACAAAATAGAGTTCCACCACACCTTTTTCAACTTGTTCCCTGATGAAATGATGTCGAATGTCGATATGCTTTGCTCTTGAGTGTTGAACATTGTTGCATGAGAGAGCAATAGCACTTTTATTATCACAGTACAGAGGGATTTTGTTGAATACAAAGCCATAGTCAGATAATTGAGATCTCATCCATAAGATTTGAGCACAACAGGATGACATGGCTATGTATTCAGCCTCTGTAGAGGAAATAGAAGTACTCATTTGATTCTTTGAAGACCAGCTCACAAGCTTATCACCCAAAAACTGAGCACCTCCAGACGTACTTCGACGTGTATCTTGACAACCTGCATGATCAGCATCTGCATAGGCCGTTAGTGACATACCGGTGTCCTTCGGGTACCAAAGACCCATATCGATGGTTCCTTGGAGATACCGAAAGACCCGTTTAACTGCTTCAAGGTGCTTTTTAGTAGGCTTAGCCTGGTATCTAGCACACATGCAAACAGCGAACAAGATGTCTGGTCTACTAGCAGTGAGGTACATCAGGGATCCAATCATACTACGATATTTCGTTTGGTCAATCATGATCCCTGAGTGGTCCTCATCTAGTTTGGTTCGGTCAATCATGGGGGTGTCAACAGGGTCACTTGAATCAAATCCAAATTTCTTTAAGATCTCTGTTGCATATTTAGATTGATTTATGAAAATGCCTCCGGGACTTTGTGAAATTTGTAATCCCAAGAAAAATGACATTTGTCCCATCATTGACATTTGAAATTTTGAACTCGTTTCATTCGAAAAACGATCACATTCCATTGGTTCTGTCGAGGCAAAAATAATATCATCAACATAAATTTGAACATGAATTAAATGTTTGCCTGACTTCCTGGTGAACAATGTAGGATCAACTGCTCCTTTGCTGAATCCGGTTGATTGAAGAAACTTTGACAGTGTATCATACCATGCCCTTGGAGCTTGCTTTAAACCGTAAAGAGCCTTCTTCAAACGATAAACGTGAGTAGGATGCTCTTGATTCACAAATCCTTCAGGTTGGCTGACGTAGACGACTTCTTTAAGATCTCCGTTCAGAAATGCCGTCTTCACATCCATCTGATAGACTACCATGTTCTTACTAGCAGCATTAGCCAGAAAGATTCTGATTGCCTCAATTCGAGCAACTGGAGCAAAAGATTCTTCAAAGTCAATACCCTCCTCTTGACGGTATCCTTTAGCAACTAATCGAGCCTTGTTCTTCAACACATCACCATGCTCATCAAGTTTCACTTTGAAGATCCATTTTAGAGCAATGATCATAGCACAATCTGGAGCAGGTATTAACTCCCATACATCAAGTCGATCAAACTCATGAATTTATTCTTGCATGGCATTGAACCAGCTATCTTCATTCATGGCGGTTTAACATCTTTTGGTTCGATCTTAGAGAGTACAGAGTTGAAGAAGCACCATAAGGCATCGGTTGCAAGTTGTTTCCGTGTGGATACTGGTCGAGAGGGATTTCCAATGATGTTGTCTAATGGATGATCGTGAGTCCATTTTCTGAGGTGTTCATGTGGTAGTTGTTGAGGGACTGAAGTAGCAGAGTTGATGTCTCCTGAAGAAGATGGTTCTGATGAAGATTCAGGAGCAAATATGTTTTCAAATAGAGCATCTTCAGGAGTAGCAAAGGGATTAACTTCATCATTGATGCCAGACACAGTTCCATGATGTACAATCGAAGATTGATGATTTGTTGATGAGACTAAGTGATCAGCAGCAGGCGCTTCTTGACTTAATGAGATTGAGACTGAAGGGTTGACTTCATTCACAAGGATAGGAGCAGCCTCTGTTGATGGATTTGACATTTCATCAGCATTTGTTTCATAGTCTTCATCAAACATTGGATTGAACAATTTCCTTAAATCATCTTCTGATGGAGGTACATATGGAGCTATTGGAGAGGGATTTGGTACAAGGGATGAACCAATGGGACTGTTTTGAAGTGAGGGTCCAGAACTGGATTGTCCAGGAGCCATAGGACCACTGCGATAGAAACTCTCTCTGGCTATCATTATCAACCCATATGTAGACAATTTGAAGTGACCACTGATGAAGAAAACCTGATATACCAAACTTGAAACTGAAGAAGAATTCCCTGCATTTGCATCTTAAGCTTGCACTAATGTTGGAAGAACAGTGTCAAGAATTTATGCTTCAAGCAAATCTCTAAGTACTCAATACTCAACCAAAGTATGAGACTTTAACACCTCTTGCGATTATCCACAACGTCATATTCGTGTGTCACTGAGTAAAACTACGTAACTCCTTAAAGTGATAGTTAACCAGATCTTCAACCATCCATCCCGACAGCTGGTAACTAGATAAACCAAGTCTTCAACTTAAAATTCTTAGAACTGAGCAAGTTATCAAATAAGAACACGCCTTTGAAATTTAACTTCAATCTCAAATAAGTGATAATTGATTAACTCCGAAGTAATCAGCTTGTGTCAACTGCCCAACACGTGAATAAACATACAACCGGATGTACGTCGATCCACTGAATGAACCGGAACAAATGATTTCTCGACATTAATGCATTCTTCCTAAAGGTATACATGTCGAGACTGATCTGGAAGATTCACCACAAATGTCTTCGAGCGAATGAGGTAGTCATTTTCCTTAATGTTCATGTGGTTGATTTATAGCGTGCACAATGAGAGGAACAATAATCCGTAAAGATTTGGCAAAGGAATACCAAAGAGCGGATCATTATCCATGAACAACAATCCGTGAAGATTTGGCACAGGAATACCAAAGAGCGGATCATTATTCAATAGTGCAACTTACAATATCATGATAGTCATTATAAACGCCTTGTGAAATAACTGGAGATAAGGTTTCTTGAGAATTCCAAGAAGTACTTCTTAAATGGTGAACCAGTTGAGTCAATAGAAACCGGAGCATGAGCTTCAGAAGCTGGATGATCAACATTCGTTAGAGGTTGAAAGTACTCATCAAACATATCTTTGAAAAACAATGAATCCCAAACATTGATTCCCAATTATCCTTAGTAAGTGAAGCATTAGGCGTTGGAGGAGAGTCATCAAAAATCAAAACAATGAATCCCAGTTATCCTTAGTATATTCACTCTTCATCAAAAAGAATATACACTCATCATCATCAAAAATTAAGTCGTATAACCATTATTCAAACATCCATCATCATGTAGTATATTCACTCTTCTCCCCCTCAAAAATTGCATCTGAAGTTGCCATTTTTGATTTAACAAGTGAATAAGAGTATACACCAATGAACGTAGATCCACTTGATGACTGAATGAGCGTGGAAAAACTTGAAGCTTGTTGATGAAGAATGTAGATGAGTATGGCCATTCACGAGGGAATTTCTCTTTAGCTGAAGATAAAGCGCACATAAGAGCGTACACTTTTCTTTTCTTTGAAGAACGGGGCCTGAAGTGTTATCTGCAGACACCATTATGATGAAGTACGAGGCCTGAACTGATTTGAACAGACGTCATTGTTAAGAGCCCAGTCAAATGTTTAGAGCCGCCCGAATCCAAATACCAAGGGACGATTTGTACGACCTGCTTTGGAAAACAGACGAAGACAGAGAATTGGAAACATTGGATCCCCACGTGCTGATGGGTTCCTTTTGGTTAGCACAAACAGTCTTTGAATCAGCAAAAAACCTAGATGTAATGGCATTATCCCTAGGAGCTGAACTAGTAGAAGCATCAGACTTAGTCAAATGACATTTTGTGCTTAATGGGATTATTCTACCAGTTGGCTTCCAAACCTTAACAGGCACTATTCTAGGCATAGCGGATCTAGCTAAGGGGTAAGGTTTGCCATTCGTTAATATTCGACCTGTGGGCTTCCACTGAAATCCTACATTTGTAAACACATTCCCTGTAGGTTTCCAAGATTGCTTGATCTGTTTCGCTCTCCAAGCTTTCTGAACTGGGTTATGAATTTTATACCTCAGAAATAACACATCACATTTATCATGATTACCATAAAATAAACATTTTTTACATGTTTTGCAGACAGCATGAGGCCTCGAATTAATTTCAGTAAGCTTAGAGCTAATACTAGAACTAACACGATTCTTTTTGTTCAAATCAAACTTCTTGTCCCTATGGTGTTCTTTCACTTCCTTATCATGAACACTTTTAGTTTGCGTTATCATATCCTTCTTTTCATTGCTTCTAGGTTTTGACCCGCTAAATTTAGTGTCAATCTTAACATCTGTAGAAGTAACGATGGGAACATTACATGGCTTCACTACTTGCTGCATTTCTGGTCTAGAAGTGCTGGGATCTGAAATTCTAGGAGGTACATCAAAGGTTTCTTGCTTGAATTTTGACATGGAACAAGGCATATCAAGGGTCACATGCTTGGCTTTAGGCATAGAACAAGGCACAACTATTCTATCTCGCCTATTGCTAGATTTCGGACTTGTGACAATTACATACTCTAAGAGTTCCTGAGATCGTTTGGCATCCATGCAGGCATAGGCTATAGTACTATCAAAAGGTTTTTGTAATCTTTCATCTTCAACAATCTCACGGAGACCCTTCAAACTGTCCTTAAGGTATGAGAGATATGCTTTATGTGCAAGTTCATTATTCCTAATGGGCGGGGGAATATATAACATATCGATAGCATATTTATCACAAGCAGAAACCTTAGGAACAGAGTATTTGCAATTTGGGATTGGCAACTTTCCTTTCACCTCACGCTTCAGATTCTCAATATCGTTAAGTAAAGAAGTTATCTTTTCAATTTGTTTATCATGATTAACTTTAAATGAATCACATAACTCTTTGTTTTGATCATTAACCTTTGAAATTTCAGCTTTAAAACAATCATTTTCCTTTTGCAAGTTATCAATTATGTTTTGAAGTTGGAAATTCTGAGAATCTAAAGGAGGAGGCATATGGGAACCAGTCACATCCTTCTTTTCACCTTTCAGTTGTGAAATTTGGGCTTTCAATCTTTTGATCGTGTTATAATGAGCTCGAATTTGTTCATCACGTTTGCTAATTTCAAAAACTGCATCAAACTCAGGAGCATCAGAGGATGTCTTGATATTTGAGGTTTTAACATTTTCTTTGAGATGTTGATGTTTTAATTGCAGAGCAAGATGTTCAACTTCTAATTTAGAATAATGTTTGACCAAGTTATCATGATCATCCTGTTCTATTTTCTCACGCAATTTTGAATTTGTTGTTTCAAGCTCAATGACACGATCATGGGAGACTTTCAGAGCAACAGATAATTCATGAAATTGAGAAGCATTAATGGAACAATTTGTAGCAGTGAAAAACACATCTTGAGCAATACATTCAGAAATCAGATTCTCATTCAGTGTATGCAAGTTCTTCCTCTCAATCTCATTATATTTTAATTCTCTCTCATAATCACTAACCTCAACAATCATTGCATCAAATTCCTTTTCCATTTCTTTAATGTCTGAATTCATTCCTTTTTTAAGACTCTCAAAATGATCTTTTATTTGTTTAAAGAAAGGCATGACTTCAGTTAAATAACATTCTTTAGTTTGCTCAAAACCCCTTTCTCCTTCAGTAATACCAGTGGGTGTGATCCTTTTCTTGCAAGTTTTCTCAAAATCAACAAATAGTTGAAAGATAACATATTGACTAATTAAGGTCTTGCTTTTAGTGGCAATTGTTCTAGGAACAAGATGCATTGGTGTATTCGGAGGATACACAGTCGCTCTAGGCATTTTCCTAAGGGGAGGGTTCGTTACAACAAGATTCTCTGCTTTTTGCTTATCTAAATCCTTTTTCCATAACACTTGTTCAGGGGTTAATAGAGTCTGAGGCTTAAACTTGTTCAAGGAGATCCAATTTTCTTTAGTGTAATTATGGGGTTTGATCGTTATGTTATTCTTTTTACACTCAGGATCTTCTAACTTCTTATTCATTTTCTCCCTAGTGACTTCATCAGATTTCTTATCTTCCTCAGTGCACTCAACGCAACTAGGTTTCTGCCTAGGCTTAAGGATTTCATTACCATCATAAAGCACCTTATGAGCATTTCTAGCCTTTTTAATTACCTCTGGATTTGGTTCCTCAACAAGGGGAATGCTATGCTTATCGCTTAAGACTCGATGCTTAGTGATCATGTGAGCAGTTTGAATGGAATTCCCTTGTACGTACAACTTATTTTCAAGCTTGTTTTTCAAAGTTTTTAGATTGGAAAAATCATTCAAAAGTTTTGATTCCTTAGCCTTGAATTCTTGCTTAAGCATTTTAACATTTTCTTGAAGTTCGTGTTTTTGCTTAGCAGTTTTGGAAAGCTTTTCTTGTAAGGAGTTTAACTCTTGTTTTAATACTTCTTCTCTAAAATTACTTTTTCTAATAATTGTACGCATTTGGATATCCATCTCCTGCTCACGAGTGGTAAGTTCAAACTTAGCACGCTGTTCGTATATGGCAACTTGATCCTTATAGGTATTGAGTTCAGTGGTCAAGGAATCATCAGGCACAAATGCAGTGTACTCATGCAATTCATAATCATCATTTTGAGAAGAAGATGCATACCTAGGTACTGCAGAAACTTTCATGCAACTTTCCTCTGCATTAACGTGCACAGGTTGTGGCCGGTGCATCTCTATCTTGGGTACATCCGAAGCTTCCATGGAGCATTCCTTTGCATTAGCTTGCACGGGTTGTGACTGGTGCACCTCTCTCTCTTGTGAACATGAGCATGAAGATTCTATTTTAGCATTGTCCGACTCATGATTATTTGTTTTCTCTAACATTCTGCATTCAGCAACACCCGATTCTTCCACAGATACATTACCCAACTTATCACAACAATCTCTCAACTGCACCTGACACTCATTCACTTTTTCATCCTTTTGTGCAGTTTCCTCAATGTACTTTTTCACATTATCCATGAGTTGGATAAATGTCTCAATGAATTCCTGAATTTCCATTCCAGTATGTTTTTTGAAGGAAATTCCAGTCAAGTGTTGATCGTAATCTGCTGAATATTCCCCACTGATGAATGGCTGAAATTGTTTGTAGATTACTTGAAGAGCTGCACCGGAACCATCCTTTTGAACTTCTTCATTGGTAAGTTGCAGCTTTAAATGCTCTAAGTTCAACAGCAAGCTTCTTGTCAATGTAGGTAAGTCCTGGCGGAAAAGAGCACTACATGTTCGATCCCCAGCTATGGATAACAACTGTATGAGGTGCAGATGAAGTAGTTGATAGGGCTCAATGCTGCATTCCATTTGCATGGCATTCTGTAGCAGGTGCAATTCATTCTCATTGTACTCAGAACATGAAGATCTCACATCCTCGTTGTTTAATTCAAACATCTTTAATCGTTCAGTGTAGCATCCATTATCATTATTATCCACAGCATCATACAATTTAAGCACTTCTGAAATCACTGGGTCAGTAGAGTAAGACATGATGTGGTAGAATGCACGGGATTTTACAAGTCTATGATTAACCGAGAAATAGAATCTTTCGCGGGATTTTACTAAAATCAAGACCAAACCGTTAAGCAATGACCAATGGAATGTGTTAAGACGACTGATGGATCGACACAATGATAGACAATTCTATGTTAGGTCTTATGATTGTTTGTGGGATAAGCAGAGATGTTGTTTGGTTGTGATTTGGGTTGGTTGTAGCACGATTTTATGGAGAAATTTAGGTCTAAAAACTTAAAAGCTCAATAACTTCCTTTCGGAGAGGATTTGGGCCTCGAAAATTCGTTTCACGACATCGTGGTGAAACGTCACAATATTCAGGCTGTTCCGGTCGTTTTGACAGGTATTTCGCTGAAAACGGAGTTACGGATCAAAAGTTATGGCCGTTTGAAGTTTTGACGTAAAAAGTCAACTTTGGTCAAACCTCTTCTTCGTAAAAATCAACCAAGTCGCTATAACCCTTGAACCAAGTCGCTAAGTACCAAGTCGCTAACACCTAATTCGCTATACCACCAAGTCGCTAAAGTCCCAAGTCGCTAAACAAAGGCAAATCGCTAAGTAGTAACTCGCTAAGCCTCAAGTCGCTAGCAAAATTTTGGCAGCAATTCGCTAAGATTCAAGTCGCTAAAGACTCAAGTCGCTAAATAGCAACTCGCTACTCACCAAGTCGCTAACACCAAGTCGCTACCCGTAGTGGAGAATCCACTACTTGTACTGTAAGTCGCTAATACTAAGTCGCTAGCTTCAAAAACTACAACTCGCTACAGAATTGTAAAGCAAGTCGCTACGAAGAAACAAATCCGTATGTCAAGTCGCTAGCAAGAAAAACAACATAAACATCACTTATCAATCCAAAAACAACCCAACCAAGATGATTCAAGCTTACCAAATGAAAACCTAAACACTTATGATGATTCTAAACATAAAAGTACAAACAAAATCGAAGCTTTAACACAAGAAATCAACCAAATGATGCACAAACCACTAAACTTTTTCAAACTCAAAAACCACCTAAAAACCACTAGAAATCCAAAGATGTGCAAGATATGATCTAACCATGGCTCTTGATACCAATTGTTGGATATAAGTTTTCACATACACATCAAACCATAACAACAAGGTGGCGTATAAGTAGAATTCTAGAGAGAGAAAGTTAGAGGTTTAGGGAACTTTAGTGAGAGAAAGAAAATTCTTATTATGAGCTCCAACTCTCTACCTTGGGAGGTAGAGAGTATTTATAGTCTTACATAAATCGCCACACATCGGGCTGTGGATCAGGCATACAGTGGGTAAAGACCCGTCCGTCCTCCACGGTGTTACAAAACTAAATACTACTTAACTTAAAAGAACTACGACTACGAGCTTTCTAACGATTACATATACTTGAGGTGACCGACTCTTTAATACCTGGAATTTCTAATTCCTAAAAAAAATAGTTTTTTGGCTTTTTATATTTTTATTAATCTAGGAAAATTGAAAACATATTTTTTTGAACTTTTTCAGATTTATTTGTATTTATAACTAATTAAAAACTATTTTAAAATCAGAAAAATAGCAGATAGCTTCAGAAAATTATGAAAAATTCATGAAAAGTCTAAAATTAAATGAGGAAGCTAGGAAAAATGAGAAAATCTACTTTAGACCACTGGAAATGCAAGTTATAATGCAACTGCTATTGAACAAGCTAATTAAAATAAGCTATAAGCTAATCTATTGAACCATAAGCTACCATAACCTGAAATAAGCTATAACCACTTGAAAACAAGCTACAAGCTACAAGCATTTTGATTCAGATCCACTTAATGCAAAACAAGCCTGATACACTACTTTGTAGGCTAAAAATAAGCTACCTAAATTAAGCTAAATGTAAAACCAGAAGTTGGAACCTAGAGACTACCTACCAAGGAACTTATAAACCAAAATTGAGCCTTAAACAAGCTCTAATGAGCCAAATACAGACTCTGCAACAGGCCTGTGCACACTCAGTTTCCACTGAGTGTGTGCACAGGGCACAAAAGGTCTATTTTCAACACTGATTTGATCCTTAAGAAAAATTGACAAAATTATAACAAAAATGTTTTTCAAAAGATGATCAACTGAAGTTATAAAATCCAAGTTTTCAACAAATTTAGACTACAGAGTTTGGAATTAAAAATCCACAAAGAACATCTCACAGAACATAAAATCACTTTTTGACTTTTACATAAAAATTGAATTTTTGAATTTGTTGGATTTCTAATGCCTTTAAATTGATCTAGATGATGAAATATGCTACAATAATACTAGATTAAGCTAGTGTGAAGATATCTCAACCTATTGCTATCCTAATTTACTACTGTAGCTACCTGATGAAATCACAAGAGCATGTTGCACTTGATTTTGACTATGAGCTATTTTTAGTGCAAAATAATGTTCAATCTAAGTACAATAAACCTAAACTACACTAAATAAACCAAGTTTAACTACTGATCTAATATCAAACTCAGTAATCTATGTTGATCCAAACACACCTTTACACTACTGATGCACAAATTTCTAAATCAAATCTCAAATCCAAGCCTCACTAATCTTTAACTCAGACTTAATTATACAAAATGATATCTAAATGAATCAAATATTACAATAATTTCCTACTATCTCAAATTAAAACTAATAGAGCAGATATAAACTAGAAATGATGCAGAACTAGATTTAAGCTTAAACTAATGTAAACAGTAATCAATTACACTTAATAAAGTCTAATTATACTAAATGAAACACTATAAAAACAGAATTAACTATTTAACTACAGATTAAAATTCTAAAACAGAAATGGACTTACAAGGGTTCAACCACAATGGTTTGCACTTGAAATCAAAGAACCACTATTCATAAACCAATTCTCATCCCAATTCAGAACTTGTTTCAACCCATATTACCAACAATATCAGCAATCCAGGACAATTCAACCTTGATTCTGCAGTTTAACTTTTATTGACCAAATGAGTTTGAGAGTGTAGATTCTGAGTAAGTACTAAACAAGCACTTATAAGCTATAGGATAAGCTAATAGGAGCTTGTGATAACATTAATAACAACTGAGATCACTTTAAGACAGATTTGATATTTTTTTAATTTTTTTTCTAATATTTTTCTGAATTTTTTTTGTGATTTTGTTTATAGAAACATTTAAACTGAAAATGACTCTGATTAAGCAAATTTGAACACTTGAAATGAGATTGAGCTAATTGAGATTAATAAAACAGAAACGAGAATTCAAATAGGAATTAAAACTAAAATGGATTACAAATGGAGAGTACTAATAGTGAATTAAACTAAAATACTTAAAACATTTTAAAAATACAAATCCTACTCAGAGCTACTACTCCTACATTACAATGAAATCAGGGGTATTTATAGCAAGCCTTGATCTGAAGAAGGATCTAGAAATCTTCCATATGTGCTTTCTCTTGGCGTTTATCAACCCTTAAATTAAGTCCCATCAATCTTTCCTCATCTCAACCCTTGGATCATCAAGCCCACGTATCACTGACCAATCAGAGAAGAGAATGACACACAGATTGCCAGAGTGGCATTCCGTATGTCAGGTGTGACAGGCGAAAGTACATCTTTGTCCTCAATTTAAGTGTAATTGGCTAATTGATGCAAAGGTATTTTCAGGGTTTATATTTTCTGGTAAATGTGAAAAGGGGGAAGAACATAAGAGCGCGGGTAAAATAAATTACTTATTTATTGTTTTGACTTGCATTGACCGGGTAAATAAATGGTTGGATTGACCGTTTGACCTGGATATGTTATACGGGTGTAAGTTTTATTTGGACTTGGGCTTGATTTGGATATTGGGCCAAGGTAATGGTTTGGACTTTGGACTAGCAATGGATCCGATTGTAAACACAAGTACCATTAATGTAAATTCTGATTTTTAAGGGACCAAAAGTGTAATTTCTGAAATTAATCCAAGGGTCTTTCTTGTCAATCTCAAATAAACCAAGGACCATTTTTGCCAAATCTGAATCTCAGGGGTAATTTTTGCCAATTACTGAAACTTGAGGGACTGATTCTGCCATTTCTTTAAAGTTGAACAAATCTTTCATAAATCATCCTCTCAGCATAAAAATCTTCACAAATGCTTACTTCTGACCTTCCGGCTCAGCTTTAGCACTCTTTCTCTCTCGTGCTCGGGTTTTTGTCTGATTTGGCTTTCTTTTGCATGTTTTATCATATTCGTACCTGCACATGCATAAACACAAGAAACCAACATATATTAGCAATAAACGGCTCTTTTCTGGTTATTTTCGGTCTATTTTGGTAAAGAAATGGTATGTGTTTTCGCACATACCAAAATACCCCAGACTAGACGATTGTCGTGTCCCCACGCAATGCAATCAACTCACGCTTCTAAAACTAAGGATTTCAATCTCTTTCTACTAAATCTATGAGAAGTAGCATAGATTCCTCAAAAGAGATTAAGAAACCTTTAATTCTAAAAAACACCTCGTTTACCTTTTAATTCACATATAGATATTTCGATTAAGCACATTCATTATGAGTGACGGTTTGTTGAACTTTCATGTCGATCAATAACTCCAACATTTTTCAAACGACATTTTAGGATCACGGAGTAGGAAAAACAACTCTGCGCGAAGTGACCATACGGATAGAATACATCGTCCCTGATTTTTCACAAGTCCCCAAACTAAGCGTAAAATCGAAATCATTGTTAAATATGATTTTAGATGCTAACACTACCCATGGAAATTACTTGTGTAATTACCTTTTGCTCCCATTTTCCTATTTTCCTCTATTTATTTTATTTTTGGTGAGAAATGAATTTCTTCCAGTTTCTCGTTTCGATAATTTTTATTCCGATAAAGATATGAAGCTAAGTCGCTAATTAGTTATCCATCTTCCCTCGAAAACCGTTGCACACAAGAATGAGGTCCACATCAAGGTCCAAACTTAACACGATTTAGGATGATATCCTTTTTATGGCGACCGAAACAACTCATCTACGAGTCCAGAGACAGAAGCTTTATTTAGATATCTCCCGGATTCAAAGTTTGGCTTAACGCTATTTCAGCACATTTGCATTTTTGCAATTTAGGCCCTTGGTCTTTTCAACCACTAATTCAACGAGATTACCGTTTTATCAGAAGTCTTATTATGACTTTGGATTTTTCTCCACCTTTTTGAAGTCCATGACAACGGGGGTACCGTCGGAAATAGAAAACTTTTATGGCTTTGGATTTTTCACTTTAACACATTTGGGCTTTATTTCATGTTAATTTTTGTGCCAAACTCCGAATCCTACGGTTTTTATACCGCAACACTGACAGTACCTCGATGTGTACCCAACTCTCATGGGCAAGGATTCTCTAAAGAAGATAAAGAACTAACTATCGCCAAAAACTTAACATCTGTAATTATTATTAGACAGATATGGGGTGAGATAATTTTATGGGAGAAAAAAGCCACAAGTACCTTCGATGAGCTCTAAAGAGAACCAACTACTCCACGCTTAGTATCTAAACTCATAAATAACTCTATCATTCCTCGATCTCCGCAAATTTAAAATCCCAAATAATGAGATCCGCGGATGCTTAGCCGATAATTAAATTATCTATGGTTAAGGGAACAAGCTAGGGCTCAACACGCCCGGTCAAGTCAGAATTCCATTCCTACTCTCACTAGCGGAAAGTCAACAAGGTGTCAAAAATATATATTAACTTAGCTAATGCTTCATCAAATAATCTCAAGTCTCGCATTTTTAAAGCCACTTATTAGAAACTAGAAAATTCTTATTTAAACTTTGCATATTTAAAATCACTTAGGGAGACTTGCAAATTCTTGGCCTTGTGAGCTAGAATCGCATTTTATAGCCTCTTGTCTAAGCAATTAGCAAAGGCTTTTTTCAAGAAAACGCATATTTAAAGTAACTTCTAAGAGACTAGCGAAGACTTTTCAATCATAAAAACTAGCAAAAGCGTATGAAATTTTTTAAAATTTTCACATTTTTGCACAATTTTTTTATTTTCTAAGCAAAAACGGGGTTGCGAGAGAAACACAGCAGAGAATAAGCAAGTGCGGTCAAATCAAATCGAAGATTACCCACCCCAAACATTTTCCTTAATGTTTAAAGGCAAGGGTATCAATGAAAATCTAAAAGCCGTTTATTAAGTATGCTAAAAGATAAACGTTAGTCGATAAGATTAGGATATCGGATTTTCATCAGCATCGATTATGAAACTCGAGTGGAGAAAAGACAAACTTCGAGCACGAGAGTCTTCATATCGATGAAATCCTAGACAAAAACATTACAAACAATCAAACACGAGAAATCAAAGAGGCTAACCCCTTCACGTCACTTATTAGAAAATAGAAAGAAAATAGAGATAAGCATGGGATGCCTCCCACGAAGCGCTACTGTTTTTGATCACCGAGTCGCTAGCCTGAATCGTCCCCGAATTCATTTTTCCTTGGGGAAACAAGCGGGAAGGATACCCGGATCAAAGATGGTATCCTCACTCTGGAGGGAAAGAGAATGGGTGGGTTGGGAGGGAAAGAAAATGTCAGGCTCAAGCACATAATGAATAACTCCTCCCAAACTCACAAAAGGTATATCAATAAAGAATGATCCATCATCCGGTGGTTTAGCGGGCGGACGAAGGAATGATGGATCAAAGTGAAAATACTCCAAAGAAGACGGGAGCTCATGGTAAGGGATAAGATGTGAAAGCTTAACAATGAAGGAATTAATCAGAGGATCCTTTTCTCGAATGACGTTTTCAACATAAATCTCATCAATGCATATCCCGGGTTTAAATATTTTGTCTTCACATGTAGGCTCTACGAGATAAGTGATGGTGGACTCATCAGAGAAAGCGAAGTCAAGAAATCCATCACATAACAACACATCCCCCTCGGGGTCATCATCAGCATCCTCAATATCCGGTGGTATCAAGTCATCAATAGATAAGTCGATTTCTTCCATATCAGAATCACTTGGCTGCTTTTCAAGAATATCGTCTTCAACCACTTTAATTGATTCATTCATCTCGGGCTCCATTTCAAAATCAATCTCCATAATATCCTCAGTGTCAGATTCATTACTTTCTTCATCTTGCGTAACATCACATAACGGGAGAGAAAGGTCGGAACATAGAGATGGGACAAGTGGTGTGCTCTGAGAGCTAGCAATATTCACCACTTCCGTTGTGGTCTATGAATCGGACTCAAAATATTTGTCAAAAAGAGGATTAACTTCGCAAAAGGTATAGTCGTTCTTGAATTCAAAAAGAGGATTTAAGAAAATCCCGGAAGTAACCTCAGAGATGTCAAGAGAATCACATAAAATCGAATCACAATCACTGTCAGATATATCCTCGGACTCACTTGGGATTGGGTCAAGGCTCTCAAAACTAGACGATTTCGTTTCCGGAATAGTGCTAAGAAGCTCGTCCCCCATTATGAGAGAGTCATCGGGTTCAACTATGTCTGTAGAAATATGATCATCGACCTCTTCCAAAACGACGTCACTTCTCTCAACCGGCGTGAGCGAAGGGAAAGGGTCGGAAATGAAAGGCTTAGAAACGGGAGTGGGATTGCCACTCGGAGGCATATATTCCTCATCAGAAACGTCATCATAATTGTAAACGAGAGGTCTCCGGTAACTCACTCTAGCTGCTTGCTCTTCCGCGAGTAATTCACCATAAGTCTTCTGATGAGAATCTTTTCTGATAGCATGTTTATCCACAAATTCTTCGAGTATATTAATACATCTTTGGAGAGCTTCTTGATTAATTTGCGGGGGTTGTGGTTGAATCTCTTGGTATTGTGGAGGTAGGTTATACGGATATTCTTAATTATCACAAAGAACTTGTTCGTAAACAATCGGGTTTTGCATTTGACAATCAGAATTACCGTGTGGACCTCCACAATACTCACAACAGTATGATTGTTGTGACGAATATGGGTAAGGTTCATAACCAAAGGTCGAATTGTTAAATTGAGCTTGACATTGAAAACCTTGGTGAGGACCTCCACACTACTCACAAGAGTATGGCTCCGGCTCATGGTACGGAGGTTGGTTAAGGAAATCGGTTGTCTCATTGTAAGGATTTTGGTTGTAAGCAGACTCGGTTCCCGAATTTCCATTGCTACAACCGGGACAATTCCCACCATATTTGGGTCCTCCGCACCATATGCAAATGAGTTGAATAGACGAAGACATCGAAGAATCATACGGATAAGAGCTAGCGATTTCCACCATTTTCGTGATGGGCTCTGGTTCTTGAACGGCAGTCACCTCGGGCTCAGAAACATGTTCCATTTCCCTCACCAGAGAGGGAGTAGGAATCGAAGGCTCTTTGATTACTTCCTTCCACCATGCTATGATGTCCTCATTATCGTTACGAAGGGTAGCTTTTTGTTCATACTTCCCATACGTACAATTGAAACAAGTATACCGGTTTCCACAGATGAGACAAATACGGGCGAGTGCCAAAGGATCTGGATTTGGATTAATAAAAGCACTGCACGTATTACAAAATCCGTTTCGACAATTATTTCCGCACCGGTCGCACATACAATTTAAACAACGATATTGATTTTCTTCCATCGGATTTTTACAATGAAATCAATGTCGGCCTAGGGACGGTTTTGTTTCATGAACGATGGGGTGATGAGGACCTCCACATCGAGCACATTTAAGAGATGCCATAAGAATTATACTTTTAGAAGAAGAAGAGATAGAATTATCGTATTAGAAGAGAAAGAAGATAGAATTAAATGGTTCAAGAGGGTTAAGAGATAAAGAATTGACGGTTCAGAGGGTAAAGAAGAATAATTTTTTTTTGGTTTTTAGAAAACATATTTTGAAAAGGAAAATCTTTTTGGGTTTTTATAAACACAATATTTTTGTAACCGTCGCGTCAACCGGTGCTCGGTAGCTCTCAAAAGTATGCGCAGCGGAGCGGGAAAGAAGAGTGGGTCTTTCTTCAGTCTGCAATTTAATGTCAAGACTTCCTTATACCCCGTGTATAGGTTGTACCTTCAAGTTGAGCCGACGTAACAATTGACGTTTCGATTTCTTTTGTTGGTTTTTTGATTTTTAAGGTTTTGTAAACACTCTAGGAAGAATGTTTTGGTTTTTTAGATGTTTTTGGATTTTTCAAAAAGAGATATATACAAAAACGACGGTAACTTCACTCGGGGAAGGATCTTCAAATACACGCGATTCGAGACGGAAATACGAAAATTCACTATAAGCCCTCCACGGCAGCGGCGCGAAAAATTGATTGCCCCGAAAAGAGATCAATAATAGAAGTGTGTAGTATTTTGGTAACTCAAACGTGTTAGGTTTGAGCACCGAGATCATTCCGAACGAGGGATGAATGGAATTTTCAACTCTCGTTGCGATTTTTGTGATTTGAATTGTAAAAAGGGATAATTTTAGGATTTCTAAACTATGGTGCAAAGGAAAGTAAAGGGAAGCAATAAAAATGACTAGATCTATGATGAAAACAAGCAATTAGGACTAAATATGCAATTTAAAACTACAAACGCGAAAAAAAACGTAATTAATAAAACGCGAATAGAGTGCAAACTAATCCATTTTAACTCCTAAAAGTGAACTACTAATTTTTTACAGCTAAAAATGATATTTGAAAATTATCTAAGATTTAAAACTAATTTTTATGATTTTTCTTGAAATAATTTGAATTAAAAACTATTTTTGTAATTTTAAAATGGATTTAAAATGATAAAAATTACTAAAACTTATGAGAAAATTATAAAAATATTTTTCAAAAATCTAAAATAACTAAAAATGATTTTCAAAACTGGATTTGTATTTTTCTGATCTTTTTTTTAATTTCTATGATTTAAAAACTAATTTAAACTAATTAAATGTCTAAAAATTACTATTTGAACTAAGAAAATTATGAAAAATATTTATTTGGCTTTTTATATTTTTCTTAATCTAGGAAAATTGAAAACATATTTTTTTGAACTTTTTTCAGATTTATTTGTATTTATAACTAATTAAAATCTACTTTAGACCACTGGAAATGCAAGTTATAGTGCAACTGCTATTGAACAAGCTAATTAAAATAAGCTATAAGCTAATCTATTGAACCATAAGCTACCAGAACCTGAAATAAAATATAACCACTTGAAAACAACTAAAGGCAACTAATCTACACCTCTGAACTACAAGCTACAAGCATTTTGATTCAGATCCACTTAATGCAAACCAAGCCTCATGCACTACTTTGCAGGCTAAAAATAAGATACCTAAATTAAGCCAAATGTAAAACCAGAAGTTGGAACCTAGAGACTACCTACCAAAAAACTTATAAACCAAAATTGACCCTTAAACAAGCTCTAATAAGCCTAATACAGACTCTGCAACAGGCCTGTGCACACTCAGTTTCCACTGAGTGTGAGCACAGGGCACAAAAGGTATATTTTCAACACTGATTTGATCCTTAAGAAAAATTTACAAAATTATAACAAAAATGTTTTTGAAAAGATGATCAACTGAAATTATAAATTCCAAGTTTTCAACAAATTTAGACTGCAGAGTTTGGAATTAAAAATCCACAAAGAACAGCTCACAGAACATAAAATCACTTTTTGACTTTTACACAGAAATTGAATTTTTGAGTTTGTTGGATTTCTAATGCCTTTAAATTGATCTAGATGATGAAATAAGCTACAATAAGACTAGATTAAGCTAGTGTGAAGATATCTCAACCTATTGCTATCCTAATTTTCTACTGTAGCTACCTGATGAAATCACAAGAGCAGGTTGCACTTGATTTTGACTATGAGCTATTTTTAGTGCAAAATAATGTTCAATCTAAGTACAATAAACCTAAACTAAATTAAATAAACCAAGTTTAACTACTGATCTAATATCAAACTCAGTAATCTATGCTGATCCAAACACACCTTTACACTACTGATGCACAAATTTCTTAATCAAATCTCAAATCCAAGCCTCACTAATCTTTAACTGAGACTTAATTATACTAAATGATATCTAAATGAATCAAATATAACAATAATTTCCTACTATCTCAGATTAAAACTAATAGAGCAGATATAAACTAGAAATGATGCAGAACTAGATTTAAGCTTAAACTAATGTAAACAATAATCAATTAAACTTAATAAAGTCTAATTATACTAAATGAAACACTATAAAAACAGAATTAACTATTTAACTACAGATTAAAATTCTAAAACAGAAATGGACTTACAAGGGTCCAACCACAATGGTTTGCACTTGAAATCAAAGAACCACTATTCATAAACCAATTATCAACCCAATTCAAAACTTGTTTCAACCCATATTACCAACAATATCAGCAATCCAGGACAATTCAACCTTGATTCTGCAGTTTGACTTTTATTGACCAAATGAGTTTGAGAGTGTAGATTCTGAGTAAGTACTAAACAAGCACTTATAAGCTATAGGATAAGCCAATAGGAGCTTGTGATAACATTAATAACAAGTGAGATCACTTTAAGACAGATTTGATATTTTTTATATTTTTTTTCTAATATTTTTCTGAATTTTTTTTGTGATTTGGTTTATAGAAACATTTAAACTGAAAATGACTCTGATTAAGCTAATTTGAACACTTAAAATGAGATTGAGCTAATTGAGATTAATAAAACAGAAATGAGAATTCAAATAGGAATTAAAACTAAAAAGGATTCTATTAATAAACTGGATTACAAATGGAGAGTACAAATACTGAATTAAACTAAAATACTTAAAACATTTTAAAAATACAAATCCTACTCAGAGCTACTACTCCTACATTACAACGAAATCAGGGGTATTTATAGCAAGCCTTAAGCTGAAGAAGGATCTAGAAATATTCCATCTGTGCTTTCTCTTGGCATTTATCAACCCTTAGATTAAGTCCCGTCAATCATTTCCTCATCTCAACCCTTGGATCATCAAGCCCACATATCACTGACCAATCAGAGAAGAGAATGACACACGAATTGCCAGCGTGGCATTCCGTGTGTCTGGTGTGACAGGCGAAAGTACATCTTTGTCCTTAATTTAAGTGTAATTGGCTAATTGATGCAAAGGGCTTTTTAGGGTTTATATTTTCTGCTAAAAGTGAAAAGGGGGAAGAACATAAGACCGCGGGTAAAATAAATTACTTATTTATTGTTTTGACTTGCATTGACCGGGTAAATAAATAGTTGGGTTGACCGTTTGACCTGGATATGGTATACAGGTGTAAGTTTTATTTGGACTTGGGCTTGATTTGGATATTGGGCCAAGGTAATGGTTTGGACTTTGGACTAGCAATGGATCCGATTGTAAACACAAGGACCATTAATGTAAATTCTGATTTTTAAGGGACCAAAAGTGTAATTTCTGAAAATGTAATCCATGGGTCTTTCTTGTCAATCTCAAATAAAACAAGGACCATTTTTGCCAAATCTGAATCTCAGGGGTAATTTTTGCCAATTGCTGAAACTTGAGGGACTGATTCTGCCATTTCTTTAAAGTTGAACAAATCTTTCATAAATCATCCTCTCAGCATAAAAATCTTCACAAATGCTTACTTCTGACCTTCCGGCTCAGCTTTAGCACTCTTTCTCTCTCGTGCTCGGGTTTTTGTCTGATTTGGCTTTCTTTTGCATGTTTTATCATATCGGTACCTGCACATGCATAAAATCAAGAAACCAACATATATTAGCAATAAACGGCTCTTTTCTGGTTATTTTGGGTCTATTTTAGTAAAGAAATGGTATGTGTTTTCGCACATACCAAACACCATACAAGATTTAAAGGAAAACATCATATTTTACAATAAGTTTTTACATCGTTTCAAAAGATAAGTCTTAATACATTTAACACAAGTTCCCAATGATAACATCTATTTTTAAACTTTTGCAGAATATAACATGACATAAGTAAAAGAGTGCCCATGCAATGCATCTGTAAATCACCACTTACTTCTGATCACCTGAAAAGCATGATAAAAATGGGTCAACTATGGCCATAGTTGGTGAGTTCACAGCACACCAAGTAGTTTTCAAAATGAGATTACTAAATGGTTGTCGAGTTGCAAAGAAATTCTATTATGTATACAACGTGTTTATGCCTTGAGAGGTCCACTACTTAAGCCGATTCAGCTGAAAACATGCCCCTACACATAACATGCTCTAACCTAGCATGAAAAGGTGATACTGTGCACTCTGGTTAGTGGGAGTGAGGGGATGGCTCTACTCCTAATAGCGTTATCCATAAATATCAACGGCTCATCCCGTATAGTGGGTGTAAGTTAACAAGTAGTGTTGTTCCAGGGGACTTTCACGATTTTTCTCAAGCGCCAAACATAAGCATACATATCAATTTGCATAAAATAGCATATCACAGCTCAGTAAACTAAAATCAGTTAAGTAAATTCATAATTTCATAAACGCACAACCAATTTAGTTTTAAGTAATCATAGTATGCTTTCCACCCCAGAACGAGTAAAACAGTCAAACGGGGCTGTGAAACTCACCTTAACAAGTAAAATGTAAGTACAAGAGCGAGTACAACAAGTATCCTAAAAGCAACCCTCGAACGTAGGCCTCTTAGGTGCGACCTATGGAAAATAAAATACTTATAAAAAAATCTAAATGATATGCTCGGATTAAAGACGATAACTAGCTAGGTCACCATTTAAACTAGTCAAAATTCTTTTATTTAAGTATATAAATTACTACCTAAGATACTTATAACTAGATTTAGTAATATATTAATTCATTCAAAAATTACTTAAGGTCCCATGCACATGATGCATTATATTTTTATACTCATTATAAATGACACATTCTATTATCATTTTTATACTAACTAAATGTACTCATACGGAATGAATACAGTTAAGAGGCAATTGTGTTGTTTATAGTCATTAATGGTGATGCTTGGTTTTATTCATATTATGTACACAACAAACACAACAAAAAAACAAGACATGTTCTATAAATGTTTTCATATTCTTTTTTAATTATAATTAATAGATACCTTAACTACACAAAACATGTTATAAAAAAAAAAAAAAAAAAAAAAAAAAAAAAAAAAAAAAACTTTCTTTTGTGTAAAGCTTGTCCATAATTTAAAGATTGTAACAATATATAAATAGTCACAACATTTCTAAAATCGTATATATATATATATATATATATATATATATATATATATATATATATATATATATATATATATATATATATATATATATAGAAAACAAATGTTGGTCACTTGATATTTACAAAATTCATTTAGAACTTAAAAGATGTTCTTGACTAATAATACAAAATTTATGAAATAAAAATTATACCTTCTATGGTTGAACTAGAGCAACTATTTAACAATTCCTACACCAATTCCTTTATAAATTTTCGGCTAGGATATGACAGCCCATAATTCAATTTGCCCAATATAGTATAGTTATGTCTTTGAAAACGTAGAGGGGGGGGGGGTGAATACGTTACCGTTTAAAACGTTAGATCTTTTGTATCAAATCACTTATGAAGCTTGTTATAATATGAAAGTACCAATTATTGTTTGTGACTAATATGAAGCATAGTAAACCAAGTTGTCACACAAGCATCAACATCAAACCACATCACAAGCAATTATAAAATTAAAAAGAAGGAAAGTGCAAACCGAACACGAGGATTTATAGTGGTTCGGTCACGGATCTCCTCTCCGCCCTACTCCACTCCCCGAGTACCCAACTCGAGAGTTACTTGACTAAATCAACAAGCTCCCTTCTCGGCAAAGAAAACCTTACAATCGCCGCATACACTTTTTCCGGTACAAAACTAAATACCGGGTTCTAGTTCGAGGTAGAACCAACCTAACGTTATGTTTTTTCCGGGTACAACCACTCCCGTTATGTCGAGTTCTTTTTGGTTACAACCTAACGCCTATACAATATTTCCGACACTAAGCTAGATGTCGAGTTCTTTCCGGGTACAACCACTCCCGTTATGTTTTATGGCCCAACATAACGAACCTTGTGTTTTATGGTACAAACACATAACCCATGTAATCTAGTTTGGTGAAAGTGTTGTGATGATGCAATAATGTTTACAATGATGATCCATGACATAAATGTCTAATGGATATTGTTAATACAAATAAGCCGTAAAAACGTTTATTTATATTTTACGATCTTCTAATGTTTTGTCGATAACAAACGTAAAATCATTTTAACAAAACAAATAGAATACGTAAATAGTTTGAGTTAATAGTTTCCTAACACACTTACGTTTTCACATAAAACACTAAAACAAGTATAAGTGATTTTATGATTTAGATACATATGTACAACAACTAGTGTTTACATATTGGGTTATCATATACTTAAACTAAGTATACTAAAATGGGTAAAAACATGTATATACTAAAATAGGTAAAAACTAGCAAATGGTATTGACCCATAACCCATGGCTTTATATATACCACTTAACCAAGTTCATTGTATCCTTAAGATACATTGTATCTAGAAAGAAAACCATGGATCAACCCATAACCCATGACCCATGACCCACAACCAAAAATACCCATGGGCAAAGAGGAGCGTTCCACGGATCCCTGGCTTTGTGCTAGCCGGATCCCTTGTGGTAGGGATCCGTGGGATCCGGGGAACAATATAGAATTTTCTCTATAAATAGAGAGCCATTTCTTCCTTTCTACTCACCACTTTACACACATACTTCCCCCAAGTATTATAACTCTCTAACCTCAGATCCGGGTGATCTATGTAGTTTGTCTTTTGTTTTTTTTGTGATCTTCTAGGTTCCTCTTAAAGGCGAGATCACCACCTCTTGAAGACGAGCAAGCTCAAGTCCATGAGTTGCCATGCTTCGTCATCATCAAGACAACTAAGGTTATCTTGTTGATAGTTCTTTCTTTCTCCATATATGTTGGGTTGAAGGCATTAGTGAAGGATTCCGAAAGTGTCAAGATGAAAGCATTAGTGAAAGGTGCTTATCATCCGTGTCAAAGCATTAGTGAAGAATGCTAAAGGTGTCAAGACGAAGGCATTAGTGAAGGGTGCCAAGCGTTGCGTCAAAGGCATTAGTGAAGGATGCCGAAGAATCAAATCAAGTAGCATTTGGGAAGAATGCTTAGGTCGTATAATCGATGAGGTGCTTCGTTATACATATAAGTATTTGTTTATTTCCAATGATGTTGATATCCTTGGTGGTGTTGTAATAAGGAGTGGATCTCCTTGATATTAGGTGCTGTGTTGTGAAGGGTAGTAGTTCCTCCATAGTAATGGAACTAGGTGCTTAGCCTAGTACCTAATAAAGGGTAGGCGACGTTGTGATAGGATTAGTTCTCCTTGGTGTGAAAGAACTCGGTGGTTAGCCTAGCACCGTATAAAGGGTAGGCGATGTTGTGTTAGGTGTGGTTCGCCTTGGTGTGAAGGAACTCGGTATTTAGCTTTGTACCGGAAAAAGGTTAAGCGACGTTGTGAAGGCTTCTCCGCCATAAAGAGTTGGTGTAGTGCTTACGAACTCTCGAGTAGGTGACTCGGGGAGTGGAGTAGGGCAAGGACGGTGTCCTTGTAGCCGAACCACTATAAATACTTGTGTCGTGGTGATGTGCTTCTTACTCTTTATCTTTCATTACACGTTTATATATCTATCTATCAACGTCCAACATAAACAACCAAATAGATTGACATAAGTCGATCTAAATATTTAAAAGAAAGTTTTAAATTGGTAAAACTATTCAACACCCCCTTCTAGTTTTCCACAATTGGCATCAGAGCTTCGTTACCAAGTTTCTTAGAGTATGTTGTACTTTAAAAACTTGATACGATCCATGTATGTTTGAAAACTACAAAGAAGGATTCTTTTTGTCATATTTTAAAAAATAATTATATTGTTTATTGTTGGACAATGATAGAATGCTCTAACATTTTTTTTTGTTAAGCATTATCCATACTTGGATTTGGAGTTACCAAGAAGATCATGAAGAATCTATCTAAATATTTCTTTTCGAAAAAAGAATGTTTAGTGTTGTCATTCTCACAACATAAATCTGAAGATTCCAAGAAGATCACAAAACATCTAGATACTTCTTTTCTTAAAAAGAATATTTAGCAAAGGTATGATCACTAATCACTTACTCTTATTTTTATTAAAAATCTTAGTTGCATGATTTATTAGTAATTGTTCAAGTAGTTATCCATACTATAGTCATCATCAAAATAGTATTCTTCGACTAAATTGTATTGACTACATTACCAACTCGTAATAATGATAACTTGGTTATTCGATAACCTCAATCATTATTCATCACAAAGGATTTATTGATACTTCATCTATGTCAATAAATATCCATGTGAAATTTCTTATATTATGATAAAATGAGATTTTATTATAATGTTTGAAAAGCTTCCCAAGAATTATGACTAATTCTTAAAAAGGGAACCTTGTCTAAATAGGAATAGTATTAAATCTTCAAAACCTCAAACCACAAGTTTTAGAGCCTTAACATCAAAACACTAGGCATTGTAGAACTCCCAAACCAAAGTTATCAAGGAATGTTTGAGCTGGTTTTTTGCTGTCATGCCGGATCCCTCCGTTTATACTAGCCGGATCCCAAATGAGAGGGATTCGTGGGATCCGTGTAACAGAAGACAGTATAAGCTAACGAATGATCATTGTGGATGTTCCACAATTATACTCACCTCAAAGACTCGTGAACAAGAACTCAGGTACTGTTCATAGGAGCAATTTGATCATTCCTCTCAAGTTTAACAATCACTTGTGTAAGTACAATCTTCACTACATTGTTAATTTAATTCCTTGATTTCTAAGATTACAATTTCTTCATCTTTAAGAGTTGGGTTCAAATGGGTTTATCATAATTTGTCACCACATTGTTTTCTAAGATAATCTAAATCAAAGAATTAACATTGTTAATACAAATTAAACACATTTCTTGAACTCAACAAAGATGATGAGAGCAAAATTGTGATCAAACCCTCTAGGTTACTATTCACAATTAACACCACATTGTGGTTGTATTGTTTATGTTAGGTCACCATATTAGTAACACAAGCATCCATGTAAGAAATAGAGAAGAGAATGGATCGGATGAACACACACATGCTTACGCGTAGGAATATAAGAAAGATTATGCTTAGAGTAAATGTGTAAAGTGAACAACCAACCCTCAAGTGAGGGTTATTACAAGGTATTTATAGGAGAGGGAGCTAGGGCAACACTCCTAGTCCCTTCCTTTCCTTATTGGACTTGGGCCAAGGCTTATAGGCCTTCTACATAAGCCTTAGCTTAATAACAAACATAAAGGCCATAATAAGCTAACTATTACATATGAATCACTAACACTTGAATAAGGTTTAGGAGTGATTCCAACAATCTCCCCCTAAGTGTTAGTGATGAATGAATGAGTGATAAACGTTGTAGGTGCTGATGTAATAGTAGCTTTGACGTCTTCTGACATTCTTCTTTCTTGTGAGAAGAAGTGTCTTGATTCGAACAATCTCCCCAGTGTAGAGAAATTGTTTCTTTTGAAGTATTCTGCTTTGACGTCTTCATTTTCTTTGTTCTTTAGTTCTTTGTTCTTTGAAAATGATAGTATGTTGTGGTAATCTGCATCAGGTCTGCTTCGCTGCTCCAGTGTCTCCACGTCTTTCTCCAACATGCTCACACACTCTTTAACGTTGGATTACAGTTGATGAAGTTCTTTAAGTCTTTAAACTTTGTAGATTCTTTGTTGACGAAGAATCATTCTGACTTTCTGTTGCCTTTGATTATGAGAGAACTTTCATAAGTGATGTTGTTGGTATGAGCATGTGGAGAATCTGCACGATCAGTCCGCTCCAGAGCTTCCATAAGAAGTAAACATAGGAAAGGTTAGTAATAAGCGGATTCTGGTACTTACAAGTTTGAACTTCGAGAGTGTTAACACCATAGTGTGAGAACACAACTCTAATTCTCACAAAGGCCGTTCCTGAACCGGAGTCCCACAAGTGAGATAACGCGATGTACCGAAGTACACCTACGGTTCAGATGAGTCGCTGAGGTGCACCGAAGTATCACCTCACGACTGTAGACCGTTTGAGACCACTAAGCGTAATCCACGGGGAGTTACCAAAGAGACCTGCTATCAGGGCTGTTTGATGTTGACCCTGGCAGGAGTTTCCATTCAATCACTGAGGATCACAGATGTGAACTTCTCATAAATGTTCTCGACAGATTGCTAAGATCTGTGAAGGACTCGATAACGTACCACTGTTGTTCTTATTGTTGAGCAATAAGTGATGAAATATCAAGTGTACCTAGGAGATCTTTTGATGAATCTCGTGGCTCTAGACTCAATAGTGCATTATGGTTTTCCTGAGCGGAGACAAGGGAGAGGGTCTCCTTCTTCAATACCAGCAATCTCTAAGAGAAAGCCGATAGTTTACGTAGAGTTCCCTGTGAGAATGAAACAAGCTTCTGTTGAGAGAAACTTGAGTGGCTAAGAAGGTTTAGTGCATGCGTCACTGGGTCCATGACGACTTTTAATCTTCGATACCGGCGTCATCAAGTGACAACCAGTAGCATATGAATTGAACCCGGTGTCTACCCTAAGTCGAATAATCTAGAGGGCTATTTCATTTCACCCTTTTCTTTGCTTTTCTTTTTAATTCTTCAACTCCTTCTTTCTCCGATTCTCATTTTCTCCTTTTTATAATCATACCTAAGGACTTCTAAGTACTAACTATTTGTGAGGTCCTTTGGTAGATCCCTCCGGCTCTGGCGGATCATAGGACGGTTATTCCTAACCTTAATTACCTTATAACTCCATTGCCATAAAATCATTTTCATGAAAATCTCTCGAAGTGTTTGTGAATGAAAAACATGTTTGAACACTTCAAGAGTTTTAGATTTTCAGAAATACTCCCCCTCCACATGTTCTTAAGAGTTTTGACAGAAATCTGTACAGTGAGGAAAGAGCACGCACTTTTTGAATTGATTGACTCTAGATAGACAATTCCTTGAGAGACACTATTACGTTGCATAGTTAAAGAGATACATTGTCAGCTTTTAGGTGACAACTAGCTCTAATAACTACCTTGAAGATGTCGACAACCCCGAGAGGTTGTCAAACCCGTCACAGTTCATGTCTATCAAGAGCTTCTCGAATAGGTACAATTTACTTGGATAAGTCTTGGAAGACAAATCTTTTCAATGTAAGACTGTTTAGATCCCGTCAATTCATGGGTTGAAGTCTTTTCACACGAGGATCCAATAGCAGTTTCACAACATATTTCTTATCACATAAATTCCCCCCCCCCTCCTCAAAAATGGCATATAAAAATGTTATTTTTGATAACATTTTGATAATAAATATGACCATTTTGAGTTTTGTGGGAAGATTACACAAAGAACAATTTGTGAATAAAGTTTTTATCAGTCAAGTACTCCCCCTCAACAAGTAATACTAACTTTTGAGGTTTTGAAAACGTAAGGGGAAGTGCTTGTTCTTTTGAGCAAAACCTTGAAAATAGAAAGGTTTGATAGGTTTTACTCAAAAGTAAGAAGATTTCGCTCCTTTTATAGGATTGTGGCACTGAAGCGTACCACAAGGTCCTTTCATTACAAGAACGGGTTGTACACTGTTATGTGTGCAAAAGCCATTGTCAATTAATAAACAATCACACATCCAAAATAATATGAAATAGAAGCATTTTAAAGGGTACCAGGAAGTCCATCAATCTTTCCTGGAATGCGATCAGGGCGTTGATAGCCGGTGAGAGTAATCCTGAGACGACCACCTACAAAGCTCTCCAGTTTTCTGAACTGTCCCTTCTGTACAACCTTTCATATATCTGAGTGATGATCCTCTTCACATCCCTTCTATCCTTAGAATTCCATCGCTTTGGAGAACCAATTCCTTCATGTATCTCCTTCAACCTATAAGCCAAACCGTCCCTCACCATTTTTAATGTGTGATCCCCAAACTTGTAAAGATCTCTACAAGCCATCAAGCAGTTGCGATGTAGTTCACTGCGGTAAACTACTTCGAATGGTTTGCTGATGAGAGTGTATTGTGAGAGCTGGTTGATGTCAGGTATTTCTAGCTGAGGTCTGGTGAAGTTGACACGGGTCTGATAGGATTCAACAACAAGCTGTAAATCTTCTACACGTTCTTGGATCACTATGCTTCTGATGAAGATGAGTAAGGACTTGATGTATTCACGTTGAATTTCAGTCGAGAAATGTCTCATTCGTCCCTGTACTTTAGCAAGATACAGATCTTCAATGTCGTTGAGAGACAAGTTCTGAAAGTCCGCTTCCTAGAATTCATAGTCCCTTTCATCTTGTCTTTTGACCACGATAGTCTTGAGAAAGGTGTAATCCCATTTAGACGAAAGGATGACATGCTTAACAGCCACGATCCCTTTATCACTGAACACTTCATGTAGAGACTTTCGAACCTGGCAGCTCTTGTAGTAGATTCATCTGCGTTTAGGCCAATGATGAATCCCGTACATTGCATCAATGTCATACTGTTCCACGCTGTTGGAAAACATGTGGGTAGCCTTTTCTTCGATGGCTATGCAGTTGGAGTATATGGCTGCCAGGAACGGAAGTGTAAGTGATGTAGCGTATTTCATTGTACCATCGCTACCGTGTAGAAGAAATTCCAAATCTTTGTTGAAGAAATAGCGAAATGGAATCCTAGGTTGATCTGGTTGGCCAATTGTCGGTAGAGGTTGACCAATTGTCGGTAAAGGTTGATCTGGTTGGCCAATTATGGTTCTTCAGAATCATAGGTGATGGTCTCCTCCAGTCGCTGTTGTTGTGGATCTTGGGTGGTGGTACCAGTTCTCTTATCGAGTTGATTAACCGCATCAGGATCTGGTGTAGTTAGTGCACCACTTGACCCTCCAGGGCCACGAATTTGTTGTTGTTTGAATTGTTCAGCAACGTGTTGGAGTCTCAAATTTTTTACCTTTTTCCTGTAATCTTTGTCAAGTTGCTCTTCATCGGAACTTTCTTCTTCTTCTTGCTCAAGCACCGCAGTCTTTCCCTTGTCACCTTTGGGACTTGGAGGTTTTGCTACTTTCTCAGTTTCAACGATTGGAGTTTCAGAGTAGAAAACTTCTTCATCCGTATCAGTGTTTTCTGAGTCTTCCTCGACTAGCTTTCTTTGCGGTTCAGACTTGGGAATGGGAATAGGAACAGCTTCCTTAGATGGAACTTTCCTTTTGTGTGGAGGTTTCCTCTTAGGGAACCTTCGTTGACTCTCAGTGCTTGCAACACTTCCTGCACTGCCTCTTCTGGTTTTCCTAGTAGGTGTACCAGAAGACTTGTCATCGAGAAAACCAACTTTTCTTTCTTCAACTGCTACCAGATACCTTTTATATGTGTAGAGCTTTTTGATTTCATCAGACAAAAGGTGATCTGGCAACACAGCACCCTGTTTCTTCGTTGTTGATTCCTTGAATCTGAAAGTTAGAGTAGGTTCAGACAGCATGTCATGATTGTTGGGGTCATTGAGTCTCTTGGGGATATCAGGATTAAGTCCAAGTGCTCTTTAGATCAACAGTTTTGTATATTTGATATAAGGAATCTTTGAGCCAAGCTTTTTGAGGAATGACATCATGTCGTCCCATATCAGAGCTTCAATTTCGATGTGCTTCATGTTGATCAAAGCCCAAAAGATCTGCAGTTCCATGAGCTTGGGATGCTCATAGCCACTGTCACGACCGGAAACAGATTTGGTGATGATGACGTAGAGAGTTCTCCAGGGTTGAGGAATATTCTTAAGATCCACGTATGAATGCTTAGTGATTACTCCTGTAGCTTCGTCATAACCAATGTCGATCATGAATTGTAGAACAGTCTCTTTAGTTGGTGCAGCAACGTAATCGGTAGGCTCGATGTCAGGAATGAGGAGAACAGCCTTTAAGTCTGCAGGTGTGATGGTGACTTGTTTGTGGTTCAGAGTCACTGTCACAGTATTTTGTCCTTTGATCTTTTGCATTGTGTTCCAGAACTGATGAATGTAGATCTCAGGCACTGTAGCAGAATTTGAGAGCATGTTCTAATAAGGATGATTCTTCAGAATATCCACAGCAATCAAGCAAGAAGACTCTGAGTAGTTGAGAGTTTCAAAGTCAACACGAAGATTGTTCTTTCCAATCTTCATCGGATAGCCACGAGGGAAGATATCAACAACGGTGAGAACATTTGGTGCATCCACATTCTGGATTTGAGCATCCATGTCGTGATCTGAAAGATATTTAGCCAAAAGAACCAACATATCGAAAGACATTATGTTAGTCAACAGATGGTTTTATTGTCTAATTATTGAATGTGATATGTCGATGATTGTTACGAGTCCAATGTCACTTGTTTGTCCAATAGTCCAATGACGTCGTGATTAGTTTTGTGAGTTAATTAACTTTAAGTTTTAAAGTCTATTTTATCACTTATTTTTCACAACATATTAAACGTTTAAGCTTATTAGTGACATTATTGGTTTCTTGGTGTTATGATTTAAGTATTTACAAGTTTGCACGCGTAACAATTCATAATTAAGGTTAAACAAGGCTTAGGCGTAGAAATGGCAAGCTTATGCGTAAACAGGAGTGATATACGCGTAAAACGCAAGCTTATGCGTAGGTTCTTGACTTACGCGTAAGAAAAGGGGACCTTATGCGTAGAGCTTACGCGTAAGCCCATATAAACCTTACGCGTAAGGCTTACTCGTAAGAGTCAACCTTATGCGTAGAGGTCACTGTTTACGCATATCCTTCACAGGATACGCGTAGTCCCTTATGTAGAACCTTACACGTAATTGTTACGCATAAGATTACTCTTACGCATAACTTTCTACGCGTAAGGTGATCCTTATGCGTAGTTTGCTAGTAACCTTGATTCTGAATTTCACGCGTAATAAACCTGAAATAAGATAATCATAGCACCAATATTAACACATACATTCAATATTTATCAGATCATACCTTGAATAATCATTTAAACAGTTATGCGAAAAAACCTTATGCGTAAGCCTAAACCCTAAGTTTCAAGAATTACGCGTAAGAGAATTAGCCATAGGAATTGCACTAAAATGATTCTGGTAGTACTAAGAAGTCAAGTGAGTTGATATATCTAAGTTTTAACACCAAATTCTCAACGAATCAAAAATACCCAATTATGAAGAACATAAACCCTAATTTCTAATTTTCAATCAATTAGTGTTTCTGGGTTGATTCTAAACATGGATATGTTCAATTCATCATGTAAACAACATCACACAACAATCTTTTTAACCAAAAATGTTCTCATTTGAAAAAACCCAAATTAACGTATGAACCCTAATTTTCAACTATCATTCAATTCGTGTTTCTGGGTGAGTTTTGTGGATAAAAATGGTATCATTGACATTATGCAAACATTTTGACCACAAACACATAAACAAGATTATGTGTTCATACGCATACGCGTAGAACACAAAATCGCCCTTAGGTTAATATCTAACCGTTGTTTTTCAAAACGATTCAAAACCATTGTTTATAATCATGTTACAAACACAAAAACACTTACAAAATGAAGATCTGAAACACGGATTTGTGGAACGAATCTTAGGCGTAGGATTTGTTTGGTGAAAAAATTAAATGTGAAGAGTTAATGAGGTTGGTGGGGTGTTTTGTTAAAATAGCTATATGCTTTTGACAGTTTTAGCCCCTCCAACTTTTCCATTTTCATCCAATGCCTTTAACTTCCATTTTGGTTACCAAACGATTGATATTTGGAAAGAAATTTGACGACACTCCCCCTCGACTTAAATGTGAAGAGTTAATGAGGTTGGTGGGGTGTTTTGTTAAAATAGCTATATGCTTTTGACAGTTTTAGCCCCTCCACCTTTTCCATTTTCATCCAATGCCTTTAACTTCCATTTTGGTTACCAAACGATTGATATTTGGAAAGAAATTTCATGACACTCCCCCTCGACTTAAGAAATAATGAAAGTTTATAAATTTTAGTCCGAGGAGTGTCAGAAAACCAGAAATGTGACCACTATTAATTAAAGAAACAACCGGGATAAGATAACATGCAAGTACAAGGTTTTTTGAAACTGAAAAATATATGCTTTCTCCCCCTCAACACTTGATCGAAAAAAATACTGAATTTTGAAAGAATGGAGTGTTGACGGAAGAATTGTACTTGCCATGTTGAAAGAAATATAGATAGAAGAATATTTTTGATGTTTTATCTGATTTTATAATTTTGTATTTTGTTTTTGAAAAAAATATTTACAAAAGAGATTTTGGTGTTTGACTGGTGTTTAAGAATGTTTTAAGAGTTCATCCAGTTCCTCTTGAGTCAAACACCGCATACCAATCCGGTGGACCAACTCATTAAACCTAGCAGGAGCTAAGGCTTTGGTGAGGAGATCTGCCAATTGGTATTTTGTACCCACAAAGTATAATTCAATAGTACCCTGTTCCACATGGTCCTTGATGAAATGATATTGTAGATCGATGTGCTTTGATTTCGAATGTTGAACTGAGTTGCACGAGATCGCAATGGCACTCCGATTGTCGCAGTACATCGGAATTTTGTCAAACACGTAACCATAGTCTTTGAGTTGTGTTCTCATCCAAATGACTTGAGCACAACACGCCGACATGGCTACATATTCTGCTTCTGTTGAGGAGAGCGATGTATAATTCTGCTTCTTCGATTGCCATGACACCAGTTTATCACCAAGAAATTGTAGTGCTCCTGAAGTACTTTTTTGTGAATCTAAGCATCCTGCGTGGTTAGCGTATGAAAAAGCTATTAGTTCAAAACCAGAATCCTTCGGATACCAGATCCCCAAGTTAATGGTTCCCTTGATGTATCAGAGGATTCTTTTAGCCTCAGAGAGGTAGGTTTCAGTTGGTCTTGACTGATAACGGGAGCAAAGATATACAACAAACACAATATCAGGCCTGCTTGCTGTTAGATACATGAGAGACCCAATAATACTACGGTATTTGGTAGGGTCCACCAATTTCTCATGTAAATCAGCATCTAGTTTCTTGGTATGAGCCATCGGTGTGGCATAGGTGTCACAGTTTTGCATTCCAAATTTGTTTAACAATTCAAGGGCATATTTGGACTGACTCAAGAAAATACCACGGGGTGATTGATGAACTTGCATTCCTAGAAAGAATGTGAGTTCACCCATCATTGACATTTCAAAAAATTTTGTCATTAATTTTGCAAAAGCATTTGAGTATTTTAAATGTGTTGACCCAAAAATGATGTCATCCACATAGATTTGAACATTTAAGATGTGAGCCCCGTGATATTGTATGAAAAGTGTGGGATCGACCGAACCTTTGGTGAATTTATTGGCAATGAGGAAGGATGATAACTTATCGTACCACGCCCGAGGAGCTTGTTTGAGACCATACAGAGCTATGTTAAGTTTGTAGACATGGTTCGGGAACTCGGGATCAACGAATCCTTCTAGCTGGCTAACATAAACCGTTTCTTTCAGTTGCCCATTCAGAAAAGCAGTTTTGACGTCCATTTGAAAGACCGTTATGTTCATATGAGCCGCGAACGCGAGAAAAATCTGAACAGCCTCAAGGCGAGCAACCGGAGCAAATGATTCTTCAAAGTCAATACCCTCTTCCTGTCTATAACCCTTAGCTACCAGACGTGACTTATTTCTGATTACGTTCCCTTCAGCATCCAATTTGTTTTTCCAAATCCATTTGAGACCAATGACGTAGACCCTTGTTGGTCTTTCTACTAGTTCCCATACTTCAAGACGTTTGAATTGGTTGAGTTCTTCTTGCATGGATTCAATCCAGTTGTCTTTTGTCATTGCATCTTTAATGTTTTTAGGCTCAGATTGGCAGACAGTGAGAGCATAAATGCAGTGTTCACCATCTGTGTGAAGACGTTGTCTTGTAACGACTGGTTGATTCGGGTTGCCAATAATATTCTCTAGAGGATGGTCTTTTGTCCAACGATGTGTAGAGGGTTGATGTTGGTATACATTGTGCAGATTTTGAGGATTCAAATGGTTTGTTGATGATTCCGCGACATCAGGTGCAGCGGTTTCATTGGCAAACAGGTTAAAGAAAGCATTTGGATCAAAATCTGCAGGTGGGGGTACTTCATTAAGAACATCAGCAGCTGGTTCAGCGTCGTTGGAAGCAGTTTGTTCAACTGTTGTTGTAGAGTCAACTGGTGGTGCTTCTTCAATAGTAGTTGTTGTAGCAGGTGTATCAGGTATAAGAGTATGATCAGGTTGAGCAGCGGAAACATCGGATACACCTGGAGCACGTTCATCAATATCGTCACTGAACAGAGGAGCAAATAGTCTTTCCATTTGTTGACGTGTAAGTTGGGGGCTTTGTTCAGCTGATGATGGGGTTTGAGGGAAGTTTAAACGGTTGTGACCGGGTTCCAAGCTGTTATACTCAGAAGCCATTGATGTAAGTTCATCAAAATTAGCATGAATCGTTTCCATAACCTGCTTTGTACGACGATTCCAGATCCGGAAACCCTTAGAATTTTCACAATATCCTATAAACACTCCAATGTTAGCTTTGGCTTTGAGCTTACCAAAGTCATCACGATCATTATTCGGATAGCAAAGGGATCCAAATACATGAAAGTGTTTGAGATTCGGTTTATGGTTATGGATAAGCTCAAAAGGTGTTTTGTTGTGGGGTTTAGTAATCATTGAAAGATTTTGAGTATAGCATGCAGTTGATACAGCTTCTGCCCACAAGTAATCTGGAAGTTTAGCATTGATTAACATTGTTCTTGCAGCTTCCACTAACGTTCGGTTTCGTCTTTCAACAACTCCGTTTTGTTCTGGTGTACGTGCAATAGATGTCTGATGCTCAATTCCCACTTTCTCATAAAATTCTCGAAGAGTTTGGTTAACAAATTCAGTTCCTTTGTCTGTTCTGATTTGGCGGACGGTGTTCCGGAGCTGAACTTGAATTTTCGTGAGAAAGGTGATAATCATCTGTGGAGCTTGATCTTTACTTCGAAGAAAGTAGACCCAAGTCCATCGTGAGTAGTCATCGACAATTACCAAGATGTAGCGTTTGCCATTAATCGTTTGCACGCGCATCGGGCCACACAAATCCATGTGAAGAAGATGAAGCACATGCTGAGAGCTGTGTTCCACCTTTGAGGGAAAATGAGCACGGGTGCTTTTTCCTTGTTCACAAGCTGAACATAGGTGATCTTTAGAATACCGGAATCTCGGGAGACCTTCAACAAGTTTGTGTCGAGCAAGGTTGGTGATGGTTTGAAAGTTTAAATGTGAGAGACGACGGTGCCATAGCCAGGATTTTGTTGATGTTGCCTTTGAAAGTAGACAGCTGGGAGATGAAGCAACCATGTCTTGCATTGAGATTGTGTATAGACTAGAATTTCGAGAGCCAGACAATAGATCGTTTCCTTGTAGATCACGAATGAAACAAGTTTTCTCCCGAAAAGCAACTTCCAAATCTCCATCACAGAATTGACCGACTGAAAAGAGATTGTGACCGAGGCCTTCCACATAATAAACCCTGCTAATTTCAATATTGCCATTGATATAATCTCCGTAGCCCATGATAGCTGCGAAGTGATCATTCCCGAATCTGACAGTGCCAATGAACTTTGCAATAAAGTTTTATAAAAGTCTAAGATTGCCTGTCATGTGTCGGGAACATCCGCTATCAATAATCCAAAGGATGATCTTGTTAGGAATTAGAAATTCCATAGTGAAGAGTCGGTCACCCCAAATATAATCTAGCATAAGTTAGCTCGTAGACATATCGTTATTTACTGTTTTATTAGTTAGTTATTTAGTTTAGAGCAACACCGTGGAGGAAGGACGGGTCTTTACCCACTGTATGCCTGATCCACAGTCCGAAAGAGGACGTTTAGTTTGTAACTATATATACCCTCTACCTCCCAAGGTAGAGGGTTGGACCTTTCATTCATCTTAATCTAACCTTCTATGTTTTCTTTCACTTTCTCTCTCTAGAAAGGCTCCCACTTTCTCTCTCTAAAACCTCTAAATAATTCGACCATATTATTGTTTGTTATGTGTTTATGAAATCCAATATTTTTCAATTGGTATCAAGAGCCATGGTTAGATCATCTCTTACATATCTTTGGATTTCTAGTGGTTTTTAGGTGGTTTTTGAGTTTGAGAAAGTTTTGTGGTTTTTGCATCATTTGGTTGATTTCTAGTGTTAAAGTTTGGATTTTGATTGTACTTTTGTGTTTAGGATCATCATAAGTGTTTAGGTTGTGATTTGAAAGGCTTGAATCATCGTGGTTGGGTTGTTTTTGGATTGAAAAGTGTGTTTTGGAAGTTTTTCAAGTTAGCGACTTGGCTCACGGTATAATTTTCTTGCTAGCGATTTGCTTCAGAAATAATTAGCGAGTTGTGGTGTTGTTTGGTGGCGAGTTGACCCTAGCGACTTGCCTTTAGAGACAAGCCGACAAAAAGTACGCTTAGTGGATTCTCCACTACGGGTAGCGACTTGGGTAGCGACTTGGGTAGCGACTTGGTGTTAGCGATTTGGTGCTTAGCGAGTTGCTCTTTAGCGACTTGACAACTTAGCGACTTGGAGCTTAGCGACTTGCTGTCAAAATTTTCCTAGCGACTTGGTTCTTAGCGAGTTGCTCTTTAGCGACTTAGCTGTTTAGCGACTTGGTGCTTAGCGACTTGGTTCAAGTGTTATAGCGACTTGGTTGATTTTTACGAAGAAGAGGTTTGACCAAAGTTGACTTTTTACGTCAAAACTTCAAACGGCCATAACTTTTGATCCGTAACTCCGTTTTCAGCGAAATACCTGTCAAAACGACCGGAACAGGCTGAATATTGTGAGGTTTCACCACGATGTCGTGAAACGAATTTTTCGAGGCCCAAATCCCCTCCGAAAGGAAGTTATTGAGGTTTTAAGTTTTTAGACCCAAAAATTCTCCGTAAAAACGTGCATCAACCAATCCAAATCTCAACCAATCAACATTTCAGCTTTTCCTACGAACAATCTAAAGCCCTATCACACAATCGTCTTTCATTGTATCGATCCATCTGTCATCTTAACACATTCCATTGGTCATTACTTAACGGTTTGGTCTTGATTTTAGTAAAATCCCGCGAAAGATTTTATTTCTCGGTTTGAATCATAGACTTGTAAAATCCCGTGCATTCTACCACATCATGTCCTACTCTACTGACCCAGTGATTTCAGAAGTACTCAAACTGTATGATGCTGTAGACAACCATGAGAATACTAGCTATTCTGATCGAATACAGATGATGGAATCAATCAATGATGACTTGAGTTCTTCATGCTCTGAGTCCAATGAAAAAGAATTGCACCTGCTTGGACTACATAATGCCATGCAAAAGGAAAGTAGCATTGAATCTTATCAACAACTTCACTCACACCTTATGTTACTCACACCGATTGGAATGGAACGAACATGCATTGCCCTTTTCCGTCAAGACTTATCCACATTAACGGGAACAGTACTATTGAACTTAGAACAATTGGAACAACAACTTGATAAAGAGAAGGTTCAAGAGGTTAGTTCCAGTGCTGCACTTCAAGTGATCCACAACCAATTTCAGTCATTCATCAGTGGGGAATTTACATCAGATTATGATCAAGACATGACTGAAATGTCTTTCAAGAGACACACTGGAATGGAAATTAGCGTGTTCATTGAGACATTCATACAACTCATGGATAATGTGGAGAAGTACATTGAGGAAGTTACACATAAAAATGAAAACGTGAATGAGTGTCAGGTGCAGTTGAGAGATAGTTGTGATAAGTTGGGAAATGTATCTGTTGAAGAATCAGGTGTTGCTGAATGCAGAATGTCAGAGTCAACATATAATGATGAGTCGGGTAAAGCACCAGATGATGGATCAGTTGGCACTGAATACAGAGGCTCAGAGATTGATAATCTTGACACATCCAGCGGTCCAGTGACTCTTGTTACACATGATGTGGATGCAGATATCAGACCAGAAATTGAGCAGGTGTCATGTAATGAGGTACCCTTTCCTGTTCAATATAGTGCATCTGCTAAAGTACTTAAACAAACTGATCATGATGCTGAACATGACTTTGTTAAATCTTCTGTATCTGAGGCTGAGTCTGAGATTAAGTGTTTCAAAACAAACAACAAGGTTGATAAAAAGGCTTTTGATGAACTTTCAAACAAATTCTCAAATCTTGAAAAACATTGCATTTCACTTGAAATTGCGATACAAAGTAAAGAAGAAAGTTTCCAAATTAACAAACCATGTAAAAATCTGGAACTTCCTGAATTCCGTGAACTTTTTGAAATGAACACTTTGAAAGCTCAGCTTCAAGACAAAGAATCAACCATCAACAATTTGAAGAAACATATTTCTGGTATGCATGTGAAAAGTAAGTTGGTTACAAGTAATTCGGATGTTAATGCTATTGATGATATTCAAATGAGAAATGATGAATTAGCTGTTTGTGTGGCCAAATTACTAAAGGAAAATGAGTCTTTGAGAAAGAATCACATAGAACTAAGTGACTCTGTCAAAGAAGCTAGAACTAAGTCAATGGAAACAAACTCTTTGATAGCAAAAATTGATGATCTCAAAGCTCATCTTCAGGAAAAGAGTTTCGCTATTGTTGCTTTAAAAAATGAGCTCATCTTCAGGAAAAGAGTTTTCAAAACCATCAAACTTGGGGAAACCAGTTATTAGACAACCGAATGCGTTTAGATCTGAACGACCAAAATTTTCAAAAACGCGGTTTGCCTCCCAAGTTGATGTGAAACAAGTTTTGACAAAACCAGTCACTTCACCTCACTTGCCTAGGAAAATTGATATGAATGACTTGTATAAGAACTCTTATCTTGAAATGGCTAGAAAGAAGGCACATAATCGTAAAGATGGAATTTTAGGTGCAAGACCTAGGATGATGAATTCTTCAAAATTTCAAGGCACTGCTAGTAGTTCTAAACCATTACCTAGGAACACTAATCTAAAGACTAGGGATTGGCGTACATCTAAGAGTAGTTGCGTTTCGATTAAAGCTATTCCCATAGCAGATCACTCTAAGAAATCTAGATCTATTTCTGAATCCAAACAAGCTGTTTGCTCAAAGTGTCTGAAATGTATCTTTAATGCTAATCATGATAAATGTTTCACAAAATCCCTGAAGAATGTAAATGCTCATGCAATGGTACAACCTGTTAAGTCTAGGATTCACACTAAGTCATCCACAGTGCATATGAAGCAAATGAAACCAAAAGCCTCACCTAGATGGTTACCAACTGCTAAATCTTTGGAAACTAGGAATAAGGATAAGTCTCTCACTATGCATAAGATGCCTAACAATCCTAGACCTTGCCATAAGTGGATACCATCTGGTAGAATTTTTAAGGATGCTAGACCTAGGTGGATACCTACAGGAAAGATGTTTACCAATAGCATTCTCAATGTTGACCGTGAAACCCCAAAGGGTTTGGATACTGATGTCACTAACCATAATATATGCAATCAAGTTTGTAATATTAGTGCAGGTAGTCCTTACTCAGTTGCAGATACTTCGATCCTTCAATACATGGACTGGCTTAAAGTATGGATAACAAAAGGATTGATATCTCATAATTCACGGGTTCTAGTTACTCAACATTGATATTCAATCGGCTATGACGTCTGCTCACATCAGTTCAGGCCTCGTACTTCATCATTATGGCGTCTGCAGATAACACTTCAGGCCCCGTTCCTCAAAGAAAAGAAAGGTATACGCTTCAGTGCGCTTTATCTTCTTAAGAAGAGAAATCTTCATGTTTATGACCATTCTCATCGACATTCTTCATCAACATGCTTCATGCTTTTTCCATGCGCTTCAGTCATCAAGTGAACTGGACTACTGATAATTACTCTTATTCCTCTTGCTCAATATAATGAAGATGGCGACATCATGTGCTAATTTTGCGGGGGAGAAGTGTGAATAGAATTCATTTGGATGATAATCACTTGGTTAATCAAGAATGGCATCTCTGTATGCAATTCTTGAGGGGGAGAAGAAGTGTGAATTTTTTGCATGGTTGACTGATATTTGAGAATATATGGTCAAACGGCTCCTAACCCATCTAAGAACCGAGATTCTTCTTATCGGATCATCTTCACATGTAGTTTCTTCTAAGAGCCGTTGGTTGACATCTTCACACGGGCTGATATGATTAAATGACAAAGTGCTTCTAGTTGCTGGGCTGATTTCTTTGATGAACATCTTTCTGTTCTTGTTTGATTGGGAGGGATTTTAATTAAGGGGATTTGCTATTTACAAGTTAACGGGAATGCCTTTGGTTTGAAGAAGATGTTAACTGTCTATTTCCCCATTCGGATAATCTTGAAGAAGGTCGAGTCTACAGTCTAATCTATATTTGAAAGCTACATGATTAGAAGACTAAAGACGAATTGCATTTGATGATCTAAAGACTTCTTCTTAATCCGGGCTGAGAAGAACACTTGAAAATCTTCGTCAGTTTAGGGGAGAGCACTAATTGGGGGAGATTGAAAAGCCAAAATTTAATCCCCAATTAGACTTCCTCAGATTCTTTAGCAATGATTCATTGCTTGATTTTTGATGACACTCCTCCAACGCCTAATGCTTCAATTACTAAGGATAAATGGGATTCATTGTTTGGGATTCATTGTGTTTCAAAGATATGTTTGACGAGTACTTCCAACCTCTAACGAATGTTGATCATCCAGCTTCTGAAGCTCATGCTCCGGTTTCTACTGACTCAACTAGTTTACCATCTAAGAAGTACTTCTCAGAACTATCAAGAAACCTTATCTCCAGTTACTTCAAAAGGCGTTGATAATGACTATCATGATATTGTAGTTGCACTACTAAATAATGATCCGCTTTTTGGTATTCCCTTGCCAAATCTTCACGGATTATTGTTCATGAATAATGATCCGCTCTTTGGTATTCCTTTGCCAAATCTTCACGGATTATTGTTCATGAATAATGATCCGCTCTTTGGTATTCCTTTGCCAAATCTTCACGGATTATTTTTCCTCTCATTGTGCACGCTATAAATCAACCACATAAACATTAAGGAAAAATGACTTCCTCATCCGCCAGAAGACATTTTTAGTAAATCTTCCAGATCAGCTTCTACATGTATACCTTGAGGAAGAATGCATTGATGTTGAGGAATCATTTGCTTCGGTTCATTCATTAGGTCAATGTTCATCCGATTGAATGTTTATTCAAGTGTTGGACATTTGACACAAGTTGATTACTTCGAAGTTACTCTCTTATCACTTATTTGAGGTTGAAGTTGACATTCACAAAGGTATATTCTTATTTGATAACTTGCTCGGGCTTAAGAATTTGAGTTGAAGTCTTGGGTTATCTAGTTACCAGCAGTCGAGGTGGATGGTTGAATACCTGGTTAACTATCACTATTAGGAGTTACTTTGTTTTACTCAGTGTCACACGCATATGTCGGTGTGGATAATCGCAAGAGGTGTTAATGTCTCATACTTTGCTTGAGTAATGAGTACTTAGAAATTTGCTTGAAGCATAAATTCTCGACACCGTTCTTCCATTATTAAGTGCAAGCTTAAGATACAAATGTGGGAATTTGACTTCAGTTTCAAGTTTGGTATATCGGGTATTCTTCATCAGTGGTCACTTCAAATTGTCTACATATGGGTTGATAAAGATAGTCAGAGAGAGTTTCCATTGCAGTTGATTCTCACAGGATTCATTTGGGCTATTTGAGTTCTTCTCACAAGATTTCGAGTTTTTGGGTATATTATGTTTTGCTGAATCTGAGGTATCAAAACCAGCAAGGGGGAAGGAGACATATATCTAAAAGCACAACGAGTACACATGATGAACTTAACACTTCTACCTGATTGAAGTTATCCCGGAAAGACAATGGTCATAACCGTAGAGAAACTCAGTGTTTAACTCGTAGCCTTTGGTGTATTACTCCAACTTATTGGAGGAAATGGTCTCTGGAGACTTTTGGTATGTGTTACCTTAGCGTTCAGTTAGAAGAAATGTGAAAAGAATATTTGGTTCGTGAGATGATATTGCATATCGACATCTTCTATATGATTTTTGATATAGTGCTTCCGGTTAGTGCTTCATGTACACAATGTAATGATGATTCTGATGAGATCGCAACGATCAGAGGAGATATATGTGTATATCAGGGTCGGACAACATATTCACATGATCGAGCTTAATCAGTTATTCTAGAGTTGACATCCGCAGAGGAGATCAGTGATTCAACCAGTTAGTGTGATGTTGTTGGTTCTACTCTGGTTGGGTACTTGTGTACATTATGGGCTGATTGGTTATATGGAAGTTAACGGGAATGCATTTGGTAAAATGAAGATGTTGATGTATTGTTCCCCTGCATAAGACAACTGGTCAATCTCGAAGAGTAATATGTACATCGGGGACGCACAACAGGTTCATGTGATCGGTCTTCATCAGTTATTCCGGATTTGATAACCGCTAAGTCGATCAATTTCTTAACACTTTACCTCGGTGTTCTCATGTTCTTCGGGGTGTTGAGCTTCATTCAATGAGACTGTTTCTCTTCTCATTCTTCTTCTTGGGAAAATGGTCTTTATTCGAAGATTGACAGTATGAGGGGAAGCTGCCAAAGTCTCTCTTTCTCTAAGGCTCATGTTCTATCTTCTATTCTGGAGCCTCGGAAGCTATGGTGGTGAATGTTTAAGAGATGATGACTTCTATCTTCTACAACGGTGCTCGATATCCCTATCTCGGTACTCGTATCATCATCCTCTTTAACTATATCATCTTCTCTATCTTTGTATATATTTTTCAGAAAACAAAATACAAAAATATAAAACCAACAAAAGAAAATAGAAAAATATAAAATCTTCAAAAAGCCATAAAAAATCAGAAAATTTGAAAAAGACAAAAAAAAAAAAAAAAAAAAAAAAAAAAAAAAAAAAAAAAAAATGTTTTCTCAAGACATGTCTTCTGGTATCGATAACATCTACGGTCTTAGAAATGTCATTCAATAATGGCACGGGACTTTAGATGAAGTTCGAGCAGGAGGTGTAAATATTTCTTTCTAAGCATGTCATAAAACTATGGCTTGCAGTTACTTCTGACTGTAACCCGCGCTTAAACAATGGCTTGCTATTATTTCAGATAGCAACCCGTTCTTTAAAGGAAGGAAAGTGCTGTGCTAAATCTATTTTCAAAATATTTCGTGCACTTATCCTAAAACAAAACAAGGAAAGCATGTCGTCATAAAGACTGTTGTTCCTACACAAATGTTTTTCCATCTAAAATTCTTCAGAAAAATATTTGTTGTGTTTTCAAAAATGGTGGAAAATGAGTTGCTTAAAATCAATCAGATTCAGAGTTTTTATAAAATTTGGAAACTCAATCAATGACTTCATCACTTATAAAATCTTTTATAAATTGAGTTATTGGTTGAGGGGGAAAATGTTTTCAAATCTATATCGTCTAACGAGCTTTCTTAATTATCCTAATATGCTTAATTAAAAATGATGTTAACCTATGTTGAAGGACTAGGTGCCAAGGATATGATTGCTAGGATTAGATAATTAGAGTTTGATGAACACATTTTTCCCATACATTTAAATGATCTGATTGATATGTTGTATAGACTTTTATTAGTCGATTACTGTTTGGGTGATGTCGACCACCATATATCTGTATGTGTGTTCACTAACGTATGCAGGTATATTGGTTATAAGAATGTTCCCGATCCGGATCCCACAGATTAATATGATTGGATGCCGAAAGGAAAGGGTAACTATATCTTGGGTTGACAAATGAAGAAACGGAGCTTAATTGGACTTCTATGGAGAGTTGGCATTAATGCAACGTAAGAGGTCTCACTGCATCAGCAGATGGTTTTCTTCTAAGTGATTGAAGAAACAGAGCTTAATTTGACCTCAGTTGGCATTCAAAATGCAACGTAAGAAGAAGTCTCACAGCATCAGAAGACGGTTTTTCTTCCAAACCCTACAGCAACAACAACAGAAGCTTCTCAACCACCTAACGTATCTTGTGCAGGATACCATTTTTAAACAATTTTTGAGTAAATTGAATTAAATTGTTTTGAAAATGGAAAAAATATTGTTTTTGAAAATATATTGGACTAAATTTTGAAAATCACCGGACTTCATTTTATCAAAACTTGAGTCACTCAATTATCGACTACGGTCATGGATTGAGGGGGAGAGTGATTTAAAATAAAATATTTTCAAACGATATTTCTTCACAAAAGTTCCGCTTTGTACAATATAAGTGGTGATCTAAATATTTAATGTTATGTCATGGTATGATTTTTTCTTTAGAATCAAGGTCTTTCAAAATGAAATTTTTTCTGTTCTTGTTTGATTGTGAAATTGTTTTGTTTTACTTAAAAGATCTCTTAAAAAACTATCATACCTGACACTAACAATCTTTAATGTCTTAAAATGGTCCGTATCTGTCATCTTTCAAAATTGAATCTTGCCACGTCTTTCCCCAAATTTTTCTAAATGATTTAAATCAGTTGGGATCACAAATCTCAAATGGTTTGATATTTCTGATCGGGGTAGAGATCGTGTTTTAAATCTCAAATCTGTTTTAAATGGAATTGGTTTTAGTCCTTTAAAGGCACTCCTGCCTCCATGTGCCAAACGATTTCAATATACATAATGCACATGTTGAGGAGGAGGATTTATCCAAAAACCAGATGAGTATTTAAACAAGGCCAAATTTTCTCCCATGTTTTCTAAACCTAATTAAATCACTTGGGATCCAAAATCTCAAAGGTTTGATATTTTTGATCGGGGGAGAATTTGTGATTTAATAATGAAATTTGATAAAAGGTGATCGTTTTGATTCAATTGTGCAGGCTGCTCTCTCATATGTGCTAAACGCTTTCGAATCTTGAAGCACATATTGAGGGGGAGCATTTTAAAGGAAAATAAACTATCGAGGTACAAAAGCTTTTATGTTTTCACATAAAGTACCTTGATTGAGTTTTCAAATGGTTTTCTTAATGGCTCTTGTGATTGTGGTTGTGCTTCAAAAGAACTCTTGCCTCTATGTGTTAAAATGATTTCTCTTATCCTATGCACATATTAAGGGGGAGATTTTACCATGAAAATCAAATGGCTTTTTCGTATGAAAATTGTGATCAAAGAAAATATTTCAAAGTCCTCTTGCCTCCTTGTGCTAAACAATTTCTAAATCATACGCACATGTTGAGGGGGAGGTTTTTCTAAATGATCAAAACTATTAAAGTACAAAATGCTTTGATCTCGTATCACAAGTACCTTGATTGGTTTTCCAAATGATTTTTTCAATTGGTTTCGAGAAGGAATGAACAATACCAAAAGACCGACCAAATTTACTTTATGCATGGTGTTATAAGGATGGTTAGGTTAGGTATTTGTTCCCACGATCCGCCAGAACCGGAGGGATCTACCCAGGGACAATCCACTAGATAGTGTAGAGTCCTTAGGTATATTGAAAAAAGGAGAAAAATGAGAATATGGGAAGAGTGTGGACTGAGACAGAGCTAGTACTGGAATAAACCCAACAAGGTTCTAGTAATGAAGTCTCGGTAAGCACTGAAGGGGTTGAAGAATGAAAAAGAAATGAATATGAAAAAGGGTGAAAAGAAATAGCCCTCCAATAATTCAACCTTAGGGCAGTAACCGGGTTCAAATTCATATGCTACTGGTGTTTACTAAGGTAACATCGGTATTGAAGACAAGACGTCATGGACCCAGTGACGCACTGCACTTCAACTTTCCAAACCACTCAAGTTCCTCTTAAAAGGGCTTGTTTCATTCTCACGGGGAACCTACATAATCTATCGACATTCTCTTAGAGATTGTTGATATTGAACAAGGAGACCCTCTCCCTAGTCTCCGACATAGGAACCAAATGTGCACTATTGAGTCTAGAGCCAAGAGATCATCCACACTATCTCATTAGGACACAAAATTCTTGAAGACTTGCTGTTTCACACAATGTGGAAAGTAAGTATATATTGAGAGTCCTACGCATTATCCTTGTGGTATTGCCAGAACATCTGAGTGATATGAAAATATTCACGATGAAGATGGAAATCCTTCTAGAGCCAATATCAAACAAGCTCTTGGTGGGTGACATGTGAGATCTTCTCGTAAGATCAATCTTGTGACAACTGGATAGAAACGATGGGGCGATTCTTTCTTGAATCAACCTTGGTCCAGGAATGGAATTGACGAATACTTTTGGAAAAACCGTTCGATGTGCAAACCTTCTTTTCTATAGCACGTCGAATGTGTACTTATGCTTTCAAATTCAAAAAGTATCTCTGATTGAAAAATACTTTTAGAAAAACCGTTCGATGTGCGAATCTCTTCTTTTTGCTAGCACGTCGAATGTGTACTCATTCTCTAATACAAAAAGTATTTTGATTGAAAATTGATCTTTCTCATAAAACCTTCGTCGTATTGCAAAACTCTTTCTTCAAGCAATATGCGATTGTTTTTCAAATCAATTTTTCATCAATCAGTGAATCTCAATTCGCTGATTCACTCACTCCGTGTTGTCTTCTTTGAGACGTTCCGGTTTGAGAACAGCTAGAACAGCTGCGAAACCCTGTCAAGGAGATTCTTAGGAATCCTACCTGTTCACAGGCAGTACTTGTACTGATCAACGGGGAACCGTGGGCCGTGTACCTCAATTCAACGAAAGTGGTCAAAGACACTTTCGTGTGTTTTATTGCTAACTGTTGTTTGCAGGTACACTTGGACGGTTGCAGCTGATCAGAATTGAGGAGTCAATCCAAAGCCGCATGTTCACAACAACCACACTTAATTGAAGAATTCATGACTGGTGCATATCTACATAACCTGGTTCTGATATTTTTATACTATGCTTCTGCTACGCTGCTGCAAATATCATGAACCAGTAAGGCTTCCGCTACCCTGATGGAAAGATGTCATGATTCAAAAGTGTGAGCATGTCGGTCCGAAAGTCACAACTTTACATGATGGCAACACAATAAAGGGTGATCCAGAGATTTACTGTGGCTGATGATCTCAATTAAAGCTCGAAGATCATCAATGATGTGGATCAGTATAAAGGCCTCCACTTAAAGTACAAAGTTATCAGACTTTAAAGAATCACTGCAAAAGCACAAAGATGCAGATGTTGAAGAATTAATGTCTACGAGCTCAAGACTGAAGATTAAATAGAATGCTAGAATTCGAAATGTAAAATATGGGGTGACCTCCCTTAGGGGGAGATTGTTAGGAATTAGAAATTCCATAGTGAAGAGTCGGTCACCCCAAATATAATCTAGCATAAGTTAGCTCGTAGACATATCGTTATTTACTGTTTTATTAGTTAGTTATTTAGTTTAGAGCAACACCGTGGAGGAAGGACGGGTCTTTACCCACTGTATGCCTGATCCACAGTCCGAAGGAGGACGTTTAGTTTGTAACTATATATACCCTCTACCTCCCAAGGTAGAGGGTTGGACCTTTCATTCATCTTAATCTAACCTTCTATGGTTTCTTTCACTTTCTCTCTCTAGAAAGGCTCCCACTTTCTCTCTCTAAAACCTCTAAATAATTCGACCATATTATTGTTTGTTATGTGTTTATGAAATCCAATATTTTTCAGATCTGTATCACCTGCATTACACACAGACGACACAGATGGAATAGAGGTAGATGTGGAACCCGATGAGTTAGAGGGTTCCTCAGTAGTTATAGTAGAAATACACACATCAATGATTTTAGGCATCCATTTAAATCCTAGTGTATTATGTATCCATTTCTGCCATCTCCAACTAGTCTTAGCTTTAGTCTTAGTAAATGCACTAGGTGGTACTACATTCCTTGGAGGTGATACTAGAACTACAGGTACATCAATGCGTTTCTTAGAATCTAAGGAGGGCGGTTTACCAAGCATAGACTTAGAAGCATTAGTGGGCCTAGAGGTATTCCGATTCTTAGGATTCCTAAACGAGACAAGATAGCTCTAGCAACACATTTGTCATGACAATCAGAAAGCATACTTTTACGACAAATAACACAAGAAGCATCAGACTGAATATCAAAAGTACTTAAAGGTTTAGCATTTGTTACAACACTTTTTCCATTACATTTGTCAGACGCAATATCTAAAGTGGGTGCAACATGAGTCTTATTCAAAATCCTAGGGTGTTCTTCTACTTCATGCATTCTTTATTGATCTTTTCTTAGGTCGCAACTTCCTATTCTTCCTTGTATTGCTCCTAGGCTGTGAAGTGCGGACGTTGGGAAAAGAGGCAACTATTCCTATTTCAGTAGAAGGAAACACATTAGTATCTTGTGTTTTGTCAGTAGGCATTCTGGGTTCACATTTGCTAAGTGTTACAGATGCAATTCCCTTAAGGATGCTAGGCTGAATTTGTTCATACTTTCCTAACATTTCCCTTAACTTAATGATAGTGTGCACCAAATCTTGATTTTCAGAACGAAGATTTCTAGCAAAATTCATAACTTCTTTAGTGTGTGCAAGATAATGATCAAGTTCGTTTGATGCTTCATCACGAGTCTGTTTGAGTAAATCAAATATGACACCATATTCCTGTTTAACTTTTGAAAGTTCATGTTCATATTTTGAGATTTGACACTTAAAAGACACGTTTTGATCATCCAGTTGCACAAGTTTTGGATTAAGATTTTTTGCATGCAACTTGGCGATTTTGTTTTGAAAAATAAGTTGTTGATCGTCAATATCCTTTTGACACCAATTAAGACGACGTTTTGCATTTGAAAGTTCGTTTAATAATCGTTCATTTTCAACTTTTAAAGAGTCGATTTGAAGCACATTATCAGTATTCACAACAATTTCAACAGAGTCAACAATATCAGCAGAGAGATGATCAGATGCATATGCAACAGATTGTAATAACACAACATTATGGATATCAGCACAGATAACATCTTCCAAGAGTCGATCAACATCTTTTCTCAACAGTTCCTTTTTACGTTTAGTATTTGAAATCGATGTTTCTGTTTTCTCGAAAACTGTTTTCATGAGACCAAGTTCCTTGTGAAAATCCCTTTCCCAATATTGTGCAAAGTTTTAAAATTTTTGACATGGGGTAAAAGTCGTTTCTGAAGAATATCTCGTTGTTCTCGCGCCATTGGTGATTGAAAATGTTCAACTTTTATTTCATAATGAAATTCAATCTCACGTTCCAAAAGTTTGAGGTCAGATAAGAAAGTGTCAAAGTATTTTATAACGCGACAACTTTCGGCTTTTGTTTTAACTTCACTGAGTGAAGATAAAGGACCATTCATTTGTGCACCATTGTGTTTGGGATTAACTTCAGAGACTGGTGTGATAACAAAAGGTTTGTTGGAAGTATCTTGTTGTTTGACAAAAGTAACGGCTTTTGAATAGTTAAATGGTTTGTTATAAATGACATTTTCCATTTTTGACCAACTCTCGTCATCTGCATCTAATTCCTCCATGCGATTATATTCAACAACAGTCATAATTGAATCATCAATTCTATGTTCTGCACTGTAAACTTCAGGATTTGGTTTGAATGCTTTGTTTGAAAACTTAGGTTTGTAATCAGCAAGTATTGGTCCATATCCATTTGGATTAGGTTTAAAAGTAAACTTTTGAATGGTTGTGATTGACTCACCATGTTTATAAACAACATTTCGAAACTCTTTGATTTTGGTTTGTAAGTCGACAATTTCTTCAAGATAGTTATCTATTCGTTTCGTGGAATGTTGTTTGTACTCTGAGAACTATTTTTGACAAGTTAACAACTCAACCTTGGCTTTTTGAGTTTCCAAAGTAAGAGCGTTAAGTTGTTGTTTATGTTCATGTTTTAGTCGTTCTATTTGAGACAACAAAGCATTCCTGGAAACGGCTAGATCACGTATCTGTCGTTCTAATGATTTTTTGTTTTGATGAGATTTAGCAAAAGCGACATCAAAACCTTCTTCACGTTTTTCTTGAGTTTTGAAAAAATTGATTTGTCGAATTAAGCATTCATTATCCCTAATTAACAGTGCATTTTTCTCTTTTAATTTCGTGCAAATTTCCAAACGAGAGTGTTGGTCTTTAACTAAGGTCATGAGCTCAATTTCTCTATTAGACTGAAGCTCATTTTGTTCAACGTGAGTCTCAACATGATCATTATTTAGATCCTCAAATATAATCACGGAGTCAACTTGATTATCAATATTAACCATAAGGTCATCTTGATCGTCAAATATAACGACAGGATCTATTTGATAATCATCGGAATGAGATGTGGATTGCTCATGTTGAACACTCTGATCCTGGTCAGATGGAGAAATTGGCGGAGATATCAGATCAGGGATGAGTATATTTTGTTCTGGTACCTGAGACAAGCCATCAGTGTCATACACTGGGCCTGTGTCACTCATGTGTAGAGCTTGCATTTGTGCCATCAACATCACTGCTGCATTAGCCTGCAAGTCCTCCATCTCATCATCAAAATCTGCATCTGCCATAAAGCTCTGTTCCTTGTTTGTAAGAGTTCCATCAGCTTCATCCTTAAGAGCCAAGAGCAACGCCTCTTTGTGATAAGCACTGCCTCTTGTCCTCGGCTTAGGACATGCATTAGCCAGATGACCCTTTTCATTGCAGTTATAACAACAAAGACCATTAACTCCATTCTGAGTATTCCCCTGTTCAACCACTTGACCCCTTTGTTGTTGCGGAGCACCCATGTTATTACTTCCCATAGCATTAAACCCTTGACCTCCTCCCATCTGACGACCATAACCACGGTTCTGAACTTCAACGCGTCCATTGTTCACAACAGCTTGATTTCTTGTGTTGGATGAGGAACGAATGCGATTGTTGGATTTGTTTGTATACCGACCGAAGGCTTTAGCAATCATAACAAATCCTTGTTGCAATTCATCAAAAGCATCAAAGTCCTTATCAACTTCACTGTAAAGTGCTTGAGCGTTGTTGTTGTATGGAACCAATTGATTTTGTTGAGGTTGTTGCCGTGACTGATCATATGGTGCAATGGTTGCAGTTGGTTGAGGAGCGGGTTGCGGAGCTGTTTGAGGAGGAAGATTAGTTTGAGCCCACAAAGCAAGTTGTTGATTATCAGGAATTGACTGTGAAGTCGGGAGTCCACGGATAGTCCTTTCTTTGTCAACTTCTTTTTGGTGAGGCTTCAAATAGTCGTACAACAATCCGTATGTAGCATGATGAAGGTTCTTAGCTTGACGGAGAAAGATGACATACTTCTCCCATTCCGGACCAAGACTACTTAGGAACTTAGTGTTGACAGCAATTCGAGGCATGATGATGTTGTGTTTGTCCAAATCATTAATGATGTCTGAAAAGCGATGATGATATGACTCTAATGTCTCTCCTGGTTCAATCATGAAGTGTTCATAGGCCAAGTAGATTTTGGATTCCATGTCTTCCTGATTAAGTGTTGTGCCTTCCATTAGAAGATGAATATGTTCCCACATTGCTTTAGCTGTCTTTCGAGCATCAACACTTCGAAGGATCGGATTGGGTAGTCCCAAAAGGATGTATTGCACTGCTAGTTCATCGGCTTCAAAGTGTAGAAGTTCATCACCAGTGAGGTCGGATATAGTTGCAATGTTGGTGACAGCATCTCTTGATGGATTGGCATCTGGATCTGCGGGTGTAATAACAGTATGCATCTGAAATGGACCTTCCATAATGACCTTCTTTAAAAACTTTCAATGTGGCTTCTTTAGATCACAAAACCTAAAGAACCTTATCACCCATTGATCATAATTTCTGGGAGTGAGCATTGGAGGTATATCAAGTGAGCCAGCTTCATGAATTGATTGTTGGCTGCTTAAGGCTTCACACATATTGCCAAACCATGTTGGTTCCTTCATAGTATTCCTGGATGGATGTTGATTGTAGAAGTTTGTGTAAGGTTGTACTTGAAGACTAGGTGGAGGTTGAACCATTTGAGGTTGTGGAATTGCTCCAAGTTGTGGGGTGTGTTGTTGATTAAATTGTTGTTGATAAATTTGTTGTTGATGATTAAATTGTTGATGTTGTGGAGTTAGTTGTTGTTGTTGTTGATGATAAGTGTAAGGAAAATAGTTAGAGTATGGTGGTTGTGACATGTTGAAAACTTGTGTTGTTAAATGGATCTTTGTAGTCGAATGAACCATTGTTGATGAAGTATCCTTAGGCGTAGAAATCACAGAAAAGCAAAGTACCGCTTATGCGTAAAAACACCAAAGTTACGCGTAACAGCAAGAGTTACGCGTAGGATTAGCTTACGCGTAAGTAATGAGAAAAACACTAAAGTTATGCGTAAACAGAAAGTTAGGCATAGAAAACTTATGCGTAGGATTAACTTATGCGTAAGGCAGAGCTTAGGCGTAAGATAAATCTTATGCGTAATGAATTCTACGCGTAAGCTTGAGCTTATGCGTAAGATTAGGGTTTTACCCAAACGATCTTTTACACTATCACAGTGCAAAAGATATCCAAATTCGAAGTGTTTTAAGGCTTATCCAGACAAGAAAAACACTGAGTAAGCCACGAAACTGAAGATCAAACCAAGGACAAGTTACGCCTAAGATTAGGGCTTCTCTTACGCGTAGAAATTAGCCAAAAGTAATTTCTGTCAATTGATGTTTCCAAACCAGATTTTTGTGATGAAATAGCTTCAATATCACCAAAATAACACAAAAGTGTGAAACTTGATGATCCAAAGCTCAAAAAACACGTTATGCGTAGAACAACAACCACGTACAAAACCTAGCTTAAAAAAATGATCTACGCGTAAAGTTTGAAACTTTTTGCCAAAAACAGATAGTTTAACACCTAAGAACGTTGAAAGGACAAGAATCTTGGATTAAAAAGTGTAAAAAATCAAATTTTAAGCGTGATAAAGTTGGAACTCGTTTTACGCGTACGACCAAAAACAAAAACTTCAAAAACAAATATGTTCACCCAACTATTTGGCGAATGATACCACTGTTAGGTCACCATATTAGTAACACAAGCATCCATGTAAGAAATAGAGAAGAGAATGGATCGGATGAACACCCACACACTTACGCGTAGGAATATAAGAAAGATTATGCTTAGAGTAAATGTGTAAAGTGAACAACCAACCCTCAAGTGAGGGTTATTACAAGGTATTTATAGGAGAGGGAGCTAGGGCAACACTCCTAGTCCCTTCCTTTCCTTATTGGACTTGGGCCAAGGCTTATGGGCCTTCTACATAAGCCTTAGCTTAATAACAAACATAAAGGCCATAATAAGCTAACTATTACATATGAATCACTAACACTTGAATAAGGTTTAGGAGTGATTCCAACAGTTTAGGAATATCATGCCAAGCAACAAGCAACAAGATTACAAAGACACCGCTCACTACATACCCATGTACCATAGGAAAAATGGATTAAGTCCGGACGATAGGAAAGCCTTTAAGTTGCTTGAAAGGAGACTCTTTCATGAAGGTAGAGTTGTTGATCCATCATTTCTTGAAAATACCGACATAAGGGAAGTATTTGGAACTATTGGGTTTAATTGTTTATTGGATATAAACGAGCAAATTTGCCCGGTCTTTGTGCTTGAGTTCTACAAGACTATGGGTATAATTAGAAATGATGATGGGTCCATCTCAATTGAATTCACCATAAATGGACATGAGTACACTCTTTCACTTGAGGAGTTTGGAAGAATAATAGGGGTCCCATATGATGGTGTTTGCATGTATTCTAATGAGTGGTCGTTGGAGGAGCTACACTCTATGGTTGATCATCACGACACTTATTGATTGGTGCTGAAAACAGTCAAGCTATATCACACAAGCTAGCCACTTGTGAATGGCTAACCGTAATAAACTTAAAACTGCTCAGAAACCAAATGCAATGAAGATCAGGAGAATACAGTGGATTCCCGGGTCGTTAAGTCCCACGGAGACTCAATGGTGTATAAACACTTGATCAGAGATAGAATAATCACTAAGGATAGTGATCAGTAAGGATTTTGATTGGAAATTACACTACTGATTGATTGGAATGGAATTGGAAACAGAATTGGAAAGCACAACAATCAGATAAAACAAACGTAAAACGTACGTTTAAAAACTACGTAAACGTACAAAATTAAAAATGAGATCTAAGAAATAAAAGACCTAAAAATATGAAAATGACATTTTTGGAATCCTAAAAATAAAAGAAAATTATTAGAAAAAGAAAATTATTTTTATAACTATTTATCTAATTATTATTAATTAAAAACTATTTTAAACTATTTAATAATACTCTAAAATAAAATAAAATATGAAATAAGGCTAGAAAAATAAAATTATGATTTGGAAAAATCTAAAATAATATAAAACTTATTTTAAAACTAAAAATATATTTTTTACACTTTTTATCTATTTATTACTAATTAATTATTATTTAAAATACACTTAAATACTAGAAAATATAAAATAAACCTGGAAAAATGAAATTTTAACTTAGAAAAATCTAAAATATGATAAAACTAATTTTAAAACTGAAAAGATAATTTTTTATGCTTTTTAATTATTTATTACTAATTATTTAAGACTTTTAACTATTTAAAATTATAATAAATACTAAACAGATTAGGAAAATTATGAAACTTTTTCTAAAAATAACTTAAGGTGACAGAAAACTAAGAAAAATATAAAAACAGAATTTGCTTAATAATAAGCTGAAAAGAAAAATCAAAAAGCTAAAATCTATTAAATAACGCTATCACTATATTTAAATTGATGTTTTTCTGGATTTTCTTTTTGAAAACTATTTAACTACTGATAATAAGAAACTTTAATAAACACAAAAATTTTACAAACTGAAAATAAGCTGTTTAAGTGAGCTTATGAGCTAACAGTGGCTCTATGAGCTTATTTGATGATTTATAAGCTCAAACAAGCTAGACAGATGAAACCAAAGATAGATAAAGATGCAAATAAGCTAGAGCAACTCAAATGAAGCTAAAAAACACAAACACACATACTGATAAGCTACTAAAAAGACAATAAGCACTTGGCTTAAACTAAGAAATGGACAGAAATGGGACAAGGTTGAGGCTTATTGCAGCCCTACCAAACAAGCTACAAAATGGAAACTTAAGGTTGGAACTTCAAGATGGCTAGGTCAGCTATCCAAAGAACCAAGAATCACAAGATTAGACCAACTGATAAGCTTTATGTGAGCTTGTGAAAGTGGCTACTTGCACTGTGCACAGAACACAATTTCAGAACAGGTACTCAAAAGAAGCTAGTAAATAAGCACTAAATAAGCTGATTAAGAGTGAACTAGTATTTTTCTAATTAAGTTTAGCAGCTAAACTTTGATATCCCAAAAGATTTTAGGCTAAAACTCAATATTAAACACACACTAAAATTATCTATTTAATTCAAAAACGACCAAAATGAAAATTTTGACTTTTATAAAAACTAGTTAAGTTGACTTATATGAACTTTAAGCTGATCCTAAGCACTGATTATGATGAATTAAGGTGAAATAAGACTGATTTGATCAAAAATTACAACTTATGAACACAAAAACAAGATCATGGATCATAAAAATCCATCAGTTAATGACAAGGTTTGATCAAAAGGAATTTTGACTTTTACACTAATGAAGACTGATTTTCTTGGTTGATTTTAGTTATTAAGTGTGTATGTGACACAGAACAAGCACAAACAATCAACACAAACAAGACCTACTACAGTTTAAACAAGCAAATCCAAACACCCTTTTATGAGACTGTATTGGAATTTTTCAAAGCAAATCACAGATTTAGACCATGCTACTGATTTCAGACCTTATGATATCACTAAATAAGACTAAAGGAACATAGAACAACAACATTAACAACATATAACTAAGAATTAACAATTATGCTAGTGTAACTGTCAAAATGAGATTTTTACTAAATACAAATTTAAAAGAACAACCAACTGATTTTAATCTTTAACTACACTTAACTAAAACTAATAAACATGAAGAAACAGAAATCCAAGCTATTTAACAGTTCAAACAGTGAGATGCCAAAAATGAACAAAATGCTTACAAGTGGCTATCCAACTGAAATCACAGAACCAAGATCAAAAGACCACTTCCTATGGCTTCCCAAGAAGCTCTATACCAAGGCCATCCAAAATTTACCCTGCTCCAGCTGTGAATACCATTCCTTATGATTTTTGATTTTTCAACTAATTTATTTGTATTTTTGGTATTTTTGTGTTTTTGCTTCTAAACTGATTTTTAAAGTATCTAATAGCTTGAATAAGCTATCTAGGAGCTTATGTGTGCTTACTCAGTCCATAAAAACAACCAACAACAACATTAGAACATTTTTGAAATTTTGAACTTGAAAATGCATAAACTGAAATTTGAACTTAAACACTGAAATTGATTATCACAAAAGATTTGTTATACACTGAATACTTGAAATACAAAGCTTAATAGCTCAAAGCTACACTGGAATTTAAAAATAAGCTAAAACGACATTAAGTAAACTAAATTATGCTAGATATCTTCTCCCATTGCTTCTCTTCCCTTTATAATCAACTTTTTGGACTTCTTGTCGACCTCTGATAGAATCCCACTCATTTTCAGCCATTGGATTGACCAAAATCATCATATTCGTCCAAGTGTAATTTTGGCGCCAATTTTCTCTTGAGCATGTTTGAACCATTAATGGATTTTGGGAAGATGTGGAGGTGGAGGGGGACAAGGTATGGTGGGGGGATGGATAGGAGCAAGTGGAATGTTGAAAAAGTGGAAAACCAGCTCTGGTTTTTGGAATTCAGGCTAAGAGAGGGAGATGAACAGTGGCTGGTAATTTTGGCGCGTTGACTATTTTTGACCGGGGTATTAATAATAAACGGGGGTCAAGGGTCAAGTGGAGGGGTCAAGGCTCAAGGTGTTTGGGCTTGATATGCAAGATGGGCCAGCTGGATGGATTGGGCTTGGGTTTGATATTAGAAGGTGTCCGTTTGGTTTGATAGATATACAAGGACTAGTTTTGTAATTTGGCCAAACATGAGGGACCAAACTTGACTTTTTCCAATGTTATCAAAAGGACCAATCTTGACAAACTTTGATAGTACAAGGATAAAATTTGATCATTTTCCATTTTAAAATATCCAAGGACTAATTTTGACATTTTTCAAAGTTTAGGGACCTTTTCTGCCATTTGACCAAAGAATCATTCAAGGACCATTTTTAACAACTTAGAATATTTCAGGGACCTTGAATGATATTTTTCTTGATTTTGATATACCAGGGACTGTTTTTGACAACTTTTGAAACTTGGGGGACTAAAACTGCCAATTTTGCAAACTTGATACATTTTTCATCTGATTTTGATCTTTTTGCATTTAAAACACATAAAACACTTGTTTGTGATATTTTCATCATTTTGATGCATTACTGAGTGTTTTCAGATGATTTTGCAGTTTAGATTGTACAAAAATGATGAGTATTTAGACACTCATCAATCCCCCACACTAAGATATTGCTAGTCCCTAGCAATGTTTTAGAACTTTAATGGATTTTAAAAACTCTTTACCAAAAGCCATCACTTCTGGAGTAGCCAATTGTTTTGGTTCAAGTAAGAACCTTGGTACAATGATAACCAAATGATTTTGAGCAAATCATAAGCTGTAAACGGATTTGATTTGTCTTTACCAGAAGCCGTTTGCTCTGGACTAGCCAACACTTAGATAAATTATCAGCATTATCTTTGGTGAGCTGATTACCAATTATGGCTTTTCCACTGCCTTTACCACAAGCCATAAACTTGCGGGCTAACCAACTCTTCACTTTTTAGGATATGGTGAGTTGAACACCATACAATTTTGGGCAAATTGCAAGCCGTAAACGGATTTGAGAAATCTTTACCAAGAGCCGTTTGCTCCTGGATTAGCCAATCCTTTTGTGTTTTAGACATGGCGGACTGATTACCATATGCTGAGTAAGTGAAAAACACTTACTCCAAAAAAAATTTTGGCCAAAAACGGGGGAATTGGGTGGATAATTTCATGATAAACTTCGTGAGAATTCCCCCCCACACTTAGAAATGAATATTACCCTCAATATTCAAAGTACCGGCGGTTATGCCGAAACTGAGAACGAAAAAGGGAAATACTACGGCCATTATTTGAAAATGATTTTTTTTTTTTTTTTTTTTTTTTTTTTAGAGAGAAAACTTATATACAATAGCGGGGGGCAACTCCCCCACACTAGGGTGGTAGAACAGAGAAAGAAGACAGAAATATGGGTGAAAACCCATATGGTGTGTGCTATTGTTTTTGATTCCCGAGTCACTAGCTTGACTCGATCCCCGCATTCATTGGTTCATGGGGAAAGTTTGTAGATCAGGGACAACCATGGATGGAATGTCCTCTCCAAAGTAGTGCTTCAATCGATGACCATTCACTTTAAAATTAGGACCATCGGGTTGAGATAACTCAATAGTACCATAAGGATAAACCTTAGCGATAGTAAATGGACCAGACCAACGGGACTTGAGCTTTCCCGAGAAAATTTTCAATCTTGAATTGAAAAGAAGGACTCGATCACCGACGTTGAAAACGCGGTTCTTGATTTTAGAGTCATGAATCTTCTTTGTCTTTTGTTTGTAGATCAAAGAGTTCTCATATGCTTGATCACGGAGTTCATTTAATTCATTCATTTGAACTTTTCTGTGATCACCAGCTGTCTGAATATCGAAGTTTGCATGCTTCAAGGCCCAGTATGCCTTGTGCTCTAGCTCAATCGGAAGATGACATGCCTTTCCGTACACTAGCTTGTATGGAGTACACCCGATGGGTGTTTTGTAAGCTGTACGGAAGGCCCAGAGTGCGTCATCCAGTTTATCCGACCAGGATGCACGATTTTCGCCTACTGTCCTTTCAAGAATTCTTTTAATACCACGGTTGGAAACTTCCACCTGCCCACTTGTTTGGGGGTGGTATGCAGTAGAGAGACGGTGGGTAACACCATACTTTTGCATGACACGATCAAATTGGTCATTGCAGAAATGTGTACCACAATCAGTGATTATCGCTCTCGGAGTTCCAAACCTGGCAAAAAGAGATTTCAAGAATTTCACAACAACTCGGGCATCATCGGTAGGTAAAGCTTTCGCTTCAACCCATTTTGACAAATAGTCAACAGCCACAAGTATGTATTTGTTTCCTCGAGATGATAGAAATGGCCCCATAAAGTCAATGCCCCAGATGTCAAATATCTCACACACTTGAATGGCGTTTTGCGGCATTTCATTTCTTTGCGAGATATTTCCATGACGTTGACAAGCGTCACAGGCTTTGACAAATTCGTGGGCATCCTTATAGATAGTGGGCCAATAAAATCCTGAATCAAACACCTTTTTGGCAGTGTAGTTTGGACTATGATGGCCCCCGGTGGGTCCAGCATGGCAAGTTGTGAGAATGTCAATAGCTTCCTGTCCATAAACACATCGCCTGATGACTTGATCCGCACAAATTTTGAACAAGTAGGGGTCGTCCCAGAAGTAATGTTTAACATCTTTGAAGAATTTGTTCTTCTGTTGGGTGAAGTTACCCGCATGGTAATTTGCGAAGTCAGCAAACCATGGGGTGGTAGAATTTCCACGAAAAGAAACCGCATTGAGTGTCTCAAGAGGAAATGTTTCATTTATTTCCTTTTTCTCGAAAACATCTTGGTGAGGGTTTTCTAATCTGGACAGATGATCAGCAGCTAGATTCTCAGCTCCTTTTTTATCACGTATTATGATATCAAATTCTTGCAGGAGGAGAATCCAACGGAGAAATCTCGGCTTTGCATCTTGTTTTGCAAAGAGATATTTGAGAGCCGAGTGATCCGTATACACCACGCATTTGGTCAAGATTAAGTACGGCCGAAACTTCTCAAACGCATACACCACGGCTAATAACTCTTTTTCTGTGGTGGTGTAATGAGTTTGAGCTTCAGTCATAGTCTTACTCGCGTAGTGGATAGGCTGAAAATGCTTGTTTCTGCGTTGCCCTAAGATTGCACCGATAGCAAAATCACTTGCATCGCACATGAGCTCAAAGGGTAAATCCCAGTCGGGAGCAACGAGAATGGGTGCTTCAGTAAGATTTTTCTTCAATGTTTCAAAAGCTTCGATGCACTCGGGTGAGAAGATAAAAGGAGCATCCTTTTCAAGAAGATGGGTCATAGGCCGGGCGATTTTAGAAAAATCTTGTATGAATCTACGATAGAAACCGGCATGACCTAAAAAAATCCTAATACCTTTGACGGTAGTAGGATGAGGCAATTTAGCAATAACATCGACTTTTGCTCTATCTACCTCAATCCCATTTTTGGAAATCTTATGGCCAAGGACAATGCCTTCTTTGACCATAAAGTGGCTCTTCTCCCAGTTTAGACAAAGATTGGTGTCTTCACACCTTTGAAGCATTTTATCTAAATGGGATAGACATGTTTGAAAAGAATCCCCAATGACCGAGAAGTCATCCATAAACACCTCCATTGTTTCCCCGATCATGTCGTGGAAAATGGCCATCATACATCGTTGGAACGTACCAGGAGCATTACATAGGCCAAAAGGCATACGTTTGTAGGCAAAAGTTCCGTATGGGCAGGTGAATGTGGTTTTCTCTTGATCCTGGGGATCAATGGGGATCTGAAAATAACCCGAGAAACAATCAAGGAAACAATAGTATTCGTTCCCTGCTAATCTCTCAAGCATTTGATCCATGAAGGGTAGAGGAAAATGGTCTTTACGGGTAGCGTCATTCAACTTACGATAGTCAATACACACACGCCATCCCGTTACCAATCGAGTTGGAATTAACTCATTTTCTTCATTTGTGACAACAGTTATGCCACCCTTTTTAGGAACACAGTGAATTGGGCTAACCCAAGGACTATCTGAGATCGGGTAAATCAATCCTGCATCAAGAAGTTTGATAACCTCCTGTTTGATAACATCATGGATTTTTGGATTTACTCTTCTCTGATGTTGAACTGCTGGTTTAAAGTCATCCTCCATCAAGATTTTGTGAGTACAAAACTCAGGGTTGATACCCTTAATGTCGGAGAGTTTCCAAGCAATTGCTTGCTTGTGTGACTTCAAGACCTTTATGAGAGCAGCTTTTTCATCTTTACTCAAATCTTTAGCAATAATGACTGGCAATTTATCATCACCCTCAAGAAATGCATACTCGAGATGAGGTGGTAAGTCCTTAAGCTCAACCTCAGGAAATTCTTCAGTTTTCTCAACTGACTTGACTTCCTTGTTATGAAGCTTGATGGGAGGGAGAGGAGGAGAAGTGTCCTGATTTAACAATTTCTCAAGAAGAATATCTCCCTCTAGATTAATCTCATTTTGATTAATCTCATCAGGAATTGAATCACTAGTGTGAGGGGTTGATGATGGATCATCATTAAGCAACTTCTCAATGAGAAGTATGTCCCCCTCAATGTCAATTGGAGCGTGATCAATTTCCCATGGAACAGAATCACTAGCCAAGTATGCTTCAATCTCTTCCAAGATGAAGTCTCTTCCCTCAAACGGAGTGATAGAAGGAGTAGAATTGGCTATGATAGGTTGAGAAGATGTGGTGGGATCCCCACTCACAGAATTATGAGAATAACCAAGAACTTCTTGAGAGTACTCTTCAGAAGCAACATCAATGATATCTATTCGGTTAACCGACTCAGAATCATAGTTTGCAGAGTACCTCGAAGTTTGATCAAGGTTAAAGGTGACAGCTTCATTACCAACACGTAATGTGATTTCTTGCTCAAATACATCAATGAGAGCACGGCCCGTTCTCAGGAATCCTCGACCAACAATGAGAGGAACCCGATGATCGGCATCGAAATCGACAACCACGAAGTCAGCTGGAAAATGGAACTTTCCTACTTTCACAAATACGTCCTCGGCAATGCCAAGAGGACGGGATATGGAACGATCTGCAAGCTCGAGAGTCATGCATGTAGGAGTGAGTTCCGGAAGAGAAAGTTTCTTCCATACTGAATAAGGCATCAGATTTATGCTTGCACCAAGATCTGCTAGGGCAAAGCATTCAACCATTCCTGGAAATACACAAGGTAAGAGAAATTTTCCAGGATCTCCAAGTTTCTCAGGAAGCTTCTTCAAGATAACTGCTGAGCAGTTTTCGTTCAGAGGAGTTTTAGCCATTTCAAACAGCTTTTCCTTGTTGCTTAACATGTGTTTGAGAGTTGATGCAAACTTGGGCATCAGCATGATAGCATCCGCAAAGCTTATGTCAAAATGTAACTCTTGGAAAATTTGGAAAAATTTGTCCATTTGATGATTGGCTTTCTCGCGGAGCTTTTGCTCATTCAAACGTGATGTGTAAGGAATAGAAGATTTGGATTTGGGGTTTTCAACGGGAGCTATAGGAGGTTCAAAAACAACTCCTGGATTGGATTTGGGTTTCTGGACAACTTGAGGTTGGACAACCGAAGGTGGGACGTGTGCGGTACTTCGTGGGTTTGAAAAATGCACCTTGTCCGTTGTATCCTTGGTAACTTGACTCATTGCTCCTAGTGGAGGAGGCATTGGAGTCAAAGGTCCATTGTGTGTCTTAGGTTCACTTTCTACTGCCTTTGGGAGAGAAGAAGAAGAGGTAGTAGGAATAGCAGGTCCATCATATGAAACACCACTTCTGGTTGTGATCGCCTTTGCATCGCCCCTCGGGTTAGCGATCGTGTTGCTCAGAAGTTTTCCTGAGACCGAGGGTTGATCATTTAAAGACTTCTTTAGATCAGCGATCTGACTGACCAACAACCTGTTCATTTCATCTTGGGATTTCATGAATTGCTTCAACAACTCATCAGATGATGGTCCAGTTGGAACAATGGCGGGAGGTGGATTAGGAAAATTCTGGCCTCTAATGTTAGGATGAGGGCCTTGGTTTTGAAAATTTCCTTGATTAGGATTCATATTCCCATGAAATTGATTCCCTCGATTGAAATTGTTTTGATTAAGGTTTCCTTGATGTTGGAAACCTTGATTTGGTGCAGGATAGAAATTACCTTGGTTTTGGTAACCTTGGTTCATTCTAGGTTGGTTCTGATTCCGGTTTTGCATGTTATGATTCTGGTTAAAACCGGGTGGTGCCTGATTAGTGTTAGCACGGTAGTGTGGTTCATTTTGAGGACGGTATTGATTACCTCCCTGATGTGAAGCACCGGCTAGAGCATTGGCTTCAAATGGACTACCATCGGTGGCAGTACAATTGTAGTATGCATGAGGGCCACCACAAGTAACACAACTCTCGACTTTCTTCACTTCACCATGCGATGGTGTCTGTGTGAAGGTCACTTTCTTTTGGTTTGCAAGAACCAAAGCCTGAACAATATCTGTGAGTTTGTCAATCTTAGCATCGGTGCTAGATGTACTCACGGGAGATGAAGAAGAAGGTCCAGCATTAGACTGAGATTGATATGTGTTTGCTCGGAAAGGGCGGACCTGAGACTTGTTCTCAATGATTTGCAAGGCTTCTTTGGTGGTCTTGCTCAGGAAATTACCTCCCGCGGAGGCATTTAAAGAGTCTTGATTGGTCTGGTTCAGACCATTGTAGAAAGTATCCATTTGCATTAACTCGGTAAAACCATGATGCGGACACTTGCGGAGCAACTCTTTGTAACGATCCCATGCCTCCCCGAATGATTCATCAAATCTCTGAGAAAATTTCATTATCTCATTCTTAAGACTTGTAGTTCGGGATGGAGGATAGAACTCGTTAACAAACTTAGTGACTAGATCCTCCCATGTCTCAATGGAACGAGGGGGTTGTTTCTCAAGCCAATTCCGGGCTTGTCCCTCTAGAGAAAATGGGAACAGAAGAAGCTTGATAGCTTCATGTGGGACATTTTTGTATTTGATGGTAGATGCAATCTTGTTAAACCATCGAATGTGTGCATGAGGATCATCCCGCTCAAAACCATAGAATTGGCTTTGGGTTACCAGATTAAGCAACCCGGTTTTGAGCTCAAAAGTATCAGCCACGATGGCTGGGACAACAATAGCATCTCCGTAACCCTCGATGGGTGCTTGGAGAAGCTCATTCATGGGCTTATCTTCTGCCATTACGACAGGTGGTGGTGGTGGTAGACGTTCCTCAGTCACGGCTGAAGGAGCAGAACGTCCTCTACGTCTACGAGGAATATTTGCTAGCTCAGAAAGTAAACTTGTAGAACTGGAAGAACGAGTGCGCATGCACTATGTATAAAAATCAGTTTTCAAAACAAATGCGAGGCAAAACGACAAGTGAACTTAACCAATAATCACAAATGAAATGGCTTCTTTGAAAAAGGTACACCAAATCACAAGGACACAAAGGCAAGTTTTAAATCTGTTGTTCGGGAACTTATTATGGTCACACCCCCAGTTAGTAGGTGTACTGCCTTGATTTGCGGTGGTTGATTTTTATGTATTTATTAAGTACCACTGAAAAGACGTAGGTTAAGATTTGTGCTGATGGGCTTAAAAACTTTTGGACAATATTTTTGGTATCGTCTCGTTTAACCAAATCGTATTTCTTTAAGAATCACCTCAAAGAAAATACAAGATAGAAAACGCTACGACTGTTTTGTTGTTTTATATTATTTTTGGTGTTGCTAACACTTTAGGAAAAGTGTTAATGAACTTTTTTTTGATTTATGATAACTTTACAAAAAACGTTTTACAAAAGATGGTATATGTGCAAGAATGGGTCTGAAAAAGGTTTAACACACGCTAAAGCCTCCCCGGGAGCGGCGCCAAAATTTGATTGGTGCTGAAAACAGTCAAGCTATATCACACAAGCTAGCCACTTGTGAATGGCTAACCGTAATAAACTTAAAACTGCTCAGAAACCAAATGCAATGAAGATCAGGAGAATACAGTGGATTCCCGGGTCGTTAAGTCCCACGGAGACTCAATGGTGTATAAACACTTGATCAGAGATAGAATAATCACTAAGGATAGTAATAAGTAAGGATTTTGATTGGAAATTACACTACTGATTGATTGGAATGGAATTGGAAACAGAATTGGAAAGCACAACAATCAGATAAAACAAACGTAAAACGTACGTTTAAAAACTACGTAAACGTACTAAATTAAAAATGAGATCTAAGAAATAAAAGACCTAAAAATATGAAAATGACATTTTTGGAATCCTAAAAATAAAAGAAAATTATTAGAAAAAGAAAATTATTTTTATAACTATTTATCTAATTATTATTAATTAAAAACTATTTTAAACTATTTAATAATACTCTAAAATAAAAGAAAATATGAAATAAGGCTAGAAAAATAAAATTATGATTTGGAAAAATCTAAAATAATATAAAACTTATTTTAAAACTAAAAATATATTTTTTACACTTTTTATCTATTTATTACTAATTAATTATTATTTAAAATACACTTAAATACTAGAAAATATAAAATAAACCTGGAAAAATGAAATTTTAACTTAGAAAAATCTAAAATATGATAAAACTAATTTTAAAACTGAAAAGATAATTTTTTATGCTTTTTAATTATTTATTACTAATTATTTAAGACTTTTAACTATTTAAAATTATAATAAATACTAAACAGATTAGGAAAATTATGAAACTTTTTCTAAAAATAACTTAAGGTGACAGAAAACTAAGAAAAATATAAAAACAGAATTTGCTTAATAATAAGCTGAAAAGAAAAATCAAAAAGCTAAAATCTATTAAATAAACGCTATCACTATATTTAAATTGATGTTTTTCTGGATTTTCTTTTTGAAAACTATTTAACTACTGATAATAAGAAACTTTAATAAACACAAAAATTTTACAAACTGAAAATAAGCTGTTTAAGTGAGCTTATGAGCTAACAGTGGCTCTATGAGCTTATTTGATGATTTATAAGCTCAAACAAGCTAGACAGATGAAACCAAAGATAGATAAAGATGCAAATAAGCTAGAGCAACTCAAATGAAGCTAAAAAACACAAACACACATACTGATAAGCTACTAAAAAGACAATAAGCACTTGGCTTAACCTAAGAAATGGACAGAAATGGGACAAGGTTGAGGCTTATTGCAGCCCTACCAAACAAGCTACAAAATGGAAACTTAAGGTTGGAACTTCAAGATGGCTAGGTCAGCTATCCAAAGAACCAAGAATCACAAGATTAGACCAACTGATAAGCTTTATGTGAGCTTGTGAAAGTGGCTACTTGCACTGTGCACAGAACACAATTTCAGAACAGGTACTCAAAAGAAGCTAGTAAATAAGCACTAAATAAGCTGATTAAGAGTGAACTAGTATTTTTCTAATTAAGTTTAGCAGCTAAACTTTGATATCCCAAAAGATTTTAGGCTAAAACTCAATATTAAACACACACTAAAATTATCTATTTAATTCAAAAACGACCAAAATGAAAATTTTGACTTTTATAAAAACTAGTTAAGTTGACTTATATGAACTTTAAGCTGATCCTAAGCACTGATTATGATGAATTAAGGTGAAATAAGACTGATTTGATCAAAAATTACAACTTATGAACACAAAAACAAGATCATGGATCATAAAAATCCATCAGTTAATGACAAGGTTTGATCAAAAGGAATTTTGACTTTTACACTAATGAAGACTGATTTTCTTGGTTGATTTTAGTTATTAAGTGTGTATGTGACACAGAACAAGCACAAACAATCAACACAAACAAGACCTACTACAGTTTAAACAAGCAAATCCAAACACCCTTTTATGAGACTGTATTGGAATTTTTCAAAGCAAATCACAGATTTAGACCATGCTACTGATTTCAGACCTTATGATATCACTAAATAAGACTAAAGGAACATAGAACAACAACATTAACAACATATAACTAAGAATTAACAATTATGCTAGTGTAACTGTCAAAATGAGATTTTTACTAAATACAAATTTAAAAGAACAACCAACTGATTTTAATCTTTAACTACACTTAACTAAAACTAATAAACATGAAGAAACAGAAATCCAAGCTATTTAACAGTTCAAACAGTGAGATGCCAAAAATGAACAAAATGCTTACAAGTGGCTATCCAACTGAAATCACAGAACCAAGATCAAAAGACCACTTCCTATGGCTTCCCAAGAAGCTCTATACCAAGGCCATCCAAAATTTACCCTGCTCCAGCTGTGAATACCATTCCTTATGATTTTTGATTTTTCAACTAATTTATTTGTATTTTTGGTATTTTTGTGTTTTTGCTTCTAAACTGATTTTTAAAGTATCTAATAGCTTGAGTAAGCTATCTAGGAGCTTATGTGTGCTTACTCAGTCCATAAAAACAACCAACAACAACATTAGAACATTTTTGAAATTTTGAACTTGAAAATGTATAAACTGAAATTTGAACTTAAACACTGAAATTGATTATCACAAAAGATTTGTTATACACTGAATACTTGAAATACAAAGCTTAAAAGCTCAAAGCTACACTGGAATTTAAAAATAAGCTAAAACGACATTAAGTAAACTAAATTATGCTAGATATCTTCTCCCATTGCTTCTCTTCCCTTTATAATCAACTTTTTGGGCTTCTTGTCGACCTCTGATAGAATCCCACTCATTTTCAGCCATTGGATTGGCCAAAATCATCATATTCGTCCAAGTGTAATTTTGGCGCCAATTTTCTCTTGAGCAGGTTTGAACCATTAATGGATTTTAGGAAGATGTGGAGGTGGAGGGGGACAAGGTAAGGTGGGGGGATGGATAGGAGCAAGTGGAATGTTGAAAAAGTGGAAAACCAGCTCTGGTTTTTGGAATTCAGGCTAAGAGAGGGAGATGAATAGTGGCTGGTAATTTTGGCGCGTTGACTATTTTTGACCGGGGTATTAATAATAAACGGGGGTCGAGGGTCAAGTGGAGGGGTCAAGGCTCAAGGTGTTTGGGCTTGATATGCAAGATGGGCTAGCTGGATGGATTGGGCTTGGGTTTGATATTAGAAGGTGTCCGTTTGGTTTGATAGATATACAAGGACTAGTTTTGTAATTCGGCCAAACATGAGGGACCAAACTTGACTTTTTCCAATGTTATCAAAAGGACCAATCTTGACAAACTTTGATAGTACAAGGATAAAATTTGATCATTTTCCATTTTAAAATATCCAAGGACTAATTTTGACATTTTTCAAAGTTTAGGGACCTTTTCTGCCATTTGACCAAAGAATCATTCAAGGACCATTTTTAACAACTTAGAATATTTCAGGGACCTTGAATGATATTTTTCTTGATTTTGATATACCAGGGACTGTTTTTGACAACTTTTGAAACTTGGGGGACTAAAACTGCCAATTTTGCAAACTTGATACATTTTTCATCTGATTTTGATCTTTTTGCATTTAAAACACATAAAACACTTGTTTGTGATATTTTCATCATTTTGATGCATTACTGAGTGTTTTCAGATGATTTTGCAGTTTAGATTGTACAAAAATGATGAGTATTTAGACACTCATCACTTATCACGCAACAATCCCGGAAGCAACCACGGTAAGGGACACCGTGTTTATGCCAAGAGCATCCCCATCAAGGGTTACTAGGAATTCGAAAGTGATCTATAGGGATCCTTTTCAAATGGAGCTCTCGGAGATGTACGGGTTGTATAGAAAATGGGAAGATGTGATAAGGGAAAATGTGGTGTGTCTAGCAGGAAACAAGGATCACCCCAACTCATGTTTAAGCTTCATGATCTATTGTCTAGTGACCGAGACTCGCTTCAACATTGCCTACTACATGGTCAAGAGAATGGCAAGTGTAAGAAGCATGGACAAGATGGTGCTCCCGTATGCAATGCTCCTAACTCGTCTTGCTAAATTCATCTTTGCATTAGACCCTTCTCCACAAACACATGACCATAGCTTTTGCAACAAGGTTATGGTACCATTGACCGAGGGAAGAACCACGATGTTTATGGTAGATGGCAAGAGGCCTCACCCACCCACGGATTCCTCGGAAGAAAGGGAGAGACCAAGAGAAGGTGAAGGAAGTAGCAACCCACTCGGAAATACCGAACTCGACCCCTTGGAGTATATCAACCAATTGCCGGATGTTCCTGGTGCATCCCCTGAATGGCAACAAACCAAGGGAATCTTCAAGTGCTTTGCCAACTTCTTGAAGAAAAAGAGGTAGAGTGGAGGATGGGTGAAGATGAGATGGAGAGGAGAAGAGAGGTAAGGTCTTAGGACCCAAATGTATGATGAACAATTTCAAACGATGGTTTGTAACGCTTTAAACTATGCTTGTAGTATGTAGGTATCGCCATATCTTGGCACTAAACAATCCTAACTTAGGTATTTGGAAAATGAGATTTTATGATCCCTTAAGTGGTCGTCGTCACTCATTCTAGGAATTTTAGCTCTTCCTACTTTGATTTACATTATATTAGTTGTGTTCTTGCATTTAGTCCCTATAGAAACAACTAGGAAAAGTATTTACTATAAATTGCAAAGTTGCACATTTCCTGAAAGCTCTCTGATCTGCAGTTGGCGGATCCCAACATTTGAACTAGTCGGATCCCTCCCAGAAGGGAACCGCGGGATCCGTGGCATCTGATAAGCAATACAGATTTGCCTACATCAAAATAGTCTACTAGATCACCTCACATGAGTCAAACATAAGATACTAGAGCCAACTAAGTCTCCCTCAAATAGTTGAAAACCTCACTCTCATCCATGGCTTATCTAGGATATATTTTCGAAATATTTTTAATTTATCAACTAGTCAAAACTCACCATAATTCCGCTCCAACACTCACACATTATCCATCACGTCTGATAGCACTTAGTTTGGTCTATCCTTCAATTTTAGCAAATTGATCTCAATCATCTTTGACTCAAAATTAGGCTCAAAAATTAGTTTTTCATTTCTTTTTATTTTTAAAGATTTTAGTAAATTCCTCTTAGGACATCATCTGACTTCTAGGACTTGTTATCACCATTTCTCCATATCAAATTAAATGGTATCCTTGTCAAACATATAGTTAGACTACCCAAAGTCAATTTTCTTGCCCAAAACCACCATTAAGCACCATCACTTATTATGGTTGAGGATTTGAGATATCCAACAGCTAAAGACTTCAAAATTAAGTCAAAACCTCAAAATCCATTGATAATAAACCTTACAAAAGCATAATCATTTCACCTAAAACGTGTTTGATAGCCGGATCCCTGGTCTTTAACCAGGCGGATCCCTGCTGAGAGGGATCCGCGGGATCCGTAGCTGCAGAAAGCCTTAATCAGCTTCCATATTCAAATTTAAGTCACCTTTTGGTTCTCTAACCACTTTTAGCATTCATTTATTATCCTCCTAGAGCTGATCAAAACCTTAAGAGCATGCTTAGTCCTCTAAGTGGCCAAGAATTTAATTTCCTAATTCAAATTATCCTTTATAAACCAAACAACCTTAGGTTTAAGGCACCATCCTCACTTACCTTTCAAAAATCAGCAATTAGAAGCTCACATTAGCATCATCCTCACCATGACTAAGGCTCTTAGCAACAACTTCTCAACCTTAGGATCATCCAAAAGAAAGGGTCAAATGATCCATGAAATCTCCTCTACCGAAACATCCCCCATTAGAGATAATGATACTAGAACCTCATCTCATCAAACTCATCCAACAAAGGCTAAGAGAACCGCAAGGATTAGCATCAAACCTTTCGGACTAGAAAAAGGATCATCTAGTTCAAAACCAAACTTGACTAGTTCTAGCAAACCATCATAATCCTCATTCATTAAGCATGGACTACACTCCTTGAATGAGCCTCTCCCTCACCCAAACATCTAGTCAATGGATCATTCACCACCAAGAACGTCCCATTCATCAACCTTTTCATTGAATAAGGGAACCACCAACAACACCAACTAGCCCATCATGGGAGTGGGAGACAAGGAACAACCTTGATCATATGGAAGAAGTTCCATTACCACCCTCATTTTTAGAACCTCTTCCTACTTCTCAAAATGAAGACCCACAATCACACATAGAGCCTCCTCAAAATATTCATTTCCCTCCGGGTCCAAACCAAGACAATAATTGTCCAAATTGTCTAAACACTCAAGGACTTGTTCAAGAAGCATGAAATGAGATACATTTCATGTTTAATCATCTTCTTGCAAAGTTGGATCAAATCAACAAGTCCACTCATCCCTAGACTCAAGCACATTGTAGCGTTTTAAGTCTAGTAACTAGTTGGTATTTAGTGGTACTTGTATGTCTTAGTTCAATCTCTTAGTTTTAGAGATTTGTTTGGTTATCTCTTGTTTTATTGAATAAATATTTATATGCTATGATTATTTTGTGCGTTGTGCTTGTTATTTCACACATATATCATCTCTTGATTATCATTGTTTGACACTTTTTCACCACTGAAGAAACTGTCACCAGATAGCCGGATCCCTCCAAAATGCCTAGCCAGATCCCTTCAAGAAGGGAACCGTGGGATCCGTGGTACAGAAGCACAAATTTCTACTAACTTGAGTTTTATTTGCAGGAAATTATGCACTATACTCTTGTTTTCTAACCTTTACTTTGTAGATTTTCAAAATACATATGAAGATTTTGACACCATAAAGCTAGGGGGAGCTTTGTGTCAAACGATATTGCAAAAATATTTGCAACTTAAATCCGATTTTGGATTATACTTCATGACACTCCATTGCAACTTTGCAATCTTCAAAGGGGAGCACGTTTTCGTCACTTAAAAGAACCATTTGCAAACATATTTGCAAACACCTTAGTTTATTTACGTTATGCACTTGACGCCCTCTCAAAGGGATGGACTCGTCAAGGGGGAGTTAAGACGAGTACGATTCCCGTCACTTGCTCTCTTTACATTTTTTTACATATTTTTTTATAAAAATTGTGTTAGCTTCTTTTAACACTTTTTGTTTCGACAAAAAGGGGGAGAAGAAAGTAAAAACTACAAATTCAAACTTTTACGAATTTTAGCTTTTCCTTAAAATAATTTTATGTTTTTTCATCAACAAAAAGGGGGAGATTGTTAATACAAATAAGCCGTAAAAATGTTTATTTATATTTTACGATCTTCTAATGTTTTGTCGATAACAAACGTAAAATCATTTTAACGAAACAAATAGAATACGTAAATAGTTTGAGTTAATAGTTTCCTAACACACTTACGTTTTCACATAAAACACTAAAACAAGTATAAGTGATTTTATGATTTAGATACATATGTACAACAACTAGTGTTTACATATTGGGTTAGCATATACTTAAACTAAGTATACTAAAATGGGTAAAAACATGTATATACTAAAATGGGTAAAAACTAGCAAATGGTATTGACCCATAACCCATGGCTTTATATATACCACTTAACCAAGTTCATTGTATCCTTAAGATACATTGTATCTAGAAAGAAAACCATGGATCAACCCATAACCAAAAATACCCATGGGCAAAGATGAGCGCTCCACGGATCCCTGGCTTTGTGCAAGCCGGATCCCTTGTGGTAGGGATCTGTGGGATCCGGAGAACAGTAGAGAATTTTCTCTATAAATAGAGAGCCATTTCTTCCTTTCTACTCACCACTTTACACACATACTTCCCCCAAGTATTATAACTCTCTAACCTCAGATCCAAGTGATCTATGTAGTTTGTCTTTTGTTTTTGTGTGATCTTCTAGGTTCCTCTTAAAGGCGAGATCACCACCTCTTGAAGACGAGCAAGCTCAAGTCCATGAGTTGCCATGCTTCGTCATCATCAAGACAACTAAGGTTCTCTTGTTGATAGTTCTTTCTTTCTCCATATATGTTGGGTTGAAGGCATTAGTGAAGGATGCCGAAAGTGTCAAGATGAAAGCATTAGTGAAAGGTGTTTATCATCCATGTCAAAGCATTAGTGAAGAATGCTAAAGGTGTCAAGAAGAATGCATTAGTGAAGGGTGCCAAGCGTTGCGTCAAAGGCATTAGTGAAGGATGCCGAAGAATAAAATCAAGTAGCATTTAGGAAGAATGCTTAGGTCGTATAATCGATGAGGTGCATCGTTATACATATAAGTATTTGTTTATTTCCAAGGATGTTGATATCCTTTGTGGTGTTGTAACAAGGAGTGGATCTCCTTGATATTAGGTGTTGTGTTGTGAAGGGTAGTAGTTCCTCCATAGTAATGGAACTAGGTGCTTAGCCTAGTACCTAATAAAGGGTAGGCGACATTGTGATAGGATTAGTTCTCCTTGGTGTGAAAGAACTCGGTGGTTAGCCTAGCACCGTATAAAGGGTAGGTGACGTTGTGTTAGGTGTGGTTCGCCTTGGTGTGAAGGAACTCGGTATTTAGCTTTGTACCGGAAAAAGGTTAAGCGACTTTGTGAAGGCTTCTCCGCCATAAGGAAGGTGTCCTTGTAGTGCTTACGAACTCTCAAGTAGGTGACTCGGGGAGTGGAGTAGGGCAAGGAAGGTGTCCTTGTAGCCGAACCACTATAAATACTTGTGTCGTGGTGATGTGCTTCTTTCTCTTTATCTTTCATTAAACGTTTATATATCTATCTATCAACGTCTAACATAAACAACCAAATAGATTGACATAAGTCGATCTAAATATTTAAAAGGAAGTTTTAAATTGGTAAATCTATACAACCCCCCCCCCCTTCTAGTTTTCCACAGATATGAATGACTAATCTAAATGATCTTCTTAAATAAGAATTCTTCAATCAATGAGGATATCAAGAGATCTTGAATCTTTATATGTTGATATGCTTTGGTTAATGAGGATGGCTAGATCTCCAAGCTTTCCTTGGTTGCTCAAAATGTAAAGTATGCTTACAACAAAGATGAATGTTAGAAGCATTATGATCATGTGATGATGAGGGTGATTAATGTATGTTACTACATGGTTATCTATAGATCTAATAGATGAAAGAAAGATATAGAGAATGTGTGTTGGAAGGGATGAAGAAATGAGAAAACAATGGGTTTGTATTTATAACCAAAGTGGTAATAAAAAATATAATAATTTATTAGATTTGATATCTTACAATATCTTCCAAAATCTGTCTAAAATCGTTTAATGATTTAGATGACACTATGCATGAGGTAATAAAAGAATGTTTTCCTTTTTATGAAAAATACATTTAGACAAATGTATATACTTATTTAAAAGGTAAGTTACTTGTAAATAAAATGTAAGTAACCTTTTGTTAAATAAAATATCTAGTTGAGTGCTTGTCAAAATAAAATATATTTTGTCAAGAGTAAGTAAACTTTAGTACTTGTACGAATATTATAGTTAGTTTACTTGTACAAATAAAAGAATATATTTTTTAGACATTTTACAAAAGATGTATTTGTATGAAATACTTGTGAATGCAAAATGTAAAATGAGGTTCAAAATAGAATGGTTAACCTATTAAAATACTTAGTGACTCTAAACGTATTTTAAACATTCTAAATGATTTGTTAATGGGTTTGATCATAATGCCACATAACAAACATGTACGAACCTGTGTTGTAACATATGAGGACTTGAGACATCGAGAGGTGTTGAATGTATGTTGAGACAAAATGTGATTACAAGTAATTTGTACATTTTACGTTATGTATTACAAGTTATATGTTTGTCATCAATCAAAACAAACGAGACTGTATAGATTAAATATCGTAATATTTGCACTAACAATCTCCCTCTTTTTGATGATGACAAAAATATGTAAACGTAATAGATAGTAAAATGTAAAAAGTTACTTGTATCCTTACAACCTTTACATTACTTTCTCCGTTTACACTCTTCTCCCTCTTTTGTCGAAACAAAAAGGGCGTGTCCTTGGAGTTTAACTTTATTTCTCCCCAAAAAGGCGAGCTTGCATCATCTCTAGTGATGTTAAATTGTATACTCCAATTCGTCCCTAGTTTGGTAGCGGATCCATGGATCAAATAAAGAGGCTTAACCTACATCAAGGTTAGTTTTTATGCAACAAAAATTATGAGAAATATATGATAAAGAAAAACGCATAGCAATGTTAGCCTATTTTCTCCAGTTTTTTATCGAAGCACAAAGGCTAGTCAAAAAGTGAGAATGATGATGAATGCGTGCATGCTCCCCCTTGTTTGTGGCGTCAATGTATGATTAAAAACCTACAAAACAAATATTAGTGCAAAACTATATTCGTCATTGGACGAGTAAGTGATATTCAACAAAGTGTATATAAGATGCTGTTAGGATTTAGAAAATCCGTTAGTTAAAGAGTCGGTCACCTCAAGTATATGTATTCGTTAGAAAGCTCGTAGTCGTAGTCAAGTTATGTTAATAAGTAGAAAGTAACACCGTAGAGGACGGACGGGTCTTTACCCATTGTATGCCTGATCCACAGCCCGTAGGAGGCGTGTCTTGTAAGAAACTATAAATACCCTCTACCTCCCAAGGTAGAGGGTTGGAGCTTGATAATATCATTTTTCTTTTGTCTCACTAAGTTCCCTAAACTCTTCCACTTTCTCTCTCTAAAACCTAAACCATACGCCTCTCATTGTTATGATTTGATGTGTTTATGAAAACCAATATGTTACAAATGGTATCAAGAGCCATGGTTTGATCATTCGTCTTTCATGTTCTTGGATTTCTAGTGGTTTTCATAAGGTTTTTGGGTTTGATTGAGTTTAGAGTAGTTTGCATCATTTGGATCATCTCTAGTGTTAAAGTTTGGATTTGATAGTACTTTTGTATTTAGAATCATTATAAGTGTTTAGGTTTTGATTTGGAAGGCTTGAATCAGTGTGGTTGGTTGTTTTTGGATTGAAAAGTGGTGTTTTAGAAAGTTTCATGTAAGCGATTTGTGTCTCGGATAAGTTTTATTGTATGCGATTTGTCCCTGTTTTTATGCGCTTTGTCTCCAGAAAGATTGCTTATTGAAGCGATTTGTCTATTTCTGGGAAGCGATTTGTACACTATGCGATTTGTCTATTGAGACAAAACGACAAGAAAGGACAAAGTAGTGGTTGTACTTGTGCGATTTGTTTGGGTAAGCGATTTGTCTGTTTAAGCAACTTGTTTATTTAAGTGATTTGTCCTGTTAAGCGATTTGTGTGTTTGAGCGATTTGTGTGTGTGACCGATTTGTCTATTCTAGGGATTTGTCAGCTTAAGCGATTTGTCGTTTAAAGCGATTTAGGAACAGTGCGTTTGTGAAGTGAGCGATTTGTCTTTTGAGACTTATTGTTTCTTCGTGGTACGTTTTACGGTTTTCTCTTAATTTAGTAAAATCCCGTGAAAGAATCTATTTCCCGATTTAATCAAAGAGTTGTGAAATCCCGTAGAATCTGTAATCATGTCTACAATCACCTCTTCCGTTGTTGATGATGTACAAGCTGCAGGATCTTACACTCGTCCTCCCATGCTGGACATAACCGAATATGACTCTTGGGCTCAAAGGATCAGACTTTATTGCTTAGGAAAAGAAAATGGGGTTAACATACTTAAGTCAATTGATGAAGGACCATATCAAGTTGAGACTACCAGAGACATTCTTGAAACTGCTGCTGATGGTTCAGTAATATTAGGATTGGATACACCAAAGACGTATGATGAACTGACTGATAAGGAGAAGAAGAGATACGATGCAGACATCAGGGCTTCAAACATCATACTCCAGGGTTTACCTAAGGATATTTACAAGTTGATCAATCACAACACTGAAGCTAAAGCAATATGAGACAATGTGAAGATGCTCCTCTCTGGTTCTGAATTGACTAAAGAAGACAGGGAGTCTCAGCTGTATGATGACTTTGAGAACTTTAAAATGAATCCAGGGGAAAGTGTCACTGAATATCATGTAAAATTCCACAAGCTTGTGAATTATATGAGGAATATCAAAATGACAATGCCAAATATTCAGCTCAATTCAAAGTTTGTGAACAACATGAATCCCGAATGGCACAAATTTGTCACTGCAGTCAAGCTAAACAAAGTTTTGAGGAACACCAACTATGAACAATTATATGCATGTTTGCTCCAAAACGAGAAGCATGATGTGTTTGAACGGATGATCCTTGAAAAGTTCAACAACAATACTGGTAATGCAAGCTCCTCAAATGATTCAACTGCATTCTACACTAATGTAGGAATAACCACCAAAGCATCTCAAGTCATACCAACTGGTAATGGTAATCACAAAATCATTCCAGATCCAGGGTATAAGCCTCCAGATTCAGACACATTCATGGAAAATCTCGTCAATCAACTGTCTCTCATGGTTAGGCAAAATCTGAACCTCACTCCACACACCAACAATAACCTCAGAACAACATCCAATCCCCATAATCAAGCTACTGTTAGAGATGGAAAGGTAGTGGTGCAGAGTGTGTAAGGAAGGCAGAATGAACAAGGAATGGCTGGAGCAGGTTATGGAAATACTGGAGTAGGTGGAGGATTTGTGGGAAATCAGAATCGAGGAAGGATCATGACTCAAGGTCAAGGAAAGCCAATCAAGTGTTACAATTGTGGTGGTGAAGGACATATTGCAAGGAACTGCACATCTCCAAAATGTCCACAAAATGCAGAGTACTTCAGGGACAAAATGTTGCTGGTGCAAGCTCAAGATAATGGAGCAATGTTGGATGAGGAAGAATTTCTATTTCTTGCTGAGGGAAATGCTAAAAATTATGATGCGGATGTGGATGAGTAGCCACTGCAGGGAATAGGTCACAATCATCCAAATGCGTTTCAAGTGGCAGATTGTGATGCATATGACTCTGATGTCGATAATGAACCTACTGCCCAGACCATCTTCATGGCTAGTATTTCTCCAATGGTCTCTCCAAAGGTCCCATCACCACAACAAGCAAGTTCCTCCAAGGAATCAATCATATCAGAGGTATTAAAACTATACGATGATGTTGATGTGCAAAAGATACACGACAAGGTACAATCAACTGAAATTATTGAATCAGATAATGAAAACATGGGTAATAGCAATGTTGTCCCATATGATCAATATGTGAAACAAAATGAAAGTAAATTGTACCAAATAATGCATCTTCTGCAGTCAATGATGACTATATTTTTTATGAATACACTGCATGTACCCCTGATGATTCTATAACATCTGAACTAAATGCCTATAAGGAACAAGTTTCTATATATGAACAACGTGCTAAGTTTGAATTAACTACCCGTGAGCAGGAGATGGATAACCAGATGCGTACAATCATCAAAAAAGGTAACTTTAAGGAAGAAATGTTAAAACAAGAGTTGGATTCCTTACAAGAAAAGCTTAACAAAATTGTTAAACAAAAAAAAGAACTTCATGAAAATGTGAAAGTACTTAAACAAGAAATCAATGCTAAAGAATCAAAAATTAAAAATGAATTTTCCAACCTAAAAACGGTAAAGAACAAACTTGAAAATAAATTGTACGTACAAGGGAACACCATTCAGACTGCTCACATGATCACTAAGCATAGAGTTCTAAGTGATAAGCATAGTGTTGCACTTGTAGATGAACCAAATCCTAAGGCGTGTATTAAAGCTAAAGCAGCTCAAAAGGTAATCTATGATGGAAATGAGATTCTTAAGCCTAGACAGAAACCCACTTGTGTTGAGTGCACTGAGGAAGATAGAAAATTAGAAGAAGTCTCTAGAAAAAAAATGGATGATAAACTTAAGAATCCCTTGTGCATAAAAGAAAACATCACCTTTAAAACACCAAATTATTCTAAGGAAAACTGAATTGCCTTTAAAAAGTTTAGACCTCGGATCCAGCTGACCCCTGAACAAATGTTCTGGAAAAAGGATCTGGACAAGCAAAAGGCTGATGATTTTATCGAGAAGAATCCCCCTTGTAGGAAATTGTCTCCAGCCACTGTGTATCCCCCAAATACACCAATGCATTTAGTGCCTAGAAATCTTCCCACTAATAGCAAAACCTTAATCGGCCTTTATGTAGTTTACCAACTATTTGTTGATTTTGAGAAAACATGTAAGAAGAGAATCACACCCACTGGGATAACTGAAGGGAAAGGGGTTTTGAACAAACTAAAGAATGCTATTTAACTGAGGTCATGCCTTTTTTAAACAACTTAAAGAACAATTTGAGAGTCTTCAAAAGGGAATGGACACAGAGATTAAAGAAATGAAAAAGATGTTTAATGATATGGAATTTGAGGTCAGTATGTATGAACGTGAGCTTAAGAGTAATGAAATTGAGATAAAGAATTTGCACATCATTAATGATAATTTGATCTCTCAATGTGTTGCTCAAGATGTGTTCAACACTGTTACAAATTATTCTATTACTGCGTCTCAATTTCATGAATTAACTGTTGCATTAAAAGTTTTCCATGATCGTGTCATTGAGCTTGAAACCACAAATTCAAAATTGCATGATAAAGTAGAACAGGATGATCATGATAATTTGGTAAAACATTATTCTAAACTAGAAGTTGAACATTTTAATTTGCAACTAAAATATCAACATCTCAAAGAAAATGTTAAAACCTCAAATATCAAGACATCCTCGGATGTTCCTGAGTTTGATGCAGTTTTTGAAATAAGCAAACGTGACGAACAGATTCGAGCTCACTGTAACACGATCAGAAGGTTGAAAACCCAAATTTCACAATTAAAGTGTGAAAAGAACAATGTGAATGGCTCCCAAATGCCTCCTCCTTTAGATTCTCAGTATTCTCAAAACTTTCATCTTCAAAACATCATTAATGTATTACAACAAGAAATTAGAGTTTTCTAGAAGAAAATGAAAAGGTTAAACGACACTTCAAAGAGTTATATGATTCAATGAAAGTCACTCGTGACAAGAACAATGAAAAAATAACTTCTTTACAAAAGGAAATTGAGAATCTAAAGAGTCAGGTAAAAGGGAAAATGCCACTTGTGTGTGATGAGAATGTTATATCAAAGGCATCTGCGGATTCTAAGTATGCTGTGACTGTAAAGTATATTCCCCCTCATCTTAGAAATAACAAAATTGTGTTTCAAGAATATCTTTCGTACCTTAAGCATAGTCTAGAATGTCTCCGTGAGATTGTCGAAGAGGATAGCTGTCACAATTCTCAATTTCCGGTCATTTTTCAAATTTTACTATTCATTCCCGGATAAAAATTTATATTTCATTAACGTATATTTTTCTTATTAAATAAACGCTATCGTACGATCATTATTTTGAACATTTGATCCGACACTTCCAAATATTATCTCGATATATTTTTATACTCATATTAAGATTATAAAATTTATATTATGAGTTTACCCCGGTGTTTTCAATTTATTTTGTATATAAATTGTTATATTTATATAATTACGACGGTTTTCGTAAATTCAACCCGATAAATATTTATTCACTCAATACTTGTGAGAAATGTATTTTTATAATTTTTATGACTTCAATACATTTTATTTTGTTCCGTTAAAATATATTTTTAGCTAACGCTACCCTAAATACTTAAATATGTACACAAGTTACCAACTATACTTAAACAATTACAGTTATACTAATACATGTATACACTTAACAATATAAAATACATCAAGTTTATTTTTTTTTCTTATGCTTGTCAACCTCATTGGTGAGTCACAAGGGTTTCATTAAAAATCTTGCAACTAGAGTACCACATATACATTTTATATATTTATTTACAAAATAACAAGATATTATTCATTTCAAACACACATAGTATTACACTTTCAAAGGTGAAAGAAAAAGGAGAACTCTCTCATTTCCATTGAGAGGTTCGGCCAACTCAAGGAGCAAGCAAGAAACATGATTATTTTTTTTGATCAAGTGGTTTTATATACACTAGATTACTTCTATTTTGGTTTTGAAATAAAAACCTATGAGTATTTAGGAATCCTTGTTCATTTAACCTCATCAAGTAACTAGTAAGCATTTCATGTTCACTTTCATCTTTCATATTCATATCATGTTCATTTTATCATGCTTGAGAAAAATATGCAAGTCATATGATGTTTATACCACTTTTTCATTGTTTTTAAGAGTTATATATATATATATTTATGTCATCCTATAATTACTCCTTGTAATATATCACTTTTGGTGATGTCTAGGAAACCATGACACCCTAAGAAGGTGTATGGTAAGATTAGAATAGCTTCGGAGTTGTTTTGAATTGGTTAGAATAGGTTTTGCGCGAGAAAAACTCATTTCGACAACTTATTTTAGAGGTCTGATCTTATTTTCAAAATCTGGAATTCTCAACAGTAGGTAAATATTTTTGGCCTGGATATATGGAAAATATACTTTAAAACGAAAACGTGGCCGCTTGAACGGATTAAAACGGAACTATAACGAAGAAGTTATGAATTTTTCAAGTTAAGCGACGAAAACTATAATCTTCAGAAAATTCAGCATGTTATATCAACTTTTAACGAGTCAAAAATGAATCTTAAGCATTATTAAATGTGTCGACTTATCAAAAATATATTAGTATATATTATCACGATTCCGGGGATATAAAGAAATTAGAAAACAAGCTTATAACGACCAAGATATACACGTTTGAAACCCGACGAAACTCTATTTATTTTGACAGCTTCTAATAGCAAAATAAACCTAAGTCTAAAAACAGTTTTTGTAATACGTCATGTTGAGAGCCATTTTTCTGATTGATCGAGACCCGTATGGTCAAAAGTTAAATGATACGACTTCTAGACATTGTTGCAAGGTTTTCAAAAACGCCGAGTTTCATCACTAACTCTTATAGTACAATATTTCACGACTAGTTTTACGAGGCCATTTTGGGGCATATTTTCAAAGTATGAAAAGTGTACAAGTGGTATGGATATCATATGAGTTTGCATGTACGGCATTGTTTCATCAGTTATATTAGAGCACATCATTCATATTAGGTTGCGGATAGAGATCGCACCTCATTTCAGTGTATCTACTTTTGTCATCATAAACACTGCATCAGGTGAGTTTCATAGCCCCTACTTTTATATCTTTTGAATTACTTTTGGGAGAGATACATGCTCAACTATTTTCATTTACTTTCACAAGTACTCTAAACTTTTAAGGACTACTGTGAGTTCATACCCCGCTTTTACTCGTTTAAATTCTTATAAACTATTTGGGGCGAGATATATGCTTATTTATCAAAACATTTAAACTCTTTTGCCAAACAACATTACTTATACTTTAGACTTGGTGCGTGAAGTGACTAGACTTAAACAAACGTCCCAATATTTATATGTTGGAAGGCCATTTATTTGGATACAGCCCAACGTGAGTCGTTGGAGGAACATCCCAATATTTATATGTTGGAAGGCCATTTATATGGATACAGCCCAACGTGAGTCGTTGGAGGAACATCCCAACACTAGTTGTTGGAAGACCCTTGTGGTGACATTTATACTTTTAACTACCTTAATGCGCATATTCATGATTGTCATTCTATTTTAGGCAATGGGTTGTGAACACACAGGTTGCAAGTTTTGTATGGGCGGAACTTGGAACTGGGTGGATTTACAATGCCTTTACTGTGTGAACATTTCTCAAAGTATTTCAGATCATTTTATTACAAACTTATGAACTCACCAACCTTTGTGTTGACACTTTTTAGCATGTTTTATCTCAGGTATCTAAGGCATTCACTTCATGGCATGCATTTGGACATATCATAGAGTCGTGGTGACGACGCGTCACAGATTGGATTTATGCATTTTAAAACATCGTTTGGCTTGTAACAAACTTATTTCCGCACAAATTGATTTTCATTTGGGACCTATACTTTGTAAACTCTGATTGTTTTAATAAATCAAACGATGTGTTTTCCAAACGACACTTTAGGTCGTTGAATATAACTATAACTTTGATGCTATGACAGTCATCCCCAGGAATTCCATTCCGCTGCAAAACAGGTAATTTGGGGGTGTGACAGATTGGTATCAGAGCATCGGTTATAGAGAACTAGGTTGCATCATTGACCCTAGACTATAACTACATCATCATAGCATCTCATCATATCATTATAAGTGCATACTCATTATACATGCGGACTTATGACTCAACACCCAACATCATATGAGTCGATTAGTCCAAGCATTGCATAGTTACTCCTAAATTATACATAGCCTGATCACCTATGTCTAATTCAGGAAGAATCATGCAATGAAGGGAGTAGTAGTCTCATATGTGTAAGCAATTCCGTAATCGAGCCAAACATTCAAAAGATTTTCTTCAAACCACTTGTTTCCAGTTTGATCCGAGCGACAGTTCTTGTCTGATGAGTTGCAAAGATCAAGCTAGAAACAAGTTGTTGCTCAAACCGATTTAGCCTAATCTCATGACAGTTCTTGTTTGATGAGTTGTGAGATTAAGTAAAAATCGGTTACCTAAAAATCTTCTGAGGGTTTTACTCGGGAATGGGAAAGCTTGCTTCATCAAACCTAACCATAAGAGAGCATGTCTTTAGAATGGGATATAGTCACGATAGCACGAGAACATACCTAGTTGGATGAGGAACGCATATGTATGAGCATTGACATAATCATATAGACCATATACGAGCATGAACTTTTAGAGCTCTTGTCGAGATTCCGACTATAATATCATTAATCGAATCACGAGGACGTGATTCCTCTGACATGGGAAGAATGTCACAATTCTCAATTTTCGGTCATTTTTCAAATTTTACTATTCATTCCCGGATAAAAATTTATATTTCATTAACGTATATTTTTCTTATTAAATAAACGCTATCGTACGATCATTATTTTGAACATTTGATTCGACACTTCCAAAAATTATCTCGATATATTTTTATACTCATAATAAGATTATAAAATTTATATTATGAGTTTACCCCGGTGTTTTCAATTTATTTTGTATATAAATTGTTATATTTATATAATTACGACGGTTTTCGTAAATTCAACCCGATAAATATTTATTCACTCAATACTTGTGAGAAATGTATTTTTATAATTTTTATGACTTCAATACATTTTATTTTGTTCCGTTAAAATCTATTTTTAGCTAACGCTACCCTAAATACTTAAATATGTACACAAGTTACCAACTATACTTAAACAATTACAGTTATACTAATACATGTATACACTTAACAATATAAAATACATCAAGTTTATTTTTTTTTCTTTTGCTTGTCGACCTCATTGGTGAGTCACAAGGGTTTCATTAAAAATCTTGCAACTAGAGTACCACATATACATTTTATATATTTATTTACAAAATAACAAGATATTATTCATTTCAAACACACATAGTATTACCCTTTCAAAGGTGAAAGAAAAAGGAGAACTCTCTCATTTCCATTGAGAGGTTCGGCCAACTCAAGGAGCAAGCAAGAAACATGATTATTTTTTTTGATCAAGTGGTTTTATATACACTAGATTACTTCTATTTTGGTTTTGAAATAAAAACCTAGGAGTATTTAGGAATCCTTGTTCATTTAACCTCATCAAGTAACTAGTAAGCATTTCATGTTCACTTTCATCTTTCATATTCATATCATGTTCATTTTATCATGCTTGAGAAAAATATGCAAGTCATATGATGTTTATACCACTTTTTCATTGTTTTTAAGAGTTATATATATATATTTATGTCATCCTATAATTACTCCTTGTAATATATCACTTTTGGTGATGTCTAGGAAACCATGACACCCTAAGAAGGTGTATGGTAAGATTAGAATAGCTTCGGAGTTGTTTTGAATTGGTTAGAATAGGTTTTGCGCGAGAAAAACTCATTTCGACAACTTATTTTAGAGGTCTGATCTTATTTTCAAAATCTGGAATTCTCAACAGTAGGTAAATATTTTTGGCCTAGATATATGGAAAATATATTTTAAAACGAAAACGTGGCCGCTTGATCGGATTAAAACGGAACTATAACGAAGAAGTTATGAATTTTTCAAGTTAAGCGACGAAAACTATAATCTTCAGAAAATTCAGCATGTTATATCAACTTTTTACGAGTCAGAAATGAATCTTAAGCGTTATTAAATGTGTCGACTTATCAAAAATATATTAGTATATATTATCACGATTCCGGGGATATAAAGAAATTAGAAAACAAGCTTATAACGACCAAGATATACACGTTTGAAACCCGACGAAACTCTATTTATTTTGACAGCTTCTAATAGCAAAATAAACCTAAGTCTAAAAACAGTTTTTGTAATACGTCATGTTGAGAGCCATTTTTCTGATTGATCGAGACCCGTATGGTCAAAAGTTAAATGATACGACTTCTAGACATTGTTGCAAGGTTTTCAAAAACGCCGAGTTTCATCACTAACTCTTATAGTACAATATTTCACGACTAGTTTTACGAGGCCATTTTGGGGCATATTTTCAAAGTATGAAAAGTGTACAAGTGGTATGGATATCATATGAGTTTGCATGTACGGCATTGTTTCATCACTTATATTAGAGCACATCATTCATATTAGGTTGCGGATAGAGATCGCACCTCATTTCAGTGTATCTACTTTTGTCATCATAAACACTGCATCAGGTGAGTTTCATAGCCCCTACTTTTATATCTTTTGAATTACTTTTGGGAGAGATACATGCTCAACTATTTTCATTTACTTTCACAAGTACTCTAAACTTTTAAGGACTACTGTGAGTTCATACCCCGCTTTTACTCGTTTAAATTCTTATAAACTATTTGGGGCGAGATATATGCTTATTTATCAAAACATTTAAACTCTTTTGCCAAACAACATTACTTATACTTTAGACTTGGTGCGTGAAGTGACTAGACTTAAACAAACATCCCAATATTTATATGTTGGAAGGCCATTTATTTGGATACAGCCCAACGTGAGTCGTTGGAGGAACATCCCAATATTTATATGTTGGAAGGCCATTTATTTGGATACAGCCCAACGTGAGTCGTTGGAGGAACATCCCAATATTTATATGTTGGAAGGCCATTTATATGGATACAGCCCAACGTGAGTCGTTGGAGGAACATCCCAACACGAGTTGTTGGAAGACCCTTGTGGTGACATTTATACTTTTAACTACCTTAATGCGCATATTCATGATTGTCATTCTATTTTAGGCAATGGGTTGTGAACACACAGGTTGCAAGTTTTGTATGGGCGGAACTTGGAACTGGGTGGATTTACAATGCCTTTACTGTGTGAACATTTCTCAAAGTATTTCAGATCATTTTATTACAAACTTATGAACTCACCAACCTTTGTGTTGACACTTTTTAGCATGTTTTATCTCAGGTATCTAAGGCATTCACTTCATGGCATGCATTTGGACATATCATAGAGTCGTGGTGACGACGCGTCACAGATTGGATTTATGCATTTTAAAACATCGTTTGGCTTGTAACAAACTTATTTCCGCACAAATTGATTTTCATTTGGGACCTATACTTTGTAAACTCTGATTGTTTTAATAAATCAAACGATGTGTTTTCCAAACGACACTTTAGGTCGTTCAATATAACTATAACTTTGATGCTATGACAGTCATCCCCCAGGAATTCCATTCCGCTGCAAAACAGGTAATTTGGAGGTGTGACAATAGCATAAATAAACCACTTTGTGGAAAACTAAAAGGGGGGGTTGAATAGTTTTACCAATTTAAAACTTCCTTTTAAATATTTAGATCGACTTATGTCAATCTATTTAGTTGTTTATGTTAGACGTTGATAGATAGATATATAAACGTGTAATGAAAGATAAAAAGTAAGAAGCACATCACCATGACACAAGTATTTATAGTGGTTCGGCTACAAGGACATCTTCCTTGCCCTACTCCACTCCCCGAGTCACCTACTCGAGAGTTCGTAAACACTACACCAACTCCTTATGGCGGATAAGCCTTCACAACGTCACTTAACCTTTTTCCGGTACAAAGCTAAATACCGAGTTCTTTCACACCAAGGCGAACCACACCTAACACAATGTCGCCTACCCTTTATACGGTGCTAGGCTAACCACCGAGTTCTTTCACACCTTAGGAGAACTAATCCTTCACAATGTCGCCTACCCTTTATTAGGTACTAGGCTAAGCACCTAGTTCTTTCACACCTTAGGTGAACTACACCTTCACGACACAACACCTAATCTCAAGGAGATCTACTCCTTGTTACAACACCATCAAGGATATCACCATCCTTGTATATAAACAAATACATATATGTATAACGATGCACTTCATCGATTATATGACCTAGGCATTCTTCCCAAATGCTACTTGATTTGATTCTTTGGCATCCTTCACTAATGCCTTTGACACAACGCTTGGCACCCTTCACTAATGCCTTCGTCTTGACACCTTTAGCATCCTTCACTAATGCTTTGACACGGATGATGAGCACCTTTCACTAATGCTTTCATCTTGACACTTTCGGCATTCTTCACTAATGCCTTCAACCCAACATCTATGGAGAAAGGAAGAACTATCAACAAGAGAACCTTAGTAGTCTTGATGATGACGAAGCATGGCAACTCATGGACTTTGAGCTTGCACGTCTTCAAGAGGTGGTGATCTCTCCTTTAAGAGAAACCTAGTAGATCACACAAAAACAAAAGACAAACTACATAGATCACTTAGATCTGAGGTTAGAGGGTTAGAATACTTTGGGGAAGTATGTGTGTAAAAGCACACTTAGAGAGGAAGAAATGGCTCTCTATTTATAGAGGAAATTCTCTTCTGTTTCTCCGGATCCCACGGATCCCTACCACAAGGGATCCGGCTAGCATAAAGCTAGGGATCCGTGGTCCGCTCCTCTTTGCCCATGGGTATTTTTGGTTATGGGTCATGGGTCATGGGTTATAAGTTGATCCATGGTTTTCTTTCTAGATACAATGTATCTTAAGGATACAATGAACTTGGTTAAGTGGTATATATAAAATCATGGGTTATGGGTCAAAACCATTTGCTAGTATTTACCCATTTAGTATATACTTGTATTTACCCAATTTAGCATACACTTAGTTTTTACCCATTTTAGTATACTTAGTTTAAGTATATGTTTAACCCAATATGTAAACACTAGTTGTTGTACATATGTATCATAAAATCACTTATACTTGTTTTAGTGTTTTATGTGAAAGCGTAAGTGTGTTAGAAAACTATTAACTCAAACTATTTACGTACTCTATTTGTTTCGTTAAAATGATTTTATATTTGTTATCGACAAAACATTAGAAGATCGTAAAATATAAATAAACGTTTTCACGGCTTATTTGTATTAACAATCTCCCCCTTTTTGTTGATGACAAAACATAAAATTATTTTAAGGAAAAAGCTAAAATTCGTAAAAATTTGAATTTGTAGTTTTTACTTTCTTCTCCCCCTTTTTGTCGAAACAAAAAGTGTTAAAAGAAACTAACACAAATAAAAAAAATGTAAAGAGAGCAAGTGACGGGAATGGTACTCGTCTTAACTCCCCCTTGACGAGTCCATCCCTTTGAAAGGGCGTCAAGGACATAACGTAAAATGAGCTAATTGTGTTTGCAATTAAGTTTGCAAATTGTTCGTCTAAGTGACGAAAGCGTGCTCCCCCTTGAATATTGCAATGTTGCAATGGGGTGTCATTAAGTGTAATCCAAAATTGGATTAAATTGCAAATGATTTTGCAATGTTGTTTGACACAAAGCTCCCCTAGCTTTATGGTTTCAATATCTTCATGTGTATTTTGAATAGCTACAAAACAAAGGTTAGAAAACAAGAGTATAGTGCATAATTTCCTGCAAATAAGACTCAAGTTAGTAAAAATTTGTGCTTCTATACCACGGATCCCACGGTTCCCTTCAAGGAGGGATCCGTCTAGTTATCTGGAAGGGATCCGGCTATCTGTTACAGTTTCTTCAGCAGTGAAGAAATGTCAAGGAATGCTATTTGAGGAAATGAGATATATGTACAATATAACAAGCACAACACACATAATAATCATAGCATATAAGTATTCATTCAATAAAACAAGAGATACACAACCAAATCTCTAAAAACTAAGAGAATGAACTTTAGCCATATAAGTACTACTAATGCTAATCTCATTTCGGGATTTAGAATGTGACAATGTACTTAAGTCTAGGGATGGGTGGACTTGTTGAATTGATTCAACTTTGCAAGAAGATGATTGAACATGAAATGTATCTCATTTCGTACTTCTTGAACAAGTCCTTGAGTTTTTAGACAATTTGGGAAAATATTGTCTTGGTTTGGCCCCGAAGGAAAAAGGATGTTTTGAGGGGACTCAATGTGTGTTTGAGGGTCTTCATTTTGATAAGTAGGGAGAGGTTCTAAAAATGAGGGTGGTAATGGAACTTCTTCCATATGATCAAGGTTGTTCCTTGTCTCCCATGATGGGCTAGTTGGTGTTGTAGGTGGTTCCCGATTTAATGAAAAGGTTGGTGAATGGGAGGTTCTTGGTGATGAATGGAACAATGAATATATGTTTGGATGAGGAAGAGGCTCATTCAAGGAGTGTAGTCCATTCTCAATGAATGAAGGTTTTGATGGCTTGCTAGAACTAGCCATGTTTGGTTTGGAACTAGATGATCCTTTTTCTAGTTGGAAAGGTTTGATGCTAATCCTTGCGGTTCTCTTAGCTTTTGTTGGATGGGTTTGATGAGGTGGGATTCTAGAGTCATTATCTCTAATGGGAGATGTTTCGGTGGATGAAATTTCATGGATCATTTGACCCTTTCTTTTGGATGATCCTATGTTTGAGGAGTTGTTACTAAGAGCCTTAGTCATGGTGATGAAGGTGCTAATGTGAGCTTCTAATTTTTGATTTTTGAAAGGTAATTGAGGATGGTGCCATAAGCCTAAGATTGTTTGGTTTATAAAGAGTAATTTGAATTTGGGAATTAAATTCTTGACCACTTAGAAGACTAAGCATGCTCTTGAGATTTTGATCAGCTCTAGGAAGATAATTAAAGTATGCTAAGAGTGGTTAGAGAACCAAAAGGTGACATGAGTTTGAATATAGGAGCTGATTTATGTTCTCTGCATCTATGGATCCCGCGGATCCCTCTCAGTAGGGATCCGCCTGGTTAAAGACCAGGGATCCGGATATCAGACAGGGTCTAGGTGAAATCATTATGCTTTTGTAAGGTTAGTTATTAATGGATTTCGAGAGTTTAACTTAATTTTGAAGTCTTTAGCTGTTGGATATCTCAAACCCTTAACCATAACAAGTAATGGTGTTTAATGATGATTTTGGCCAAGAAAATTTGACTTTGGGTAGTCTAACTATATGTTTGACAATGATTCCATTTAATTTGATGTGGAGAAGTGGTGATAACAAGTCCTAGAACTCAGATGATGTCCTAATAGGAATTTACTAAAATCCTTAAAAAATAAAAAGAATTGAAAAACAATTTTTGGCCTTAATTTTGATTAAAAGGTGATTGAGATTAATTTGCTAAAATTGAAAGATATACCTAAATAAGTGCTATCAAGAGTGATAGATAATGTGTGAGTGTTAGAGCGGAATTATGGTGAGTTTTGACTAGTAGAAAAATCAAAAATATTTCAAGGATGTATCCTAGATAGGTCATGGATGAGAGTGAGATCTTCAACTATTTGAGAAAAACTTAGTTGGCTCTAGTATCTTATGTTTGACTAGTTGGAGATGATCTAATAGAATGTTTTGATGTACCTAAATATGTATTGCATATCAGATACCACGGATCCTACGGTTCCCTTCTGGGAGGGATCCGTCTAGTACAAATGCTGGGATCCGCCTACTGCAGATCAGAAGGCTTTCAGAAAATGTGCAATTTTGCACTTCTTAGTAAATGCTTCTCCTAGTTGTTTCTATGGGGACTAAATGCAAGAACACAACTAATATAAATAATATCAAAGTAGAAAGAACAAAAATTCCTAAAATGAGTGACGACGACCACTCCAAGAGGTCGTAAAATCTCATTTTCCAAACACCTAAGTTAGGATGTTTAGTGCCAAGGTATGGCAATGCCTACATACTACAAGTATAGTTTAAAGTGTTTACAAACCATTGTTTGAGATTGTTTATCATACACTAGATTCCTAAGGTCTTACCTTTCTTTTCCTCCTTCACTTCTTCACCCGTCCTCCACTCTTTATCAAACTATCTTCACTTCTTCCTCAAGAAATTGGCGAAGCATTTGAAGATTCCCTTGGTTTGTTGCCATTCGGGTGATTCATTAGGGATGTTTGGCAATTGGTTAATGTAGTCCAAGGGGTCAAGATTGATATTTTCAAGTGGGTTGCTACTACTCCCTTCACCTTCTCCTTGCCTCTCTCTTTCGTCCGAGGAATCCGTGGGTGGGTGTGGTCTCTTGCCTTCCACCATAAACCTTGTTGTTCTACCCTCGGTTAATGGTACCATAACCTTATTGCAAAATTTATGATCAAGGGATTGTGGAGAAGAGTCTAATGCAAAGATGAACTTGGCGAGACGGGTTAGAAGCATTGCATACGGAAGCACCATCTTGTCCATGCTTCTAACACTTGCCATTCTTTTGACCATGTAGTAGACAATGTTGAAGCGAGTTTCGGTCACTAGACAATAGATCATGAAGCTTAGGCATGCGTTGGGGTGATCCTTGTTTCCTACTAGACACACCACATTCTCTCTAATCACATCTTCCCATTTTCTATACAACGGGTACATCTCCGAGAGCTCCATTTGGAAAGGATCTCTATAGATCACTTTCGACTTCCTAGTAACTCTTGACGGGGATGCTCTTGGCATAAACACGGTATCCCTTACCGTGGTTGCTTCTGGGATTGTTGCGTGATAAATGTCGTGATGATCAACCATAGAGTGTATTTCTTGCAACGACCACTCATTAGAGTACATGCAAACACCATCATGTGGCACTCCTATTATTCTTCCAAACTCCTCAAGTGAAAGACTAAACTCTCGCTCATTGATGGTGAATTCAATTGAGATGGACCCGTCATCATTTCTAATTATCCCTATTGTCTTGTAAAACTCAAGCACAAAGACCGGGCAAATTTGTTCGTTTATATCCAATAAACAATCAAACCCAATAGTTGCAAAAACTTCCCTTATGTCAGTATTTGCAAGAAATGATGGATCAACAACTCTACCTTCATGAAAGAGTCTCCTTTCGAGCAACTTAAAGGCTTTTCTATCGTCCGGACTTAAGCCATTTTTCCTATGATACATGGGTATGTAGTGGGCGGTGTCTTGGTAATCTTGTTGCTTGTTGCTAGGCATGATATTCCTAAACAATACAACCCAATGTGGTGTTAATGATGAATAGTAGCCTAGAGGGTTTGATCACAATTTTGCTCTCATCATCTTTGTTGAGTTCAAGAAATGTGTTTAATTTGTATTAACAATGTTAATTCTTTGATTTAGATTATCTTAGAAAACAATGTGGTGACAAATTATAATAAACCCATTTGAACCCAACTCTTAAAGATGAAGAAATTGTAATTCTAAGAATCAAGGAATTAAAATAACAATGTAGTGAAGATTATACTTACACAAGTGATTGTTAGACTTGAGAAGAATGATCAATTTGCTCCTATGAACAGTACCTGGGTTTTTGTTCGTGAGTCTTTGAGGTGAGTATTATTGTGGAACATCCACAGTGATCATTCTTGATCATATACTATCTTCTGTTGCACGGATCCCGCGGATCCCTCTCATTTGGGATCCGACTAGTGTAAACCGAGGGATCCGGCATAACAGCAAAAATCAGCTCAAACATTCCTTGATAACTAAGGTTTGGGAGTTCTAAACAACCTAATGTTTTGGTGTTTAAGGTTCTAAAACTTGTGATTTGAGGTTTTTGAAGATTCAGTACTATTCCTATTAGACGAGGTTCCCTTTTTAAGAATTAGTCATAATTCTTGGGAAACTTTTCAAACATTATAATAAAATCCCATTTTATTATAACATAAGAAATTTCACATGAAAATTTATAGACATAGATGAAGTGTCAATAAATTCTTTGTGATGAATAATGATAATGGTTATCAAATAACCAAAATGTCATTATTACGAAATCATAGTGTAGTTTCTACAAATAAGTTGAAGAATACTATTTTTGATAATGACTTAAATATAGAAAACTATTAGAACAATTACTAATAAATCATGCAACTATGATTTCAATAATAAAATTAAAAGCAAGTGATTAGTAATCATACCTTGGCTAAATATTCTTTTTGCGAAAGGAAATATTTAGATAAGTTCTTTATGCTCTTCTTGGTAGCTCCAAACTCAAGTATGGATAATGCTTAGACAAAAAATGTTAGAGCATTCTATCATTGTTCAACAATAAACAATATAGTGATTTTAAAATATGATGAAGATAATCCTTCATTGTAGTTTTCAAACATACACGGATCGTATCGAGTCTTTAAAGTACAGCATACTTTAAGAAACTTGGTAACGAAGCTCTGATGCCAATTGTGGAAAACTAGAAGGGGGGGTTGAATAGTTTTACCAATTTAAAACTTCCTATTAAATATTTAGATCGACTTATGTCAATCTATTTAGTTGTTTATGTTGGACGCTGATAGATAGATATATAAACGTGTAATGAAAGATAAAGAGTAAGAAGCACATCACCACGACACAAGTATTTATAGTGGTTCGGCTACAAGGACACCTTCCTTGCCCTACTCCACTCCCCGAGTTACCTACTCGAGAGTTCGTAAACACTACACCAACTCCTAATGGCGGAGAAGCCTTCACAACGTCGCTTAACCTTTTTCCGGTACAAAGCTAAATACCGAGTTCTTTCACACCAAGGCGAACCACACCTAACACAACGTCGCCTACCCTTTATACGGTGCTAGGCTAACCACCGAGTTCTTTCACACCTTAGGAGAACTAATCCTTCACAATGTCGCCTACCCTTTATTAGGTACTAAGCTAAGCACCTAGTTCTTTCACACCTTAGGTGAACTACACCTTCACGACACAACACCTAATCTCAAGGAGATCTACTCCTTGTTACAACACCATCAAGGATATCACCATCCTTGTATATAAACAAATACATATATGTATAACGATGCACCTCATCGATTATACGACCTACGCATTCTTCCCAAATGCTACTTGATTTGATTCTTTGGCATCCTTCACTAATGCCTTTGACACAACGCTTGGCACCCTTCACTAATGCCTTCGTCTTGACACCTTTAGCATCCTTCACTAATGCTTTGACACGGATGATGAGCACCTTTCACTAATGCTTTCATCTTAACACTTTCGGCATTCTTCACTAATGCCTTCAACCCAACATCTATGGAGAAAGGAAGAACTATCATCAAGAGAACCTTAGTAGTCTTGATGATGACGAATCATGGCAACTCATGGACTTTGAGCTTGCACGTCTTCAAGAGGTGGTGATCTCTCCTTTAAGAGAAACCTAGTAGATCACACAGAAACAAAAGACAAACTACATAGATCACTTAGATCTGAGGTTAGAGGGTTAGAATACTTTGGGGAAGTATGTGTGTAAAAGCACACTTAGAGAGGAAGAAATGGCTCTCTATTTATAGAGGAAATTCTCTTCTGTTTCCCCGGATCCCACGGATCCCTACCACAAGGGATCCGGCTAGCACAAAGCTAGGGATCCGTGGTCCGCTCCTCTTTGCCCATGGGTATTTTTGGTTATGGGTCATGGGTCATGGGTTATGGGTTGATCCATGGTTTTCTTTCTAGATACAATGTATCTTAAGGATACAATGAACTTGGTTAAGTGGTATATATAAAACCATGGGTTATGGGTCAAAACCATTTGCTAGTATTTACCCATTTAGTATATACTTGTATTTACCCAATTTAGCATACACTTAGTTTTTACCCATTTTAGTATACTTAGTTTAAGTATATATTTAACCCAATATGTAAACACTAGTTGTTGTACATATGTATCATAAAATCACTTATACTTGTTTTAGTGTTTTATGTGAAAGCGTAAGTGTGTTAGAAAACTATTAACTCAAACTATTTACGTACTCTATTTGTTTCGTTAAAATGATTTTATATTTGTTATCGACAAAATATTAGAAGATCGTAAAATATAAATAAACGTTTTCACGGCTTATTTGTATTAACACACTTGATAGTGAAGTTAGGTATGCATGCTTATATGCCAAACGATCTCAAGAAATTTTAGAATGCTTAAGAGAAACATGCCCTAAATCCATTTGTAAGAAAGATAAAGTCGTTATGCCTTGCTCTATGCCTAGTGTTAAGCATGCAACCCATGAGATGCCTTGTTCTGTGCCGAAAGTCAAGCATGTGAACTTTGATATGCCTACAAGTACTTCAGATCCCAGCACTTCTAGATCAGGAATGCAAAAAGTAGCAAAACCAACTAATGTTCCTATCATTCCCTCTATAGGAGTAATCAGTTGTACAAAAGCAAGCGGGTCAAAGCCTCCAGGCAATACAAAGCAAGATAGGACCTCGGAAGTTAAGAGTGATCAATGGAAGAAAGTAGAAGACCACCCTAGGAACAATAAGTTTGTGTTGAATAAGACGAATCGTGTTGATTCTAGTATTAGCTATAAGCGTACTGTAATTAATTCGAATTCTGCTACTACTTGCAAAACATGTAATGAATGCTTGATTTATGGTATTAATCATGAATGTGTTGTGAATGATTTGAGTAATGCTGTCGAATATCCGGTAAAAAATGTAAACACTAGAAAACAGGATAAGAAGGTCAGAAAACCAAGGTGGAAGAGGGCTAGAAAACATTGGAAACCAACAGGAAGAAATTTAGTAATGTAGGCTATCAATGGATACCTACTGGCCGTAAATTCAATCTTAATAAGTTGTGCCCTAAATTTTCTAGATCAATGCCCATTAGGAAATGGATGCCTACTGGTAGAACTATACCTTTAAGAAGTGAACATACTTTGAATAGATCTACTGTTACTACCAGCCTGGCATCTACCTCTAATGATATCATTGTTTCTACTTATGATGTGGGTGCTCCAATAACATTACTAACCAAGTGAAACCCATTCTTGCATGGGGATCCCAATTGTCCAGTCATCCATTCTTGTCTGTGTTCAACTGCAGGTCGTTCAAATCGTTATGTGGTACCTGGACTCAGGCTGTTCCAAGCATATGACAAGAGATCGCTCGCGGCTCATGAACTTCGTGAGTAAATTTATCGGGACTGTTAGATTCGGAAACGACCATTTTGGGGCAATTATGGGTTATGGAGATTATGTGGTTGGTGATAGTGTAATTTCCCGGGTATAATATGTTGAAGGTCTTGGTCACAATTTGTTTTCTGTCGGTCAATTATGTGATTCTGATCTAGAAGTGGCCTTTAGAAAACATACATGCTTCGTTAGGGAACTACATGGTGTTGAACTTTTGAAAGGACCTTGTGGAACCAATTTGTACACCATCTCTATCGAAGACATGATGAAGTCCTCTCCAATCTGCTTGTTATCAAAGGCTTCGAAAACAAAGTCATGGTTATGGCATCGTCGTCTTAATCACTTGAACTTCGGCACCATAAATGATCTCTCCAGAAAGGACCTAGTAAGAGGCTTACCCAGATTAAAGTATGAAAAGGATCATCTTTGTTCAGCATGCCAATTGGGAAAAAGCAAGAAATATTCTCACAACCCAAACCTGCAAACTCAGTTATGGAAGTTCTTCATACTCTTCACATGGATTTGTGCGGACCGATGAGAGTGCAAACGATAAATGGGAAGAAATATGTGCTAGTCGTTGTTGATGACTACTCTCGATTTACTTGGGAAAGTTTTTGAGGACGAAGGATGAACCTCCAGATGTCATCATCAAACTTATCAAACAGCTGTAGGTTCGACTTAATAAGACTGTTAGAATTATTCGAACGGACAATGGAACTGAGTTTGTTAACAAAGAACTAAGTCAGTTTTATGAAAGCATTGGAATCAGCCGTCAAAGAAGTGTTCCACGTACTCCTTAACAGAACGGTGTAGTTGAAAGATGAAATCGGACCCTTGTGGAAGTTGCAAGAACAATGCTAATTTAATCAAAGGTTCCAATGTTTCTCTGGGCTGAAGCCATTGCCACTGCTTGCTATACCCAAAAGCGTTCCCTTATCCACACCACTCATGGAAAAACTCCATACGAACTTGTCCACAATCAAAAACCTGACCTCTCCTTCCTTCGTGTGTTCGGTGCTTTGTGCTATCCAACGAATGATGGTCAAGATTTAGGTAAATTAAGAGCTAAGGCGGACATTGGAGTTTTTGTGGGTTATGCACCAAACAGGAAAGGTTACCGAATCTACAACAAAAGAACTCGAGATATCATGGAAATTATTCACGTCACGTTCGATGAGCTGTTTGGGCAAATGGCTTCAGGACAATCAAGTTCTGGACCCGCATCTCAACATTCATTAAGTAGTCTCATTGGTTCTTCTCTTGTACAAAACCCCTCACCAACAGTTCCATATGTACCTCCTTCTGAAGATGATTTGAAGAAATTGTTTGATCCGATGTTTGATGAATACTATGAACCTATTGCTAATGATCAGCCTAATCCATAAACAGTGGCAGCCCCTAAACGAGTCTACGTAGATAACCCTTTAGTTTCTGTGTCACTGAGTCAAGAAGCGCCTACTGCAGATCACTCATCATCATCATTAAATCCTCAATCATCGAGTGTACATCATGTAAATGTATCTGGAAACTATGATGGAGATAATCCCTTTGCTACTCCCGAAGATGCCCCATTTGAGAACATATTTGCTCCTGAACCAACTTCAGAACCATCTTCATCAGGAGATCCAAACTCTGCTACTTCAGTCCCTCAACAACAACCACACGAGCACCTTAGAAAATGGACACATGACCATCCATTTGACAACATCACTGGAAACCCTTCTCGTCCAGTTTCCACTCGTAAACAACTGGAAACCGATGCCTTGTGGTGCTTCTTCAACTCCGTACTATCTAAGGTCGAACCAAAAGATGTTAAAACAGCCATGACTGAAGACAGCTGGTTCAATGCCATGCAAGAAGAAATTCATGAGTTCGATCGACTAGATATATGGGAATTATTACCTGCTCCTGATTGTGCTATGATCATTGCTCTAAAATGGATCTTCAAAGTAAAACTTGATGAGCATGGTGATGTGCTGAAGAACAAGGCTCGACTTGTTGCAAAAGGATACCGTCAAGAGGAAGGTATTGACTTTGAAGAATCTGTGGAAAACTAGAAGGGGGGGTTGAATAGTTTTGCCAATTAAAACTTCCTTTTAAAACATTTAGATCTACTTATGTCAATCTATTTGGATGTGTGTGTTGGATGTTGATAAGCAAGCATATAAAGGTAAGTAATGAAAAGATAAGAGTAAGAAGCACAAAACCACAACGCGAGTATTTATAGTGGTTCGGCTACAAGGACACCTTCCTTGCCCTACTCCACTCCCCGAGTCACCTACTCGAGAGTTCTTAATCACTACACCAATCTCCTTATGGCGGGGAAGCCTTCACAACGTCGCCTACCCTTTTCCAGTGCTAGGCTAACCACTGGGTTCTTTCACTCCAAGGTGAACCACACCTACACAACGTCGCCTACCCTTTATAAGGTACTAGGCTAAGTACCTAGTTCTTTCACTCCAAGGTGAACTACACCTTCACAACGTCGCCTACCCTTTATTAGGTGCTAGGCTAAGCACCTAGTTCCATTGCAATGGAGGAACTACTACCACACTACACCAACGACTAATCCCAAATGAGATCTACTCCTTTACAACATCATCAAGGATATCAATATCCTTGGATCTAATACTAGTCTATTTTGTACATCGAAACACACCATATCGAATGTACATCTAAGGCACCTTTCACTAATGCCTTTGACTAGATCTACAAGACACCTTTCACTAATGTCTTGTGTCTTTACTTCTAAGCACCTTTCACTAATGCTTCTAGTCTTGACTTCTAAGCACCTTTCACTAATGCTTCTTGTCTTGACTTCTAAGCACCTACCACAAGTGCTTATGCTATAAGCGATAGATACCTTTCACTAATATCTTCGTCTTGACACTTGAGACATCTTTCACTAATGTCTTCAACACTACACTTCTTTGAAGGAAGAAAGGAATCATCAACAAGAAGACTTTAGTAGCCTTGTGTCACAATTCTCAATTTCCGGTCATTTCTCAAACTCAATATTCATCATATTAGTTCATGCATGGTTTTGCATTTCACATTAAACGTTTATTTTCTTATTAAATAAACGCTATCGCGTAATTAATTATTTTGAACGATTGATCCGATACTTCCAAAAATTTTCCCGATATATTTTTATACTTATATTAAGATTATAAAATAATATTATGAGTTTACCCAGTGTTTTAAATTTATTTTGTATATAAATTGTTATATTTATATAATTACGACGGTTTTCTTAAATACTACACGATAATTATTATTTCACTCAAATCTAGCAAGAAATGTATTTTTATAATTTTTATGACCTCAATATATTTTATCTTGACCCGTTAAAATTTATTTTTAGCTAACGCTACCCTAAATACTCAAATGTGTATACAAGTTACTAATTTTCTTTAAATAGCTACACATTTACTTCTACCTATACATACTTAACTAATTAAATTACACTAAATCCTTTATTTCTAAATTGGATGTCGACATTCACATGGATGACTCACTTAAGTTTGCAAAATATCTTTCATATTTAGTGTATTATACTCATACTTACACATAGATACTAATTGTCCAAGGTGTAAAAAAAAGATTTTTCTCTCTTCTCTTCCTCTCCACACAAACCGGCCACCATAGAGGTTTAAGAAGGTGATCATCAAAAATTTGCAAGACAAGTTTTATTCACTCTAGTTACACTCTTGGTATAGGTTTTGAAATAAAAACCTTGGGTGTTTTAGGAAAAACCTTGGTTCATAAACCTCATCAAGTATTCTAGTAAGCATCTCATGTCCATTTTTCATCTTTCATATTCATTTCATATTCATTTCATCATATTTGAGCAAAAACATGCAACTCATATGATGTTGTACCACTTTTTCATTGATTTTAAGAGTTATATATATATTTATGTCATCCTATAATTACTCCGTGTAATATATCACTTTTGGTGATGCCTAGGAACCCATGACACCCTAAGAGGTGTATGGTAGGATTTGAATAGCTTCGGAGTTGTTTTGAATGGGTTAGAATATGTTTGGCGCGAGAAAAACTCATTTCGACAAGTTTTAAAAAGGCTCTGTCCTTATTTTCGAAATCTGGAAAATCCGACAGTAGGTAAATATTTTTGGCCTAGATATTTAGAAAAATATACTTTAAAACGAAAACGTGGCCGCTTGAACGGATTAAAACGGAGCTATAACGAAGAAGTTATGAATTTTTCAAGTTAGGCGACGAAAACTATTTGCTTCAGAAAATTCAGCATGTATTCTCAACTTTTTACGAGTCAAAAATGAGTCTTAAGCTTTATAAATTGTGTCGACTTATCAAAAATATATTAGTATACTTAAATACGAATCTAAGGATGTAGAAAACGTAGAAAACGGACTTGTAACGATTAAATTATACACGTTTACACAAAGTTGCCGTAACTTTATTATATAAGAAAAACTAATATATTTCTATTAGACAAACCTTACGGCAACAAGTGACCATGTTGAGGGTCGTTTTTAACAAGGATGTAATACTTTTTATAACGTGATGTCTTCTAGTAAAAGTAAGTTCGCCTAGCCTATTTTCCAAAATGTCCAACCGTTCGTCAAGCAGAGTTATAACGAATAATATACGGTCACTTAAACTTGGCCGAAAACCACCCTTAAACTATATTTTTGGACTAAAGTACCATACTTAACCTATATTTTTCTTTGTGATCGAGACCTCTAGGATGGAAACTTAAATACTAAAACTTTGAGATAATGATACAAGCTTTCCAAAACTGTTGAGTTCGTTTCCTATCACTCGATGTGCACCATTTTGCGACTATCATAGGAGATTGTTTCAACGTAACTACTTGTAGAGTATTTTTAATACGACGGGATGTCATAAACATATATTTTGACGATAAACATTATTTCCAAAACGTACAAGTGGTATGGATATCATATGAGTTTGCATGCACGACATTGTTTCATGACTTATATTAGAGCATATCATTTGTCTTAGGTCGCGGATAGTTTCCGAGCCTCATTTTCGTGCACTTCATTTTGTTAGCATATCAATCATACCAGGTGAGTTCATACCCCGCTTTTACTCGTTTAAATTCTTATAAACCATTTGGGGCGAGATACATGCTTATTTATCAGAACATTTAAACTCTTTTGCCAAACAACATTACTTATACTCTAGACTTGGTGCGTGTAGTGACTAGACCTAAACAAACATCCCAATATTTATATGTTGGAAGGCCATTTATTTGGATACAGCCCAACGTGAGTCGTTGGAGGAACATCCCGGCATCTATATGTTGGAAGGCCATTTTTATGGATACAGCCCAACGTGAGTCATTGGAGGAACATCCCAACACGAGTTGTTGGAAGACCCTTGTGGTGACACTTATACTTTTAACTACCATAATGCGCATATTCATGATTGTCATTCTATTTTAGGCAATGGGTTGTGAACACACAGGTTGCAAGTTTTGTATGGGCGGAACTAGGAACTGGGTGGATTTACAATGCCTTTGCTGTGTGAACATTTCTCAAAGTATTTCAGATCATTTTATTACAAACTTATGAACTCACCAACCTTTGTGTTGACACTTTTTAGCATGTTTATCTCAGGTCATAAGGCGATAGCATTTCATGGAGCTTTTGGGTCACATGGCATACATTGGAGTCTTGTACTTTTAACAATTACCATTCGACATGTTTAGTAAACCTTTATGTATTATCAAACTTTGGGATTTCTTGTTTTGTAAACTTTAACTTATTTAATCGAATGGTAGACTTTTCAAAACGTCTCATTATAGAGGTCGTTTTCTTTATCCATACTTTGTGCTATGACGTCATACCCCAATGACACTATCGTTCCGCTGCGATATTTTGGGGGTGTGACAGATTGGTATCAGAGACTTGGTTATAGAGAACTAGGTTGCATTTTAGTTCCTAGACTATAACCGCTTTCACATCGATCCTTTCTTTTCCTATCGCCTTACACACTTTTCGTGCGCATATGTTTTCTAAAAAATTTCATCTAGACCCACCTCATTGGATAACATGGTTTCCTTGTACTAATAGGGGAGTCCCAAAATCTAGTTGAGTCATCAAAAATATGGAGCTCAGTAATAAACACTTATCTAACTTGATCTCGTGACAGTTCTTGTTTTATGTGACAGGAGATCGAGCTAAATAAGTGTTACTATATAGCTGTATAGATTTGATGATTTTGCCCGAGGATGGGAGTTCTCTTGAGGATACTTTGGGAACTATTAGCGACCAAACTTCATCATGACTTTAGCACCTAAAGGAATTTCCTATACACCAAGTGCGACTCTCCATAGATACCTACCCTAAATTCCTCCTTCACCGTTTAGAATCGGATGATAGAATGGCTACCTATTTCAGTAACATCAATCGCCGAGACATGTATGCTTGGTGGTATGTACACGTGTGAATTGAGGCAATTATAATTATGGTGGCCAACATAATTATAAATGCGTCACAACCCACGTGGACATATGCGACCACGCATACGTAGATCGGTGTGGGCACACCTTAGGAACCAATTTGTGGCGTGGTATTATGTTTGAGGACGTTAAGTATAGACATTGGGAATTCAACGGATCTTTCCCTTGCAGAGATCATGGCACCAAAGAGGGTAACACGCAGCACTGGCCGAGGTGGTGCGGCGCAAAGGGGTGGAAGGACAGGTGAGCGTGGAGGTAGAGAAGGCGGTTGCGACATGGGTAACAATGACAACAACACTGGCGGAAACCCTGATTTTGCCGCCATCATCGCTCAACAACTTCAAATCTTGCTTCCCACTATTGTCACACAAGTTGGAAACCATATGAATAACTCGGGAAACCGCGGGAACGGGAATGGCGACACCAACAATGTAGTTGGCAGTAACAACAACAACAACACCAACAACAACAACAACAACAGAACTGGATGCACGTATAAGGAATTTTCAGCATGCAAACCTGTGGAGTTTGATGGTATAGGAGGTGCTTTGGCGTATACTCGATGGGTAGAGAAGACAGAGTCAGTAATCGAAATCAGCAATTATGCCACACATCAGAGGGTAAAGTATGCTGGTTGCTTGCTATCAGGGAAGGCATTGACATGGTGGAACACACAGCTATAGGCTAGGGGCAGAGAAGCAGCTACAGGTATGACATGGGACGAATTTAAGGCGTTATTAAAAGAGGAGTACTGCCCAGACAATGAAATGCAGAAACTGGAAGATGAATTCTATCACCACTCCATGATAGGGGCTGGTCACGCAGCCTACACAGACCGATTTCATGAATTAGCCAGACTAGTTCCTCATCTAGTTACCCCTGAGTCCAAGAGAATCTCGAGGTACATATATGGTCTTGTCCCCGAAATCCGTGGAACTGTGAAAACTACTGAGCCGTCTACAATACAAAGTGCAATATTGAGAGCAGGAACCCTAACAGATGAGATGGTCAGAAATGGGACTTTGAAGAGCAGTCACAAGAGGAAAGAATCGAGTGGATCGAGTAGACAGATGGATGTGGTAGCAGACAACAAGAGAGCAAGAGTTTTTGTGGCAACGGGTACTGAACAAAGAGAGTACGCGGGTACACATCCCAAATGTGCTAAATGTGCTTATCATCACCCGAAGTCCAAGCCCTGCCGCTTATGTACAATATGCAATCAGTCGAGCCATTTTTCAAGCCAGTGTAGAGAGCATGCAAGACCGATAACAACGGTTAACACGGGCAACATGAGGAATAACCAAAGGACTTGCTTCGAGTGCAACAGCCCGAATCACTACCGGAACAATTGTCCTCAGTTGAATAAGCCACCGATGCAAGCTCATCTAGCTGTGGCAATTGAAGGAAATAACCCAAACCCTGTACTCAATATCAGTCCACCCCGAGCTCGAGCATTCTATGTAGGAACCGAGGCAGCCCGCAATGCGTAACTGGTACGTTTTCCCTACACCATTAAGTGATTCACCGTATTGTTCTGATTCAGTGAGCCTCATTAGATAAGAAACCTAGACGCGTAAGATTTGGCATAAACGCTTTGACCATACACCCCGATTTCGCGAAACCTAAGGATAGAACTTTAAGTATCATCGATTGAATCACGAGGACGTGATTCCTCTGACATGGGAAGAATGTCACAATTCTCAATTTTCGGTCATTTCTCAAACTCAATATTCATCATATTAGTTCATGCATGGTTTTGCATTTCACATTAAACGTTTATTTTCTTATTAAATAAACGCTATCGCGTAATTAATTATTTTGAACGATTGATCCGATACTTCCAAAAAATTTCCCGATATATTTTTATACTTATATTAAGATTATAAAATAATATTATGAGTTTACCCAGTGTTTTAAATTTATTTTGTATATAAATTGTTATATTTATATAATTACGACGGTTTTCTTAAATACTACACGATAATTATTATTTCACTCAAATCTAGCAAGAAATGTATTTTTATAATTTTTATGACCTCAATATATTTTATCTTGACCCGTTAAAATTTATTTTTAGATAACGCTACCCTAAATACTCAAATGTGTATACAAGTTACTAATTTTCTTTAAATAGCTACACATTTACTTCTACCTATACATACTTAACTAATTAAATTACACTAAATCCTTTATTTCTAAATTGGATGTCGACATTCACATGGATGACTCACTTAAGTTTGCAAAATATCTTTCATATTTAGTGTATTATACTCATACTTACACATAGATACTAATTATCCAAGGTGTAAAAAAAAAGATTTTTCTCTCTTCTCTTCCTCTCCACACAAACCGGCCACCATAGAGGTTTAAGAAGGTGATCATCAAAAATTTGCAAGACAAGTTTTATTCACTCTAGTTACACTCTTGGTATAGGTTTTGAAATAAAAACTTTGGGTGTTTTAGGAAAAACCTTGGTTCATAAACCTCATCAAGTATTCTAGTAAGCATCTCATGTCCATTTTTCATCTTTCATATTCATTTCATCATATTTGAGCAAAAACATGCAAGTCATATGATGTTGTACCACTTTTTCATTGATTTTAAGAGTTATATATATATTTATGTCATCCTATAACTACTCCTTGTAATATATCACTTTTGGTGATGCCTAGGAACCCATGACACCCTAAGAAGGTGTATGGTAGGATTTGAATAGCTTCGGAGTTGTTTTGAATGGGTTAGAATATGTTTGGCGCGAGAAAAACTCATTTCGACAAGTTTTAAAAAGGGTCTGTCCTTATTTTCGAAATCTGGAAAATCCGACAGTAGGTAAATATTTTTGGCCTAGATATTTAGAAAATATACTTTAAACGAAAACGTGTCCGCTTGAACGGATTAAAACGGAGCTATAACGAAGAAGTTATGAATTTTTCAAGTTAGGCGACGAAAACTATTTGCTTCAGAAAATTCAGCATGTATTCTCAACTTTTTACGAGTCAAAAATGAGTCTTAAGCTTTATAAATTGTGTCGACTTATCAAAAATATATTAGTATACTTAAATACGAATCTAAGGATGTAGAAAACGGACTTGTAACGATTAAATTATACACGTTTACACAAAGTTGCCGTAACTTTATTATATAAGAAAAACTAATATATTTCTATTAGACAAACCTTACGGCAACAAGTGACCATGTTGAGGGTCGTTTTTAACAAGGATGTAATACTTTTTATAACGTGATGTCTTCTAGTAAAAGTAAGTTCGCCTAGCCTATTTTCCAAAATGTCCAACCGTTCGTCAAGCGGAGTTATAACGAATAATATACGGTCACTTAAATTTGGCCGAAAACCACCCTTAAACTATATTTTTGGACTAAAGTACCATACTTAACCTATATTTTTCTTTGTGATCGAGACCTCTAGGATGGAAACTTAAATACTAAAACTTTGAGATAATGATACAAGCTTTCCAAAACTGTTGAGTTCGTTTCCTATCACTCGATGTGCACCATTTTGCGACTATCATAGGAGATTGTTTCAACGTAACTACTTGTAGAGTATTTTTAATACGACAGGATGTCATAAACATATATTTTGACGATAAACATTATTTCCAAAACGTACAAGTGGTATGGATATCATATGAGTTTGCATGCACGACATTGTTTCATGACTTATATTAGAGCATATCATTTGTCTTAGGTCGCGGATAGTTTCCGAGCCTCATTTTCGTGCACTTCATTTTGTTAGCATATCAATCATACCAGGTGAGTTCATACCCCGCTTTTACTCGTTTAAATTCTTATAAACTATTTGGGGCGAGATACATGCTTATTTATCAGAACATTTAAACTCTTTTGCCAAACAACATTACTTATACTCTAGACTTGGTGCGTGTAGTGACTAGACCTAAACAAACATCCCAATATTTATATGTTGGAAGGCCATTTATTTGGATACAGCCCAACGTGAGTCGTTGGAGGAACATCCCAGCATCTATATGTTGGAAGGCCATTTTTATGGATACAGCCCAACGTGAATCGTTGGAGGAACATCCCAACACAAGTTGTTGGAAGACCCTTGTGGTGACATTTATACTTTTAACTACTATAATGCGCATATTCATGATTGTCATTCTATTTTAGGCAATGGGTTGTGAACACACAGGTTGCAAGTTTTGTATGGGCGGAACTTGGAACTGGGTGGATTTACAATGCCTTTGCTGTGTGAACATTTCTCAAAGTATTTCAGATCATTTTATTACAAACTTATGAACTCACCAACCTTTGTGTTGACACTTTTTAGCATGTTTATCTCAGGTCATAAGGCGATAGCATTTCATGGAGCTTTTGGGTCACATGGCATACATTGGAGTCTTGTGCTTTTAACAATTACCATTCGACATGTTTAGTAAACCTTTATGTATTATCAAACTTTGGGATTTCTTGTTTTGTAAACTTTAACTTATTTAATCGAATGGTAGACTTTTCAAAACGTCTCATTATAGAGGTCGTTTCTTTATCCATACTTTGTGCTATGACGTCATACCCCAATGACACTATCGTTCCGCTGCGATATTTTGGGGGTGTGACACCTTGATGATGAGGAAGCATGGCAACTCATGGACTTGAGCTTGCTCGACTTCAAAGATGGTGATCTTGCCTTTAAGAGGAACCTAAAAGATCACACAAAAACAAAACTACAAACATAGATCTCTTGGATCTGAGGTTAGTGAGTTTTTAACTCAGGGAGAAAGTGTGTTAGAAAGGGGTGAGAAATAATGAAGAAATGGCTCACTATTTATAGAGGAAAAATCTTACTGTTCCCCGGATCCCACGGATCCCTACCACAAGGGTTCCGGCTAGCACAAAGCTAGGGATCCGTGGAACGCTCCTCTTTGCCCATGGGTATTTTTGTTATGGGCCATGGGTCATGGGTTGAACCATGGATCTTTTAGCTAGATACAATGTATCTTTTGAGTGCAATGCACTTGGTCATTTGGGTATGGGTTGATCCATGGGTTATGGATATTTTCCATGTGTGATATAAGCATGATGTCATGCAATGGGTTATGGGTCAAGATCCATGGGTTATGGGCTTTGGGTTGTACCCAAATACATTCAATGTATTTGCCCAATGGGTTGTGATACTTAAGTTTCTACCCATTTATATTACCCAATATACTACATACTAGTTATGTGTATATTTTACCCAAGTATGTAAACACTAGTTGTTGTACATATGTATTACTAAATCATAAAATCACTTATACTTGTTTTAGTGTTTTATGTGAAATGTAAATATGTTAGAAACTATTAGTTCAAACCATTTACGTATTTTATTTGTTTCGTTAACATGATTTTACGTTTGTTATCGACAAAACATTAGAAGATCGTAAAATATAAATAAACATTTTTACGGCTTATTTGTATTAACAAGCTCCCCCTTTTTGTTGATGACAAAACATAAAATTATTTTAAGGCAAAGCTAAAATTCGTAAAAGTTTGAATTTGTAGTTTTTACTTTCTTATCCCCTTTTTTGTCGAAACAAAAAGTGTTTGAAGGAAAGCAACACATCGTTTTTAAGAAGTAAAAGTAAAAAGAAATAGAGAGCAAGTAATGGGAAATGATCTCGTCTTTGCTCCCCCTTGACAAGTGCATCCCTATGTAAGGGCGTCAAGAAAGTGATACTAATCTAGTTTGTTTGCAAGTAATTTTGCAAAATATTTCGTCTTAGTGATGAATGTGCTCCCCCTTGATGATTGCAATTATGCAAGGGGATGTCATGAAATGTAAACTTGATATTGCAAGTAATTTGCAATGTATTGCTTTGACATAAAACTCCCCTAGCTTTAGGATGTCAAAGTCTTCATGTGTAAATTGAATAACTACAAAACAAAGGTTAGAGAGCAAGTATAATTCACAATTTCCTGCAAATGTGGTCCAAGTTAGTAGAAAATAACTTTCTGTCTCACGGATCCCACGGTTCCCTCCTAGTAGGGATCCGTCTAGGCAATTCTAAGGGATCCGTTTTAGCTGCTTAATATCAGCAAAGGTGATATAACAAGTAATGTTATCACAAAAATGAGATATGAATACAAAGTAATCATATTCTCAGAAAAATAACAAGTAGCATGTAATTCCATTTAATCAAACTAGAGTTATGACATACATGACTCTAAAAACAAAAAAAAATAGAAAATACATGACTAGGAATTTCTAAACCAACTATCGCTTGATGCTAGGACACCACTAAAATCTTCTAGCTCGAGTTTTGTTTAGGTTTAATATCGTCGAAACGTTCGAGGAGATGATAGAACATGAAACGTTGGTCTTCTCGTACTTCATGTATCAAACTTTCAACATGTTGACAATGATAGCAATCTTTGTCATGGCTAGGTAGTGGTGGTGGAAGAAATGAAATGGCTTGATGCGAAGGATCAAGTGAAGCGGCTTGTGGAGCTTCAAACGATAGAGGGATTGGTGGCGGCGCATTTGAGAATGGCTCGACTAAGAGTGATGGTGGTGGTAGAGAAGTGTCAACTTCCATATGGTCGGGTGGTTGACTTTGATGATTTCTCATAATCCAAATGGGATTACATGATGGAAACGGCGAAAAGGAAGCCGGAGCAAGTGTTGACTCAACACCTTGATTTTGTACCATTATTCCTCCTAATGAGGAGAATGTTGTCGGCGGAAGTGGATGAGACGGCCTAGGAGGAAAGTCCTCTAAATTGTAGAGCTGTGGTGATGACAGTGGGGATGTAAATGAAATAGCTCTAGGAACCAATGGTGATGGTTTAGTGGAGATGATATTGTTTGGCCTAGGAGGTATGGTGGTGTTTGGAATTGGTAGTTTTGTGGGTACTATCCTTTTAGAAATTGGTTTGATTGGATGAGGAAGGATCATATCATTTGTTGGCTTGACCAGAGATGATTCGGTTGAAGAGATTTCGTGTATAACACGCGCCTTTTTCATGGGTGGTTCCTTGGTGGATAAGTTACTACTTGGAGTTTTCCTCATGATGAGATGATTTTAAGAGGTTTGCAAGGGTTTCTAAAGTGCTGAAAGTTAGGATGAGAGTGATGACTATGGAGGTCCTAACAAAGTGGTTTATAAATTAAGAGATTTGGCAAGTGCATTTAAGTCTTAAGCCACTATGATTCATTGGAATATGATGATTAACATTCACAAGATTCAACTTCAGAGTTCGCAATGATCTAGGAACTCATTTAAGATGAGATGGAGTCTTTGAGTTAGGAAGATGAGTTGAAATGATTGTTTTACCAAGATTTGACATAAACTGTCACCCGGATCCCACGGTTCCCTCCTCAGAGGGATCCGTCTAGGCTAATCCTAGGGATCCGGCTTTCAGCAGTTATGAAAGAGTGGAAATGATGTTTCTAAGATCTAAGACCTATAACATCTTGAGTGTTTCAGTCCTCCTAAGTGTTTTAATTGAAGGGGTGCTTAAGTACTTGAAGGTAATGAGTGATGTAGCTAATGATTGTCTTTCATGGAAGGATTTGGAACTTTCAAGAGTACCAATGGATGAGCAAGGATGACACTAAAGATTAGAGTGTCAATTGAAGCTAAATGATCCTAGAGATTAGGTTGTGACTTAGGATAGTGTTTTGGAAAATATCCTAGAAGCTTTGAGATGGGAAAAAGTAGAGTTTGATCAACTTTGATCAATTTTGAGGTAAGGACGATTTATGATCAATTTTTCCATGATCGAAAGATTTCTAAGGCTAAATGTGAGGGATCAAGTAAAAAATGAAGTGTGAGTTTGAGAACAGAAGAGTAATGGATTAAAAATGAAACGGTAGATCTATAAGCGTTTTAGAGTGTGATCTAGGTGAGTTATGTGTGAGTAGGAAAGATCAGCCTATCTTGATAAGGACTTAATTTTGCCTTAAGACACTATGTTTAGCTTAATGTGAGGTGTTCTAAGGATATGTTTGAAATATAATGCTTGCAATTGCATTTTCTGTTTTCCGGATCCCACGGTTCCCTAAGTGTAGGGATCCGTCTAGCACAATCTTTGGGATCCGCCCATCTGCTCAGCAGGACCTTTACTAAAGGTATGCAATGATCTTGACAATGCATTATATCTCAAGGATAGTCTAAAAAGAGTTCTAATACTAAGATATCAAATGTAAGATGTTTTATTTCATGAAAGAAATTGGATTACATTGATAAAGCACGAGTACAAGAGAATTAATCCTATTTTGGAATACTACTAGGTTCCATGAGTGTTTTCGCTAGGAGGATCATTATGTGATTAATGAGTGTTGGTGGAATCATGAATGAAGAAATTCTTCATGAGAGATATGTTTAGCGGTTCCATCATCTTGTTCACAAGTACGTACAACGGACTTTGAAATTGAGGATGGAAGTGCATAACATTATGATAGAGGCGTGTCAAGAACATTCCATAAGGGATTATTTTATTCTTGGAGCCTTGAAGATTTGCAATTCGCCTTGCGAAGAAGTAGGCGAGATTGTATGGTTGTTGTGTTAGCAAACAATACAACATGTGAGCACAACAAGCGGGAAGGATTTCTCGATTTCCCCTAGGCATAATGTTTTTCAAAACATCATGTTTTCCTAAATGAAGATATGAAGATAAAGTGTTTGAATTGGATAGTCCTATCCTAAATGTACTTGGTCTCTAGATTATATTCACTAGATGATGACAAAAGGAATTCACTCGAGTTTCTTATGTATACTCCTCAAGAGTCATTGTTGCCCGGGGTGTATGATGTTGGTTTTGAGATAGTCTTTTAACATATGTTATTAAAATGTTGATTTAAGGTTTAACGAAATTTATGCAGAAGTTTAACGACAAAGTATTACTAATACTTTGATAATTTGTGAAGGTAGTACTACTTATACCTAGTGGAATTTGACAAAAGTTACCAGGAGCATCGTGCTCATTTGATAGTTGAGGTTCTACCCATAATGAATCAGCTAAGTCCTTATAGGTGGGAAAGTATGGTTGAGTTTGTTCAACATGCATGTGACTCCGTCCGAGAGTTGAACACAAGAGCTATTTGAACAATGCACTCAACGAATTCAAATGATGGTAAGGATGGTGGATTGGTTGATCTAGGTGGTAGGTCTTCTAGTGTGTCTATATAAGGATGTGGTGATGTAGAGGTTTGTTGTGCTATGGGAGTACTTAGGTTGATTATTTGTCCATAGATGTTGAACACAACAAGTACGGATACTAATTCTTATGGTTCATTGGTTGGTACAACTAGTGGGTAAAGTGCTTGAAGTTTTGGTCATGTTTGTGAGATATATCACAGAGGTGAATGTGATGAGATAATGGTGAAAAAACCTGTGAGCTTTGTCATTTGCTTTATTGATTGGGAGAGTGTTATGAAAAGTGCCACCGATAAGTGCCATAGTAGGTGTCAAAGAGGGATAGTAGGTGTCAAAGAGGGATAAGTGCTACAGTGGGTTGTTTGTTTTGGATAAGTGTTATAGTTGAGATAGGATAAGTGTTTGATTCATTTTAGGATTAGTGTTTTCACATGTGTTGTTAAAATACTTGGGTGTTGATTTTTCGGATATGACTTTTAATGACTACAATCGTAAGTCGCATATACTTGAATATTTCGGATGAAATACTTAAGTTGTCAATCCTAACTTGTTGAGATTATAAAGCTTAGATTGTACTTAAGGATATCAAGACTTGATAAAACGTATTTAACATATGTGTGAGTTATGAATCGATGTAAATCCTTATCGTCTTGGACGATGACGCATTATTTTCATGTTAACCAAGTGAGGCAAAACATGTAGATACAAAACAATATCTATAGTCATATGTTAGACTTGTGTATGATATCTTTGCAAATAATGAGTCCAGATTTGTTAGTCTCGGTGGCAAGTCATCTAAGTCATCCGCAAACGGGTGAGGATATGTTGGTGGTGTTGCACAAAGTTTGATAAGTACAAGTTTTGGAGACTTTGGTAGTGAAGGTGTTTTTGGATGGTTGTGAAGTAGTCATAATGGTGGGTGATTTTGGTGGTGGAGTTGGAGTACTTAAGTTTAGAAAGTTATCATCTTGAATGGGTGATGAGATATTGAGAGGTGAAGAGTTCAAGTTAACGAAGCAACAAGATCGAATGCTAATCCTAGTGGTTTTCTTAAGTGGCTTGTTTGAGGTTGAGGATTTAGTTATTTTGACTTTACTTTAAGAAATGCTAAGCTTAAGAAGAAGTAATAGTGAAGGTGTGAAAATGACAATCCTAAATGTGTTAATTTATGGAACTAAGGATTCATGGAGAAATGTGTTTGATTTGACGTTAATCCATACAAAGATGGTAGCTTCTAATGAGATGGAAGTGTTTAAGAGCATGACAAACATCCTAAGTCAATTCATTGAGGATGTGTTGAGTGAGATATGAAAGATATGCAGTAAATGAACTTCAATCAATGCAAAATCTTAGAAGTCAGACATCCACGGATTGCAACGAACCAAATTTAGGGTTCCTTCCTTTATAGGAAAGGGTTCCTTGGGTGGATTTTGTGAATTTTTGAGTTTTTTTGGGAAATTAATATCCTATTGGTCTAGGTAAGTTAAACTAGTCCTAATATAAATGAAAAGCAGTAACAACTATCATAGAAACAAAATTTGGTAAATTAGAGTGCGGAATTTAGTAAAATTCAGCAACTTACCAGCAGTAGCCACGGTACCAAAAATTTACACGGACGGAACCCAATTTATGGTTCTGTCTGGTCCGGCAGTATTAATATGGCGGCACCAAAATTTATAACGGACGGAACCAATTTTTTGATCCGTCAAATCCGTGCTGTGCAGAAAAGTTCACAGAGGCGTTTTTTAACCCTCGGGGACTTTTCCGAATCTTGAAATTTTTCTTAAAACATATGGAGATAATTATTTCTGGTTAGGAACAAGCAATAACACATATATAAACACACGGGAGCATGTATTTCAAGTAGGGGCTAGCGATTTTCACTAAATAGTGAAAATGGTGAAAATTTGATAACATCAAAATGTTATCTCCCTGCACGGCAAAGTTAGTTCACATGATTATTTGAAGTTTAGTTATCATCCTAGAAAGTGAACATACATAAAATACATCATACATAATTGTTTTTGTTCTTGTACCAAACACTTCTTAAAACCTTCATTTTTCAAAGTACTTGACTAATTTACTTAGTACTCATTGCAAAGTGAGTTATGACATTTCATAAGTTATGCGAGATGTTAGTATAACCTATGCAAAGGAAGTGATCTAAGTGTATAAGCGATGGTAAACAATTTTCCAACTTAGTACACAAAATCTAGCAAATGTCCTATTGTGCATAAACTAGAAATCGACAAACAAGCGAATAAATGACATGGCAAGATTGACACTTATATTATACAAGCAAACAAGTGTAAACAACAATTTGGAAATAAGTAAGCAACATATATGCAAACAACATAAACAAGTGGTCATTTAGCATAGCATAAAAAGAAAAACACTTTTCGTCATTTACCGTTTAAATGTGATGATGTTACCAAGCTTGATTAGTTTTCTTTAAACATATTACCAAATTATTTAGTTTCAAAATAAATTATATCAATGTTCTAAGAATACCAACTTAAATTGCTTGACTCAAAAATTTGAGTTTTTATGTTAAAGCGAAACTTAATTTCTTGGATATACTTGTATTATTTGGTCTATTTCACTTATTTAAAACTAGACTCAGGTCATGAGAGTAGTTTTAAATGAAAGTATACTTAATTCCTTTTAAAATGATAGGTGGCTCGACTCCTACGGACTTACAGTTAATTAGTTTCTATACTCATGCACATGATACATTATATTTTTATACTCATTATAAATGACACATTCTATTATCATTTTTATACTAACTAAATGTACTCATACGGAATGAATACAGTTAAGAGCCAATTGTGTTGTTTATAGTCATTAATGGTGATGCTTGATTTTATTCATATTATGTATAGAACAAACACAACAAAAAAAACAAGACATGTTCTATAAATGTTTTCATCTTTTTTTTTTAATTATAATTAATAGATATCTTAACTACACAAAACATGTTTTAGACTTCTCACAAGAAACAAGACATGTCCTTTATTTAAAGATTGTAACAATATATAAATAGTCACAACATTTCTAAAATCACATATATATATATATATATATATATATATATATATATATATATATATATATATATATATATATATATATATATATATATATATATATATATATATATATATATATATATATATATATAGAGAGAGAGAGAGAGAGAGAGAGAGTTAGGATCAAATAAGAAGATTACTTAAAATAAGAATGAATAAGAAGAAGTATAACCGCAAATCCGAGATGCACCGACCTAAATTAGATGCATCCCTATAATTTTAGATGCATTATAACGCACCATATTATGTTTTCTAGCTTTTTATCAGATGCATATACGTATATTAGATGCATTTCATTATTTCTCTTATTTTTTGTTCCTCTGCACGTGCCAAAATCATGAAAATCAATTTGCACCATCTATACATCAAATTAACTTTCGAAACTCAAGATGTTGCATCTATATGAATACAAATGCATCTAATGCAAGTCGTTGCATCTCAAATTCATGGTTTTGGTCACTTCTCACCACTTCTTATTTTAATTTACTTCTCACTGGATCCCTACTATATATATATATATATATATATATATATATATATATATATATATATATATATATATTAACTATTTAACAATTCCTACACCAATTCCTTTATAAATTTTTGGCTAGGATATGACAGCCCATAATTCAATTTGCCCAATATAGTATAGTTATATCTGTGAAAACGTAGAGGGGGGGTGAATACGTTACCGTTTAAAACGTTAGATCTTTTGTATCAAATCACTTATGAAGCTTGTTATAATATGAAAGTACCAATTATTGTTTGTGACTAATATGAAGCATAGTAAACCAAGTTGTCACACAAGCATCAACATCAAACCACATCACAAGCAATTATAAAAGTAAAGAGATAAAGAAAGGAAAGTGCAAACCGAACACGAGGATTTATAGTGGTTCGGTCACGGATCTCCTCTCCGCCCTACTCCACTCCCCGAGTACCCAACTCGAGAGTTACTTCACTAAATCAACAAGCTCCCTTCTCGGAAAGCTAAATACCAGGTTCTAGTTCGAGGTAGAACCAACCTAACGTCGCTTATACAATATTTCCGACACTAAGCTAGATGTCGAGTTCTTTCCGGGTACAGCCACTCCCGTTATGTTTTATTGTACAAACACATAACCCATCTAATCTAGTTTGGTGAAAGTGTTGTGATGATGCAATAATGTTTACAATGATGATCCATGACATAAATGTCTAATGAATATGAATGACTAATCTAAATGATCTTCTTAAATAAGAAGTCTTCAATCAATGACGATATCAAGAGATCTTGAATCTTCATATGTTGATATGCTTTAGTGAATGAGGATGGCTAGATCTCCAAGCTTTCCTTGGTTGATCAAAATGTAAAGTATGCTAACAACAAAGATGAATGTTAGAAACATTATGCTAACAACAAAGCTTTCCTTGGTTGATCAAAATCTAGAGAGATAATTAAAACAAAAAATTCAAGGTTAGATTAAGAAGCTCCACCCCTTCCAAGGATGGAAGGGGTAGTTATATTTACAACTTAAACGCCCTCCTGTCGGACTGTGGATCAGGAATACAGTGGGTAAAGACCCGTCCTTCCTACACGGTGTTACTCTAAGCTAAACTAAGCTAATAACTAACTAATAAACACGTAAATAACGATATGTCTACGAGCTAACTTATGCTAGATTATATTTGGGGTGACCGACTCTTCACTATGGAATTTCTAATTCCTAACAATCTCCCCCTAAAGGAGGTCACCCCATGTTTTACATTTCGAATCCTAGCATTCTATTTTATCTTCAGCCTTGAGCTCGTAGACTTTAGTTCTTCACTTCCGCAATCTTTGTGCTTAAGCAGTGACTCTTCATAGTCCGATTATTTTGTACTTTTAGTGGAGGTCTTTGAACTGATCCACATCTTGATGATCTTCGAGCTTTCTTTGAGATCATCAGCCATAGTAAATCTCTGGATCACCCTTTAGTGTGTTGCCTTCATGTGATGTTGTGACTTTTGGACCGACATGCTCACACTTTCTGGATCATGACATCTTTTCATCAGAGTAGCGGAAGCATCTTTGTATGTCTTTGATGGTCATGATTTTCTTCAATTACATGTGAATGCTGTGAGCATGCGGTTGTGAATTAACTTCTCAACTCTGATCAGCTGCAACCGTCAACAGTTCCTGCAAACAACAATTAGCAATAAAACACACGAAAGTGTCTTTGTTCACTTTCGTTGAATATAGTTGCAAGAACCACGGTTCCCCGTTGATCAATATAAATACTACCTGTGATCAGGTATAATTATGAAGAATCTCCTTGACGGGGTTTCGCAGCTTGATCTAGCCGTTCTCAAACCGGAACGTCCCAAAGTAGATACAACGGAGTAAGTGAACCAGCGAATTGAGATTCACTGATTGATGAAAAAATTATTTGAAAAACAATCGCGTATTGCTTGAAGAAAGAGTTTTGCAATACGATGAAGGTTTTATGAGAAAGATCAATTTTCAATCAAAAATACTTTTTGTATTTGAAAAAAGAATACTCATTCGATGTGCTAGAGAAAAGAAGAGATTTGCACATCGAACGGTTTTTCCAAAAGTATTTTTTCAATCAGAGATACTTTTTGTGTTTGAAAACATGAATACACATTTGATGTGCTAGAGAAAAGAAGATTTGCACATCGAACGGTTTTTCTAAAAGTATTCGTCAATTCCATTCCTGGACCAAGGATGATTCAAGAGTGAATCGCCCCATCGTTTCTATCCAGTTGTCACAAGCTTGATCTTTTGGAAAGATCTCACATGTCACTCACCAAGAGCTTGTTTGATGTTGGCTCTAGAAGGATTTCCATCTTCATCGTGAATACTTTTACATATCACTCGGATATTCTGGCAATACCACAAGGATAATGCGTAGCACTCACAATATATACTTACTTTCCACATTGTGTGAAACAACAAGTCTTCATTAATCTTGCGTCCTAATGAGATATTGTGGATGATCTCTTGGCTCTAGACTCAATAGTGCACATTTGGTTTCCTATGCCTGAGATTAGCGAGAGGGTCTCCTTCTTCAATCTCTAAGAGAAAGTCGATAGATTATGTAGGTTCCCCGTGAGAATGAAACAAGTCCTTTTAAGAGGAACTTGAGTAGCTTGGGAAGTTTAGTGCAGTGCGTCACTGGGTCCATGACGTCTTGTCTTCAATACCAGTGTTACCTTAGTAACCACCAGTAGCATATGTATAGAACCTGGTTTCTGCTCTAAGGTTGAATTAATGGAGGGCTATTTCTTTTCACCCTTTTCACATTCAATTCTTTTTCATTCTTCAACCCCTTTAGTGCTTACCGAGACTTCATAACTAGAACCTTGTTGGGTATTCCGTATTCTCATTTTTCTCCTTTTTTCATCATACCTAGGGACTTCTACACTATCAAGTGGATTGTCCCTGGGTAGATCCCTCCGGCTCTGGCGGGATCGTGGGAACGAATACCTAACCTAACCATCCTTATAACACCATGCATAAAGTAAATTGGTCGGTCTTTTGGTATTGTTTTTTCCTTCTTGAAACCAATTGAAAAATCATTTGGAAAATCAATCAAGGTACTTGTGATATAAAATCAAAACATTTTGTACCTTAATTGTTTTTGATCATTTAGAAATGATCCCCGTCAACATGTGCATATTATTTTGAAATTGTTTAGCACATGGAGGCAAGAGGACTTTGAAATATTTTCTTGATCACAATTTTTGTGGAAAAAGCCTTTTGATTTTCTGGTAAATTCTCCCCCTCAAAATGTGCGTTGGTTGTGAAATCATTTAACACGTAGAGGAAGGAGGTTTTAGAAGTACTTCCATGATCACATTTGCCATTAAGAAACCATTATAAAAATCAATCAAGGTACCTTTTGATAAAACATTTCAATCTTTGTACCTTGATAGTTTATTTTCTTTTGAAATGCTCCCTCTCAATATGTACTTCGAGATTCGAAAGCATTTAGCACATATGGGAGAGCAGCCAGCACTTTTGAATTAAATCGATCATCATTTATCAGATTTCATAATTAAATCACAAATTCTCCCCCAATCAAAAATATCAAACCCTTTGAGATTTTGGATCTCAAGTGATTTAATAAGGTTTAGAAAAAATGGGAGAAAATATGTCTGGTTTAAATTCTCTTCTGGTTTTTGATTAAATGCTCCTCCTCAATCATGTGCAACATTTATTGAAATCGTTTGGCACATGGAGACAGGAGTGCATTTAAAGGACTAAAACAGATTTGAGATTTAAATCACGATCTCTGCCCCGATAAAAATATCAAACCATTTGAGATTTGTGATCCCAATTGATTTAAATAATTTTAGAAAATTTTGGGGAAAGACGTGGCATGATTTAATTTTTGAAATTGACTTATGAGGACCAATTATAGACATTAAAGATAGTTAGTGTCAGGTATGATAGTTTTTAGGAGATCTTTAAGTATAATAAAATAATTTCACAATCAAACAAGAACAGAAAAAAAATTCATTTTGAAAGATCTTTGAGTTTTAAAGAAAATCATACCATGACATAACATTAAATCTTTAGATCACCACTTTATATTGTACAAACGGACTTTTTGATGAAATATTGTCTGAAAATATTTAAGATTGAAATCACTCTCCCCCTCAATCGATGACCGTAGTCGTTGATTGAGTGACTTAAGATTTGACAAAATAAAGTCCGGTTGATTTCCAAAATTTTAGTCCAATTTATTTTCGAAACAATATTTTTCCATTTTCAAAACAATATTTTCAAAAAAAATTTGAAAAATGGTATCATCCACTACTTGTCCTGCACAAAGATACGTTAGGTGGTTGAGCTGCTTCTGTTGTTGCTGTAAGGATTGAAGAAAACCATATGCTGATGCAGTGAGACCTCTGACGTTGCATCTATCATGCCAACTCAATATAGAGATCCAATTAAGCTCTGTTTCTTCTTTTGTCGACCCAAGATAAAGTTACCCTTTCCTTTCGGCATCCAATCATCTGATTTTGTGGGATTCGGATCGGGAACATTCTTATAACCATCTTATCTACTTACGTTAGTCAACACAACAGATATATGGTGGTCGACAACACCCAAACAACAATCGACTAATAAAAGTCAATCCAACATATCAATCAGATCATACAAAGGCATGAGGATTATGTGTTCATCAAACTCTAATCATCTAATCCTAATAATCATATCCTAGACTCCTAGTCCTTTGACGTAGGCAAGCATCTTTTTCTGTTAAGTATATAGGATGATTAAATAAGCTCGTTTAGATGATATAAATTTGAAAACATTCTCCCCCACAATCAATGACTCATTTTCTGAAAAGTTTTAAAAATGCTGAAGTCATTGATTGAGTTTGCAAATTTATGAAAACTTTGATACTGATTGAAAACAGATATTTTTCTGAATAATTTTGAGAAAGAAAAACATTTTTGTAGGAACAACAGTCTTTTTGGCGACATGCTTTCCTCAAATCGTTTTTGGATAAGTGCACGAATTTATGAAAATTGTTTAAGCGCGGCACTTTGCTTCTTTGAAGAGCGGGTTGATATCTTAAATAATAGCAAACCATGGTTTAAGCATGGGTTACAGTCTGAAGTAACTGCAAGCCATATTTTGAGACATGTTTTGAAAAGAATATTTACACCTCCTACTCGAACTTCATCTATGGTCCCGTGCCATTATTGAATGACATTTCTAAGACCGTAGATGTTATCGATACCAGAAGACATGTCTTGATAAAAATAATATTTTTGGTCTTTTTCAAATTTTCTGATTTTTATTGATTTTTGTTGAATTTATATTTTTCTATTTTCTTTTTGTTGGTTTTCTATTTTTGTATTTTGGTTTTTAATAATTATTTACAGATAGAGTAGATGATATAGTTTAGGAATACGATGATACGAGTACCGAGATAAGGATATCGAGCAGCCCCGTTGTAGAAGATAGAAGTCATCATTTCTTAAACATTCACCACCAAAGCTTTCGAGGTCCCTTGTATTGAAGAAAGAAATTGAACCATTTGAAAGTGAGACTTTGGCAGCTTCTCCCCAAACCGAAAATCATCATGCTGAGCAGATTCTAAGCTCTCTTTTAAGCTTCCATTAGCCAGGTGCACAAAGACGCACACCATTAACATCGATCTTGCTGCTCCTTTTACGAATGATCATTGTGGTTCACCGTTCGGGGTTATATCATCCAATAAAATAGCAAAGAATCATCCCACACATAAATAACTCTTCTCAAATTTCATTTCTACTGACGTCTGAATCGATCCATACCAAAAATTTCTAAAGAGATCACTTCCCCCCAAGTAGTTGAATTGATGTAGCCAGTCACTTTGAATAAATGCTCAAGAACCCGAATACACATATTCCCGAAGAAAGAATAGTCGATAGCATCGAAGTAGTAGATTAAGTCCGATAGCCAAAGAATAACCCCGATGTATACTATTTTCTCCCATGATGATAGTGTATGAAGCTCAAGAACCCGAAGTACCCAAATGCCCAAAGAAAGAATAACTGAAAAAGCATGCTGAATCACTGATTATCTCTGCGGATGTCATCTCCAGAATAAATGATTATTACTGAATCACTGATTAAGCTCTCAAGTGAAACATTTGAGCGTCCCCAATGTACACAATCTCTCTCCCATGATGATTGCGATAACATCAAAATCATCACACACTTGTGTACTTCTTTTATCTCAAGAAACAAACTCTTCCATCTCTTCCCCCACATAGTTGGAATAAGAACACTAAACGCCTTGAGTCAAACCTTGAGTTTCTCTGCGGTAATGACATTTGTCTTCCCGGGATATCTTCAATCACTTAGAAGTATTAAGTTCATCAATTTTACTCGCGTTTAGATGTGTGTCTCCTTCCCCCTTGCTGGTTTTGATACTTCAGAATCAGCAACACATAATAAGCCCGTATACTAGAAATCTGTTGAGAAGAACACTTGAACTCTTGTGAAAATCAACTTGCTACGGAAGAATGTGAGCAAGTCTAATTGGGGATTAAATCTGGCTTTTCACTCTCCCCCAATTAGTGCTCTCCCTTAAACTGACAATCTTTTAATAAGTGCCCGGATTAAGAAGAAGTCTTTAGATCGTTAAATGCAACTCGTCTTTAATCTTCTAACATGCAGCAGAAAATGTAGAACAGACTGTAGACTCGACCTTCTTCTAGATTGTCCGTTTGGGGAATAGAATGTTAACATCTTCTTCTCACCAAATGCATTCCTGTTAACTTAATTATAGCAAATTCCCTTAACTAAAATCCCTCCCAATCAAAGAAGAACAGAAATATTTTCATCGAGAAAATCAGCCCCGCAACAAGAAGCACTTTGTCATTGATCATATCAGCCCATGAGAAGATGTCAACCAACGGCTCTTAGAAGAAACTCCATGTAACGATGACCCGATAAGAAGAAGCTTGGTTCTTACATGAGTTGGGAGCCGTATGACCATATATTCTCAGATATAACTCAACATGTAGCAGTTTCGCACTTTTTCTCCCCCTCAAGAATTGCATACGGAGTTGCCATTCTTGATTAAACAAGTGAGTATCATCCAAATGTAGTCTATTCACACTTCTCCCCCTCAAAGGTTGCATATGATGTAGCCATCGTCATTATAATTGAGCAAGTGGAATAAGATTACTAGCAACGATAGTCCGGTTCACTTGATAACTGAAAGCGCATGGAAAAAGCATGAAGCATGTTGATGAGAATGGTCATTATAAGAAGATTTCTCTTCTTCAGAAGATAAAGCGCACTGAAGCGTACACTTTTCTTTTCTTTAGAGTACGAGGCTTAAACTGTTGTATTCTAACGTCATAAGAAGATTTCTCTTCTTTTGAAGATAAAGCGTACTGAAACGTACACTTTTCTTTTCTTTAGAGTACGAGGCTTGAACTGTTGTGTTCAAACGTCATAATCTCTCTCTTTTCAGCATCTCTTGGCAAAACTTGTAATCAACCCCATTATCATTCAGTAGGCTCTTTTGTTGCGACAGCTGATGGAGAAAAACCCAATATGATGAATTTGACCCTGAAGTGAATTTACCCAAACTCGTGACTTAAACTTGCACATATGTAACAAAGAATGGTGCCGAGAGTTCATCCCCCTGTGAATCCCTAAGTACTCTATACTATTCATCCAACCAACCATCAAGTATGACGTACATCACCTCTTGAAAATCCACAATTTAATGTGACACTGAGCACTACAACGTAACTCCTTAAAGTGATAGTTATTTTGTGGTGGTAAGAGACCAATTCCCCCAAGTGGTAAAAAGAAAAGGAAAACTCACCCAAAAATAACTAGATTTCCAAGTCTTCGTTTTTGAAAATGTTAAAATGTGACAATCCGTACTTTCAGGTCATTTCTCGACACAGTTCATGTCTCATTATTTCAACATTTTTAGTAAACTTGGTTTACTTGTTTCAAATTCGCGTAATCTTAAAGGTTTAGCGGCGAATTCATGATCATAACATCACGTACATTTCATATGGACTAAGATTAGTTTACATTTCATTGACATCATTTGCATCTCATTAGTTCATTCATGACATTTCATTTCATATTTTACGCGTAATTTTTATGTTTAATAATCTTTATCGCGTGAGTTTTATTTTGTATAATTAATCCGTTACTTTCAAAAATGATCCCGAGGTATTTCTAAATTTACATTTAGTTTATAAAAACCATATTTTTAGTTTTCCTAGTGTTTCACATTTATTTGGTATTTTTATCGTTAAAGTTTAATTATTACGTCATTTTCTTAAAAATTATACGATAATTATTTTTATCACTTAATTTCACAAGGAATGTATTTTTACAATTTTATTATGTCATTACATTCTATTTTGACCTAATAAAAACTTACTTGTACCAAAATTCTTCCATTTACCTTTTACTTATAACATTTACTTACACTTTTTATTAAAATTGTACAAGTAAATCTATACTTATACTTTAAAAAAAAAAAAACAAAATATCTATGCATTCCTCCCCCTTGGCCGACCTAGGGGGGGAGGGTTTGCATTAATGAGATTAGTTTGTCATTTTTAACTTATAAGGCTACTTAAAACAATAATTATTTCATTCATCTCATATTTCTCATAGTTACAAGTGTAAAAAAAAAAATATCTCTCTTTGTTCCTCTCCTCTCCTAACCGGCCATCATCAAGAATCACCAAGGGATCAAATATTTTCTTCAAGCAAGCATTATTACAATCTAGTGTATACTCTTTCTTAGATTTTGAAATAAAAATCTAGAGTATTTAGGTATAACCTTGTTACTAGCACCCACGATCATTGTTCCAATATGGATTTATGAGATCTAAAAATAAAGTTTTAGATTCTTTCTCATATGTGATC